>JAXDDW010000004.1:5730000-6102500 GCA_034670385.1 Hoplostethus mediterraneus | reverse complement strand
GTTTCTTTATAACAAGCATAACAAAAAATCGCTAATATGCCGATGTCTCTACTTCGCTAGTTAGTTACGTTACAACATTGTTTTTAGGCTGATTTGTGCATGACAGTCCCGCATTTTGACATCTAACTAAAGAAATATAACTGAAGTCCAGCAGCGAAGTTGCTGCACTTGTTACGGCTCCTCTAATATCATTGCAGACTGGCAGGGTAACGTTAGGAGCGGCTTGCTAGATGACAGAGCACCGCTAACGCTATTCTGTCAAGAAGTGGTCTGGTAATGAAGCAGTGGGCTTTTTTATTTGATGACTTGTTTGATTGATTAGTAGCGTGAAAAGTATAAATTGAGAACGAATCGCGAGCGTCCATGCTTTTCTATCTCCATCAGATGAACGGCAAATGTCACTGTGATAATACCATTATTGCCATAGTAATCTCCGATAACAAACTCGTCCCGTCTGCTTATGTAAACATCATCGATGACGTATCAGGGTCTTGAAGGGTTGTCCCAATTCTTAGGGAGCGATTTCTACCACTACCCCTTGTGACTCTGTTCCGAGGGCCAAGCCGAAGGGCCAAGCCGAAGCCATAGGGGTGAAAATGAGAATTGGGATTCGGCCTAAGTGTACGTCACTCTGGGTGAGAGCATCAGCTAAAACCTGAATGGAAAATGATTGTTCTGGTTTTGAATCTGGGTCTGCTTGGTCAAACTTCTCCAAATATTTGTGTTCAGTTGAAGCTTTTCCCTTTGAATCCAAATGCATCAATAAGTCAAAATGTGTGCTGTGTTTGCTAAGCTAACGGGTTCTTCTCACTCTTGGTGCTCACTTTTATGCGCTTGTTTAAGAAACTCGCCAGTGGAGATTTTGTCATAATACTTCCGGCATCTGTTTGAGTACAACCTCCCTTTTACTTTTAGCACACACCTTGCAGCCAACTCACTTACCGATTGAGATTTAACAAGCCTCACCAGCAAATCACCAGTTTCCGTGCGAGATAAGAGCAACAACTGATTCCTGCCACTTTTAATTGGGATTGGGAGGGGGTCTTGAAGCCCTGTCATGTGATCAGCTGGCCTGTATGTCCCAGCTCAACTCATGCATAAAGCAGCTTTATCCATAGTTGCTTTATAGTAGCTTTATAGCTGCTTGGTTAGTGCAAGGTGTTCCTTTAGAAGATGAAGCATGAGGGTGAGACACAGCTTGTTTTCCAGTTTCTACAGAACAGGGTAGAAAAATGTCTCCATATTAAGAAAAACGAACAACATACCAAGCGCACAAGAGACTGCACCGTGCTTTTAGAGTAGCCGGTTAATCAAAAGCACAACTACACTGTATC
The DNA here is from genome assembly GCA_034670385.1 of Hoplostethus mediterraneus. Taxonomy (NCBI): domain Eukaryota; kingdom Metazoa; phylum Chordata; class Actinopteri; order Trachichthyiformes; family Trachichthyidae; genus Hoplostethus; species Hoplostethus mediterraneus. Next base: position 6,101,166 of record JAXDDW010000004.1, on the reverse strand, counting down.
GAGGCAGTAAAATAATCACTGTTTGCACTTAGATAGATGCTCTTGCTTGGGTGTTTGTCTACAGGATTTGTTGTTAGGCTGCACAAATACAAATAAAACTGCAGTATGTAAATGGATGCAAAATGTGATCTCAAGGGGTTATCCTCCAAAGGCCTGAAGCAAACACACTGAAGCAATTGCGCTGAAGAAAATGTTAGGCTATGTAGGAGTTGTGGTTTTATGTCGTATCCTGATTCAGAAAAAAAAAAAAAAAAAGCACATTGTTTATTTGGAGCTTGATGTTTTTTCCTATTTTCTCAGTGAGTATGCATGGCTCCGTAACAACTGCTTCTGTAAGCATCGCCGCACCGGGGATGGGTTTGTCCTGCGCTCCTGCTAAATGGAGCATCAAATGAGGAGAGCAAACTGTGTCTGCAGCTCTCTCACTCCTCATCTCCGACTTGGATTTTTTTTTTTCTTTTACTGTCATTGCATTGATCTGTTTCTGTCAGGCGGTCACAGTTGAAGCGGTCCCGGTATGGACATGTTTAGACGCATCGCAGGGCTTGAAAATGTTCACACGTTCACAGCTGCACGGCCTCTAGCAAGTTAGCCAACTAATGATAGCAAGGCGGCTGACACTCTTTAATGAGCGTGAGCATCATCACACCGATTCCAATCAGTGTAGGGGAGGCCGGGGATGGTTGCAACGTTTTTTTTCTTCACATTTCTCCATATCTCCTCGCTCCTTTGAGTTACATCTGTAGATCTCTAAAATCTGGTGTAAACCTCTTACATTTGTCTGTTACAAAATAAATAGAAAGGGATTTATTTTGTCTCAATAACGGGGAGAGAAATGTTACATTCTACCCCGCACTGGGTTAGTTGTAATGGCAGTTGGGGTGAAAAGTAACATACTTGGTATTTGAATGCCATGTTTATTCATGTTAACTGAACTGTGCGTGTGTGTGCGTGTGTGTGTGTGTGTGTGTGTGTGTGTGTGTGTGTGTGTGTGTGTGTGTGTGTGTGTGTGTGTGTGAGAGAGAGAGTGCAACAAATGTAAACCTCTATTTGTTCCAACTATCCCAACCATAACAGCCATTACAACAGCTAGCTAGTGTAGCCTCATGGTGTAACATTAGCATGTGCTAACTGCTAACCACAACAGATTTATCTCCAGAGTCTGCTGTTAATAATAAGTTTGTAAGTTTGATAAGTTTTATTGTAAGTTTTATTATATTTTTATTTTTATAAGTGTTATAGTTCTGACAGTTACACAGACTGTGCTATCCAAAAAATGTAGTTAAAAAAATACTTACTAATCTCCACATCAGAAATTTGGCTGTAGAATTGGCACTTGCATTCACAACCTCTTTCCACATGTGGTATACGCAGTTGATGACATCGTTTCTAGCTTGCTCCTGATTGGAGGAATCGAAAGCGATACAACTATCCTGTGTAACAACCAACCACGGTCTCCCCTGCTTATATATTTTCATGCATTTTTCTCCGTTTCAATCAAAATCTGTCTTTACCAAAAATAAAAATATCTTTTGAAATATTTTATCGTGAACCTGATATTGCTTTTGGACTAGTATTGCCAGCTGAGCAGATCGTCTTACCATTACTAGTAAAAGGGGTTCTAGGATGCTGTGTCTCTGAGTGTGTTTGCATGTGTGTGTGTTTAATAAGTGGAGGTTCAGCTCTCATTGAAACAGAAGCACCACCTTGGCATTGCTCCATCTGACAGAAATACACCGTTAATGAAAGGCTGAAGCGCTCTGTGTGTGTGTGTGTGTGTGTGTGTGTGTGTGTGTGTGTGTGTGTGTGTGTGTGTGGTTCCCTGTATGCCTTACAAATACAAATGTTTTCATTTCAATATCGGTATGGGTGATACAGGCAATTGCCTAGGGGCTCACGTGCGCTGTGTGCACACACCTCTATTTCAATCTGCCTTTCACCGGTGTGCATCGGCTCAGTGCACGATATCTTTTTCATCATCCTCCCGTATTTTGAAGTACCAGGTTAATGTTGTCAATTCTTGGATGTGCACATTCCAGTTCCTCAGGTAAAAGTCAAAATTGGCAGGAATATCAGATATATGTTGATTTTCCTATTAATCATTGATACCGATAAGGCTGTGTGTGTGTGTGTGTGTGTGTGTGTGTGTGTGTGTGTGTGTGTGTGTGTGTGTGTGTGTGTGTGTGCGTGTCCTATTCCCTCCTACTGTACATCAGCAGAACATATCCATTTGCATGCATGATTTAAGACTTGGCTGAGCATCAATCTTTCATTGCCTCTCACAACTTGCCATGTGGATATGCACACACACATTTTGCGCTCGTACTAAGGCACTCAAATCATTTGCCCAAATGTGTTTAAGTGGGTGCTTGTCGCAGTCACCATCAATAACCGCCGCGCTCCAGCAGTCGGCTCCTTCATATCAATTAAGCTTGTTGACTTGGAGTAAGTGAGTCAACAAAGTGAGCTCCTTCCTGTAAGCGCGTGATAGAGGAGAAGATCGGCGTGCCATTGATACTGTAATTGCATGTTTGCTGCACTTGAAAGGCAAAAGGTCGCGATGCCACGGCGCTCCCGCGGCATCGCAAACGAGGAAGCCTGATTCTTTTCTTTTTGCATCCAGTTGAAGGCAGATTGAGTGTTGCTAGTAGGGGTGGGCGATATGTCTAAAAATCAATATCATGATTATTTCAAACTTTTACCTCGATTACGATTAATGAATGATTATTTTATTTGTTTTGTTTTATTTTATTTTGAAATTTGTTTTATTTTGAAATTGACCGGATGCTCTATGCCGTTCCTGTGTCTGACTTCCTGCCCGGCTTGACACATTCACTCGCGGCTCGCCAAAAGCGAACGGTCCAAACCTGTCTGAACATGGTGTTACTGGACGGGGTGGAGGGACGTGACTGAATACTACGTAGTATTTTTTAAGGGGACAGTTCATGAACGCAGTATTGGGGAAAGTATTTGGCTCATTCATTCAGGGGAAAGTGATGCGTACGCGCACACACACAGACACACACACACACACTGGTTGCTTTGCTAACTGGCGCTTCTAGACGTTCCTCGTTCTTGTAGCCTAAATAACAATCGAAATGAACGATTTTGAAAATTTGCCACGATTACATCATTAAAATCGCGATAACGATTATAAACACGATAATCGCCCACCCCTAGTTGCTAGTTTCTTCGTCCCTTCTCAGCCAGTAAAGTGTGTGGCGGATGATGAGCGCACACAGCTAGATCGCTGCCCTCTGGCCACAGTAGGTGGTGGGTGCAGTCATCATAATTGCGTGGTGTCCTTTGGGATAGTCTCATCACTGCTGATGAAGCACGAAGGCTGAGTTTGTGGTCGGACGCGGTGGGCTCACTTTCCCCAGCTGCTCAGTCTCACCTGGGTGGAGTACAGAGTATCCACGTTGAGTTCAGTGTTCTTCTTCTTTTGTGTTTTTCTTTGCGGTGGGCTTCTTTCTTTGAGAAATGTGCCGGTCGCTCCTGCTGCACAGACCGCCGTTTAGTTACAACCTAGGGGTGGGCGATATGACTAAAAATCAATATTGTGATTGTTTCAAACTTTTACCTTGATTACGATTAATGAATGATTATTTGATTTGTTTTATTTTGAAATTTGTTTTATTTGAAATTGACCGGATCGCTCTATGCCGTTCCTGTGTCTGTAATTAGCCACGATTACATAATTAAATCGCGATTACGATTATAAACACGATAATCACCCACCCCTAACTCAACCTGATGTAGTTTAGCTTCAGCGTGAACTGATGAAACGGAAAATCAGCCTTAAATTGTGAATAACAGGATTGCTTTTCTATTTGTGTGCAATCTGTGTTTGATGGGATAATGAAAAAAAAAGTGAAACCACAATGAGAGAAAGATTTAATGAAATGTGCCTTGTGTTCAGGCCTGCACAGGTACAGTGAAAGAAGCTCATTCACAAACCTGCGGCCGCCACAAAGTCTTCTCAGCCATTTCTCAGTGTTTCTTTCCCATTTATTCCGCCACGCTCCTCTCACTCCGGCAGCTACTGTAATTATTATTTGTGAGGAGTGTGTGAAATTGTGGCAGGTACTCTTCCACTTTCCCATTTAGCCAAGTGCAGATGGCTACGGCCGTTACGTCCTTCAGGAAGATAGAAAACCAGTTGGGGAAAAAAGACGGGAAGAAAATAGAAAATGAAATAATGAACGCCCAAAAAAGATGTCAGCCAACAGAGCCTTATGTCATATTTTATTTTGGTAGAATTGTTTTGCTTTTCAGAATGCACACCTCCATTGAAGTTCATGGATAGTCACTTGGTTGATCCTGCTCTCAATAATTGCAAAATCCACAAAATGATTTCTTGATAAAGTTAGATCTGTGACACAGCATTACATAATACTACCTGGGCTTAATTTTCTTTGTTTGTGGATGTGTTTTGAAGTACGCTTTTTGGACTTTCAAAATAAAACTAAGAAACTGGTGTTCACTACGGCTCACCAGAGCATTCAGTTTTGGTGGTTGACCATTCATGAACTCCTGTAGAGGTAGTTGCAATAAAAACTGTGCAGCTCTACCAAAGTGAAATATCACTTTAAGGAAGAGAGCAAACATCTAGTAGTTACGAGGATAGAGAGTGAACAGAGAGAGAGAGAGAGAGAGAGAGAGAGTTATGTAGCCAATGTATTTCACTCATGCTCACAGGACACAGTGTTTCCATGACATAAAATGTTGATATTCTGTGTGTGTGTATGTGTGTGTGTGTGTGTGTGTGTGTGTGTGTGTGTGTGAGAGAGAGAGAGAGAGAGAGAGACGGAGGTAGAGAGAGAGGAGCACTTACTCTCTTATATAACACTTTACTTGGGCCAAGAGAAGGATGTGTGACCGCTGTACGCATGCAAATGCATCTGCATCCCTGAGCCCCCAGGTGTGTGTGTGTGTGTGTGTGTGTGTGTGTGTGTGTGTGCGCACGTGCGTGTGTGTGTGTGTGTGTGTGTGCGCGCGTGCGCTGGCACACTTGTCCTTCTGTCAGATCTCTGCCTCTCGGCACGTCTCTGAGGACTGCAACGAGCACACAACTGTCAGTTGTGCAGTGAGCTAGCGCAGCCGGTGATTTCTTTGTCCACAACTGCTAAAGGAAGGTCTCGTGTCTCAGCGCTGCAGCAAACAGCTCAGTAGCTCTGTCTTTAAAGCAGCACATCCCCATCTAGTTGGATCTCAAGTCAGAGTCAATGTGTGAGCTTTGATTCGTGAAATAAATGGTAAATGGCTGCATTCATCCAAAACACTTTACAGTATATGCCTCTCATTCACCCATTCACACTCACACACACACACCCCGATGGCAGTGAGCTACCATGCAAGGTGCTGGCCTGACCGTCGGAAGCAATTTGGGGTTCAGTGTATTGCCCAAGGACACTTCGACATGTGGACCGGAGGAGCCGGGGATTGAACCTCTGATCTTCTGATTGGAGGCCAACCCGCTCTACCTCCTGAGCCACAGCCACCCAAATAAATGTGTGTCACAGTCAGGCCAGGCTTTGATATTGCCAGGGACTCGATATGAGCCACGGAATGACATATGACAGAATTTTTTCTTTTTTTTTCAAAATGTTTTAAAAACCTTTAGTAATTTAATTTCTATTGAAGTTTGTTAAGCTTGTGTTAAAATGTGCTGTAAATTGAGAACTTAAAAATGTCAAAATGTAATGTCAATAATGTCAATTGCAACCAGAAGTATTTCAATGTATTGCTGTTTTTTTTAGCTAATGCCAAGGTAGTTCTAATTATTTGAACAAAGAGCTGGCGTTAAAATATATAGATCTATCCTCATGCAGGTCTAATTCTAAGGACTTAACTTTGATGCCTGAAGTGATCCTTGTAGCAGTGAACACATCTGTTCCCCATTCAGTTCTCCAAGCAGAGAAAATACGCCAAAATGCATCTTGTTGCCTGTCATCATGTCTCCTCTCTCCATCGTCTGCCACCCCAAAGGCAGAAATGCCTTAAAAAAAATAAACAAGAGAAAAGATATGAGACCAGGAATTGATGCAGACTGTCAACGGTCTGGTTTCCCAAGTAGGCTTTGTGTCGTAGTTGTATGGGTTGCATGTGTTTTTCTGATACCTGCAAAATACACAAAAGTAATTAAATACACATTCTAAATTGGAAATACTGGCTAATGTCTCCAAGCCCATGCTGTCTTGGCTTAGCACTAGCGCTAGGTCATTTCTCACTGCTGCTGACGGGATTACGGGCCTTACTGCCCTTGACCTAGTTATGCTCGACTGGGTGGCCAGTTTGCCGGGTGGCAGCATGGCAACTGACCAGAGGGTTGGAAGGGCAACTGTGACAGGTTGTCAAGTTGAAAAGATATACTGAGGAGTTTTTCCAAACTGTGTCTTGATTTGGTCCTTTTCCAATTTTCACTGAACACTCTCGCTGTTGTCCAATCAACACATTTAATGCATTTCTTATCTCATAAAACCCCAAATTCCACTTTCATGATAGTTGTTGTTCTTGAATTGTGAACATCCATCGCAGGGTTTGGCAATAAAAAAAATGTGTAATACCCCCCTGGTTTGAATGGCAGTACACCGACGTGCTCATGGTGTGTTTGTGCATCCTCGTGCACATCAACATTGATGACCCATTTGTCCGTACTGTGCTCACAAGCATTATTTTTCTATCAGTGGCCACAGATGTCGTGGTACATCTCGAGGTCATCAGTGGACAAGATGCATAATGAGATTTGAGATTGACAATTCAAATTCCACTCACGTCAATTGTTAAGAAATATTAGTAACTCAGGGTTAACAAGAAGAGCAACTTTGTTTTTGGTGATTGATATTTTAGGTTATTGCTCATGCTTAGATATTTGTTCGTTGATAAACATCCAACATCTTCTCTTCTTGGTTGTTGATGCCGTTGACCACCTGCAGCGTCCTACAGGGGGCAGCATGCCATGCCTCTGCTTCATGGCCAAACATTTTGCAGAATACCGTGCCTTGACGTAAGAGGAAATCTCTCTCCAGTTCACTTTGAGGTCAGGCTGCACTGCTAAAGCGCCCCAACTTTGACTGAGTCTCAATCTGCAAGACAAACGAGATACATTGTGACCGTAACTCAAAGCTTTTCGGTCACCTCAAGGCCTCGGACGCCTTGGAAGGATGTCACATTTCCTGTCGTTTTTAAAATGCAATTTCAAGGAAAACCCACAAGGGATAATGTCTAGATAAATATAATAGAATGCTATGGGGTCCATAAAATAGACTTCAAATCACATAACGGAAAGATAATACAGAAGAAAGTGTTCAGCGCTCCCCCTCGGCACCGTTGAGCTTAGACAGATGGCTTCAAAATGTGTGTGTGTGTGTGTGTGTGTGTGTGTGTGTGTGCTGTGGCACTAGGAGAACCAGTCTTTTGGTTAAACTCCAACAGTCTTTTATCCAGGAACGTGGTTGGGGGGGGGGGGGGTCTGTGATATGCGTTGGCGCCGCAAGGCCAATCGACCTGGGGAAGCACACACACACAGGTCAGGGAACGACGGGGGGGGGGGGGGGGGGTTGGTCATTTAGCTCACGAGTCTGTCTTCAACGCCGGGGTCCAGGGGTCTGCAGCACAGAACGATCAGCCCACACCTCGCTGCAACCTCCTTCCTCTCTGCCTTCTGGGTGGTTTGGGGCACTGATTATCCGGCGCGCTACAGCTGAGTTACCCCCCTACCTTTGCCAGACGAGGGCGGGAAAGTATTGGCCCTCCCACTCTGCCCAGCTGCCCCGTCGTCGCTGGCGCTGTCACTGGTGTTGAATTCTAGTGGAGCCGTCTCTGGGGCTCCACAAGTCTGTGCATGTTTGCATTGTGTGTCTGTGTGTGTGTGTGTGTGTGTGTGTGTGTGTGTGTGTGCCCACAGACAGTGTTGACAAGCGCATGCATTGAAAGCACCTAACCGTGTGCATGTTTGCGTGTAATCTCTGAAGGGACCGATCAGACGCACGGTGTTGTATTCATTCTCGGAGCGCACGGGTGCGAAATAAACACAGGTTGAGTTCATTACCCGAGTTGTGTCTGAAGCCTCGAGCATCCTCGCCAGACAAGTGGAGCTCATTCCAATCCTTTCCCTCTCAGACACCGACGGCTACAGAGACTAGAGTAGTGGGAAATATGGCACGACCAATCTTGACACTACCTACAGTTTTTCAGATACAGTGGGGACTAATAATCCGATCTGAACTTGATTAAGACAATAAAAGTACCTGCCTGTTGCCTGCATCCGCAAACCCAGCTAACCACGTTTTCCTCTATACAGTTTGAACTATTTTTTTTTACTTTTGCAAATAGCAAATAGCAGATAGCAAATTATTTGCAGTAGTTTTGGACATATATTTGAAATTCATCACTATCGAATGTCTAAGCTCGGTCAAGTTCATGTTTAATATCGGGTATGGATGCTTGTGCTGCTGAACTGACGCTGCTTCAGCCATGAGCTTCAAAGACTGCAAGAGGGAGGAAAGCGCTCCATCATCAATTCCCCTTTAGCTAGATTACTCACTCACCACTTTAACACTAATCAATACATTGAAAATGGGGAATCTCTCACGCACGGGTAGACACAAACACATATACACACACACACACACTAAAAACACATGCTATCCAGTCTTAAAATAGCAGACAGAGTGGAAACGATCGCTTCCTATAAATAATGTATTCAGGTACAGTGCAGGAAGAGCAGGATGCCTGAGCCCATGGTGCTGAGGGAGCTGCTTTTCATCTTCAAAACAGCCCAAACACACCGCACTGTCAAAACATAGCCTTTAAGATGGCTGCTGTGGGAGAGAGAAACGCGGGTGAAATTTGTTGAAACAGTCCATTGACAAAAAAAAAAGCTTGGCATCAAACAAAGTCCCTATTTGATGATGAATGGTACGGTCCATTTCTCCCTACCCCCTCCCAAACACTGACGGCATTCTCAGCACCACTCCCACCTCCAGCGGTATCACAGAGCAACGGTCACTTAGCAACCGGTGACATATTGTGTCTTACTGTGTACACAGCGATAATGCCGCTTTTAAGAGGATTACTTACCAGAGTCTTCAGAGACAGAGGGTCTGAAAGTGTGTGAGTTTGGTGGTTGACTTTCCCCAACAAACTACAAGAACAACCCAAGAAACCGGAGGTCCTGTACTCTGGGATCCTTTCTGACGATGAAGCCATTCACTACGTTGAGACTGGAATGAATGTGAAAAGAATATATAATAGGTGCGATTGAGAGGGAATGCTGGTGCAACATCTTTGGCTTCAGCTCAAGGTTCGGTTCGATACACAATCACACTGGGTTCATGGTTCGTACTACATACTACAGGTTTCTGTAAGGTACATTTAAAAGTAAAAAAAAATACATCTGCACAACCAGGGAAATGTCTCAGTAGAAAAGTAGTGCAAAGAGAAACAGCCCTCTGAAACCACATTTAAGACTTAAAGCAACATTTAACCACATACTGGCGACTGGAGTTTTTCATCGTGGTGTGTTGTACACGGTGTTGCTTGTGTTTCCTGTAAGGCAAGGCTCTCTTAATACTTGCAAGCATTCTTCATCTTGACAGTTGTCTTGTTTGGCGTTTTCTTCCTTAACAGGAAACCCAAAATGTTGCTGCACAGCCGACTTGAAAGCTAACGCAGCATCCTCAGTTTCAGTTTGGCCTGAGTCCATCTTGTCTCCTGCTACGTCTAACCAGCTGGGCTCACCGGACGCGTGATGACCCGAGACTTGCTAGCCTTTGTGCTCTCAAACAAACGCAAAAGAGAAATGGTGAGGGCAAATGTAGAAAATCAGCACTGTGAGGAAAGAAAGTTGATCCTGATGGTTTAGCGTTCCGGTTTTGATGCAGCAGAGTCAACCCTGCGCACCACCGGGAGTTGTTAACCCGTCTTGTCTTAGGCCTGAGGGAGGGGCAAGGCCGATGCGCCTGTAGATACCGAGGTATAACGAGGTATAACGAGGTACAACGTGGCGAGAGGGCTGCCTCGGCGTCTCTCCAGCAGGGCCAGAGGCGATGGCGCCGCTGGGTACCGGGCCTGACCATGATGCTCAGGGGAACCTAAAAAAAATCTCATTTGGGGAAATTTCACTTGCGAGGCGAGAAAAGTTCAACGGGGGAAACAATTTGAGAGAGATGAGTGAGCTCTACACAAGACAAATGAATTGAGATGGAGACGTGCAGTTTTCTCTACACTAAACCGTGATCACTGTTATTGGAGGGTTGGAAACGGGTGTGCCGTTAGGGAACGTTTTGGAGATGGATAGAAACTTTATTGATCCCAGGGGGGGAATTCTGGAGCAGCATAGCAGTATCACAAAAAACAATATAAAGATATCAAATACAAGGCTTAAATACAATAGATATGAAGAAGTACCAGGATGTACAGCGGATGGATGGCGTGTTTACATATACACAAGTAGATGGATGGTACAAATATACAGAGTTAAAGAATGGTAATGGGTGAATGTGGAAGGGAATGGATGAAGTGCAAAGAGCTGTGCCTGCTGAGGAGAAAGTGGATCTCTCTCAAACTTTCACCAACAACTCCAATTAAAGCCGTTGAATTTCAGCCAACTGGCACCTTTGAAATCCCTCCGAGCTTCCCTCCTAACTCGATGCAACTGCAGGTACTACAAACGACCGAAAGCAACTTCACGCTCAGGTTGAAATACCCACCTCTGGCTGAGATGGATCCTTTTTCAGTTCAATGACCGCCTAAAATAGCACTAATTCAGCAACAGTCTGTCAGTGGACTGTTAAAGGTCAGGCGGTTCAAGCAGCAGGGCAAGATAGAAGAGGTCTCAACGCAGGTATGGGGCAGTTTCTGTCTCGGAGGCTTTAATTCTATCTGGATCGTCGCTGGAATTTCAGCAGTAGGATTTTTCCCACAAACCACCTTGTGGTCTCGTCTTTGTAGATCGACTGTGAAGGTCGTCGCTGTCTGACCCTTTCTCACCGCCAACATGATTATTGGCTGTAAGGACGGGGCAAAAGCGTGAACACCACAAGCCAATATCTGAAGGGATGCATCCAGCAGAAGAATTCCTATCAAAATAAAAGTCTTCCTCTTAGAAGGTGGAACTGTCAAAGCTACCTTTCACTTTAAGGCAGGACGTGTATTGTTAGTCCCGCCCTCCTCCCCCCCTCAGTCGGTCAAGTCAAGACATGTCGCTCATCCTGACGAGCTGTCTACCTTGAAACCCCTTGGCCGTCAAGGAAAAGCCAATATAGGCAGGCATTAGGGGTGGGCGATATGACTAAAAATCAATATCGCGATTATTTCAAACTTTTACCTCGATTATGATTAATGAACGATTATTTTATTTGTTTTGTTTTATTTTGAAATTTGTTTTATTTTGAAATTGACCGGATGCTCTATGCCGTTCCTGTGTCTGACTTCCTGCCCGGCTTGACACATTCGCTCGCGGCGTTATTGGACGGGGCGGAGGGACGTGACTGAATACCACGTAGTATTTTTTAAGGGGACAGTTCATGAACGCAGTATTTGGGAAAGTATTTGGCCCATTCATTCACGGGAAATTGATGTTACGTCTGATGCGCGCACACACACACACACACACATACACACACACTCGTTACACGATTACATCATTAAATCGCGATTACGATTATAAACACGATAATCGCCCACCCCTAGCAGGCATGTACACGTAGGGTCACAGACACAGACTGTTAATGTGTAATAGATCCCATTTTCTTATTAGTTTAATGTCAGAAAAGTTGCATGTGCTAACTCAGAGTTGGTTTCGTTCCCATTGACCTGCATTGACCAACACATCTGTACCAGTAGGGCAAAAAACTACTAACTATCCATTACTGTCATTCTCTGTACTGCAGTCCATCAGTCCATCATAGTTGTCTAGGATTTGAGTGTACTTGTGCTCCTTCTACCGCTTTGTGTATGTGTGTGTGTGTGTGTGTGTGTGTGTGTGTGTGTGTGTGTGTGTGTGTGTGTGTGTGTGTGTGTGTGTGTGTGTGTGTGTGTGTGCGCGCGCTCAGATAAATACATGTGTCTGTAATGTAAGCGGAGCTGCTCTGTTGAATGCATGCAAGTCATCGCTGAAGGAGCTGGAGAGCATTTTGTTCTTGAGTGTGTGTGTGTGTGTGTGTGTGTGTGTGTGTGTGTGTGTGTGTACGTGTGTGTGTGTATGCGCGCGTGTGTGTGTGTGTGTACATGTGCTCTCGTCGTCAGTTTGATATTCAGCTGCATGATTCATCAGAAACAAGATTCTTCTAACTAGGAGTCTGAGTCATCAGAATGAAACTCTGCTCGTCTCTCTCTCTCTCTCTCTCTCTCTCTCCTTCAATCTTTCAGGTTATTTTTTCTTTTTTTCCACACACACACTTTCTTTCTTTCTGTGTATTTCTGCATTTAATGAGTCTGCTTTGATGTCTACTCCAGCTTCCTACAAGAGAAAACACACACAAGCTGAAGATCTCAACTCCACGTTTCAGATAGTGATGAATGCTACCTGCTGCACGTACGAGCCTCTGTGTGCGTGTGTGTGTGTGTGTGTGTGTGTGTGTGTGTGTGTTTGCATGGGTTTGTCATTGGTCGCACTTCTTTGCTCGTACCAATAATAGACCGAAAGTGTTCGTCTTTTCGTCTTTGGTTCCACTGAAGCTCTATTAGCGTTTCAATTAAGCCATATCAGTTTCAAGCGCAATCCCAGTGCCTGGGGGATTGCGTAATCTGCTGTCGGGGCCTGCGTCTATTTTTCCTGTCAGCGTAGAGGGCTGGGTTAGGGGGTCACACATCGCCCCGTATGCTGCGGCTTTCCCTCCATATGCTTTCATAGTACAGGATTGGGGGGGGCGGGGTCATGTTGCACTCTCAGCGCCCTAGATTATTCTCTCTCTCTCTTTTATACATGACTCCCCTCTCTCGCTTCCCCTTTGTGTACTCCTCTCTCGCTCCGCATTCGTTTTCATGGAGGCTTTCAGAGTTTTTCCCACTTCCTACTGTATAATTGCTGTTGTCACAGGGAGGCGTTCAGGCACTCTCGCCCAGCTGACGTTCATCCTTAATTTATGTTTTGCTTCGCTTCATTATTCATTTTTGGAAGTACCTGAAAGCCCTAAACAATCCTATTTCTTAACGAATTCACACCCGCCTCAGTTTGCCTAACTTTTTTTTTTTTTTTGGTAAGTGGGTGTGGCTAATGCTTCAGCGGACCGGTCCTGAGCAAAACACCTTTGGGTAGTAAAGCCTGTAACAAGAGCCCTGCGCTTATGCTCGTGTGTCTCTGCACTTGACTTCTGGGCAGGACCCTTTAACCCTCCCCTGCTCCGACGGGGCAGATTAGCATCATGTGTTGTTGCAGCTATAGTGCCCGGCTAGGTCAGATTATCTGGTTGATGAATCAGATTAGCGCCGGCCAGCCAGCGAGGTAGGAATAGCTGCATTAGACGAGATTGGATCGGGCGATCCGATGGATTCAGGGCCGCCTGTCTCCTGCTAAATGGGCCGGATGATGGTTAATGTTGTGAAACTGTTGTAATGGGTGTGATAACGATAATGTCTTTTGGATAGGCCCTTCTGCTTGATCTGAGAGACGGCCAACTATTAAATGCGCACTTTATTGCAGGGTGTATTTCCTTATGTGTGTGTGTGTGTGTGTGTGTGTGTGTGTGTGTGTGTGTGTGTGCGTGCGTGCATACGTGCGTGTATGTCTTCAGTTGTTGCCAGTTCTGTTATTTCTTTGGTTTTGGTTCAGGGACTTTTGGGCATCTTGAGACCCTCGGGCTTCGTCTCTCGCTCTTGTTTTTCATTTGTTCCACTCAAGTAACCAATCAAACAATACAGTCCTCACTGAATTACTCACATGCTTGCATAACCCACGCAGTGTGTATGCACAGACACTCTCTCTCTCTCACTCTCTCTCTCTCACTCACTCACTCTCTCTCTCGCACTCTCTCTCTCTCACTCTGTCTTCCTCACACAGTGATCGTGTCAGATGGCTGTTAACAGTGGAGTCAATGATTGTGTGTTTAAAGGAAACTAATCAATGTCACTGATCGTCCGGGTGTATCTGATATCCAGCGCATTGATTTCACCCAGTCGTTGCTGCAGTAGTCTAGATAGAGGCTGATGGAGATGAATAGCCGATATCTGACCTCATCAATATAACAAGTGAGTCAGAAAAACTGTTGGAGGTCATTTCGATTTTTTTTCTCTCCAAACACTGCAGATGTGATTATCAATTTTCTAACACACGTCATTCAAATCACTACGCATGATTAAAATATATATATATATATGTACATATATATATATTCCATTTACCTGATCTGAGGTGGCGCGCAAATGTCAGTTATATGACAAAAAGATTCACGACTTTTTGTGTCATCCTTTTCCAATACTTCCTACAACTGCCCTGCAACAAATGAAAATCGGATCTTCAATTTGTGTGTGTGCTTGTGTGCGTGCGTGCGTATCCTCCCAGCGCTGTTATGTAATAGGGTGGAAGGACAGAGCAGATTATATAAGGCTACCCCTATACAGGAACCAGGAAGTGAGTGTGTGTGCCTGTGTGTGTGTTGAGTGTATCAGCTAAAGTCGCTGTGTTTGATAGAGGGCACATGAGGTCAGACCCAACCAGCTGTTGGAGCATTTCCCTCTAATTACCAAAATGGCCGCCCTCGTGACCCCCCCACCCCCCCCCCCCCACATCCTACATGTTCACCACTCTTCATCTCTGTCATCCTCTGTTTCCTCATCTCTCTCTCTCGCTCTCTCTCCTCCCCTCCCATCACTCCTCTCCATCGCTCCAGGCCAGTCTCTCACTTCAGCTCCACCTCATCATCCTTTCATGCCTTCCATCCAAACCCCTCCTCTCCTCCAATATTTGTCTGGAGGAAGCGAGGAAGGGGTGGTGAGCGGAGCGGCGACAAAGAGGAGCAGCGAGGACGGCGGGGTCCATTAAATTAGGCTAGCGATAATGGGATGAGACACCATCCGGGGGGGCGCCTGCATGTGTTTGAAAGAGAGAGAGGGAGTATACAATGCATACCAATGTGTGTGTGAGTGTGCGCGTGTGTGTGTGTGCACACGCGCTTTGTGGTTTGCACAGCCAGAAATCTAGCATGGCGGGGTGTGTGTGCAGCGTTTTGGGTTCTGGCTGCACTGCAACACTTTAATATGTGAGCTGTATGTAGCGGGAGCTCTACATGGAGAGATGGACTTTAATTTTAACTGGATTGTCACTGGAATTTCAACAGTAAGATTTTTCCCACAAACCACCTTGGCCTGCTCGTCTTTGAAGATCGACTGTGAAGGTTGAATATTGCCAGTAGGGCGGGGCAAAAGAGCTAACACCACAAGCCAGTATCTGAAGGGACGCATCCAGCAGAAGAATTCCTATCAAAATAAAAGTCTTAGTAGGCGGTACTGTCAAAGCTACCTTTCACTTTAAGGCAGGACGTGTATTGTTAGTCCCGCCCCCTCCTCTCCCCCTCAGTTGCTCAAGTTCCCGCCCCAACACCTGTCACTCATCCTGATGAACGCTCTATCTTGAAACCCCTTGACGTCATCGAAAAGCCCATTTCAGGCAAATGGGAGGATTTAGGCACGAACATACACACAGCCTGCTAATATATAATACATCCTGTTTTTTATTATTTTAATATCAAAAAAGTTGCATGTTGTAACTTTAAACTTAAAGTTGGTTTTCTTTTGTTGCCTTTATAGCAGCATAAACACCTTTTTCACAGACTGATCGGAGTCTTGGTCAGTGTTTATTAAAAGATCCACACTGTTAGATCAGCTGTTGGAGCCCAGACCGACTAGCCTTGAAAAACGCGATATAATAACCGCCGTTCTCGAGTGGCGTTGGTAAAAACAAACTCTTCTCTTCTGCCTGTGGCTATGGGAGGTAGTAGTTTACCAACACGGATTAAACTGTCACAGGATTATTTCAAAGTTACATTCATATTCATTGATATTTCCCTTTAAGGGGAAATCTAAAGAAACGTCTGTTCAGAAATATGAAGTTAAACTGCGATAATTGGCTGATTCTGCCTCTCTCACTGCCGACACCAATGCTACATGTCAAAATGAGCTTCAGGCTCTTTTAAACTCCCACAGATGGAGTATGAACTTACAGTAGGCTCCCGAGAACTACTGACAGTCGGACTGCGGTCAGTACTGGGGCTGCTGTAGTATCTTTAAAGAACTCTCCTGGTTTGTGTGTGTGTGTGTGCAGGTGAACCAGGACAATGTGGTGAAGGTGGGCCACAGACAGGTGGTCAACATGATCCGCCAGGGCGGCAACCGGCTCCTGATCAAAGTGGTGACGGTGAGCCGGAATCTGGACCCCGACGACACGGCGCGCAAAAAAGGTACGAGAAGTCCTTGAACTCAGCCTTGTGATTCTGATGGCTAAGGGAAGGAAGAGCTGCTTGTGGAGCAGCAGTGCATCAGTGCTGCCATGTTGCATGCAGTTCCTGTATGGATGCAACACCTCTGTTAACACAAGCCTGCACCAGACAGCAGCATGCCGGCTGGTGATGCGTCGTGTGATAATAGCCCCTCACAGACAACAACACACCTGTCTAAGCTCTTCTGTGTCATGCTGAACTGCCACATACCACCTCACCACATGGCCTGGTCAGCCCAAATGTGGGCGGGTCCAAATGTTTACAGTATGCTGGCCTACGGAGACCTTGGAATCACATTTGTCTCCTCCTGTCCCGTCGATCCTTCCTCCCTTACCGACCACCCTCCATATTAAACTCTCTTTCTCTCTTTTTCTCTCTCTCTCTCTCTCTCTCTCGCTCTCTCTCTCTCTCTCTCTCTCTCTCTCGCTGCCAGCCCCTCCACCACCAAAGAGAGCCCCCACCACAGCCCTGTCTATGCGCTCCAAGTCGATGACCTCTGAACTAGAGGAGCTAGGTAAGAGTATCCTGGTTTGCCCTTGATTCACATCGCCACTATAGGAAGTCCCCGTCTAACCACACCTCTCTCTGGTCTTCTCTCTGTTCTCATTGGTTGGTTATTCTCTCAAAAGTGGATAAAGGTAAGCAGTAATGCTGCATAACCTCAGGCCATCCATTTCGTCCAGCTACATGAAGCTTATGTTGAAATGCATTTTGAGTTTGCTGCTGCCATCATGTCAGTTCATGTCAGTTCATGTCATCATGTCCTCCTTTGTCGCCTTGCACGAGGGACTGTTGTTTCTAAAGGTACCGCCACTGGCCGTCTCCGTGGAAACAAGGAGCAAACCAGGCATAAAGATGACACCAGTGTTACATTAGTTAGTTTTTTGAACTGTGTGTGTGTGTGTGTGTGTGTGTGTGTCTCGGGGATCCCTTTAGAGGATCCCCTGTGCTTGACATTAAACTGCCACGCTGACCTAATACCTCCTGACAGAGACGACAGTCAGCGACTCTGAGGCAGCAGCAGCAGCAGGAGACAGCGACGCGAGTGGGACTAACATAGAGGGAAGGATGGAAGGGAGGAAGAGGATATAAGATGAAGGGGAGGAGGGAGGATCGGAATAGCAGCATGTGATTTATGTGCTTACGTATCAATGATCAATGAATTACTTGATCGAAAAGACGGGACAGGGAATGGAAGTTGCAGATCAATATTGACGGAGGATTTTAGACGTTTCAGTCTTCATACTATCATGCTCTCATTGTTCAGCTTACAGTACATCATTCATCTTTCATTCTTTTGTCATCTTATATGGGACCTACATAGCATGTGCGTTTCCACTGTCACAGTGTGCACATGTACGTATAAATGTTTTACCTCGATACTTTCTCCTGCAATAAAACTGTACTCGGTGTGGAGGAGGGATGGCGTCTTGTTTTTATGCCTCTCAAGACTTTTTCTATCACCCCTAAGCCACGCTAAGGAAAAAGAAAGGTGGTAAGTTAACGTAGGCATGTTTCATTCTCAGCCAGTGTGTCAGTGGATGACTCGTGTCATGTACTGTGATCAGCTAACCCTGTTTATTTGTTGAAGATTTATTTTGACGTTTTCTTTTAACAGTTGATTTGTCGGATTAGCTTTTTAAACTTTCAGTCAAACCGAATGCTTTAAACCCCGTAGTGATGAGTATTTGCACGATTTAGAATCTGTTTTTGATCATTCATTTTGTTTTGAATGATCTTGTTGCATGACTCGATGTTCAAGTGATGTTGAGTAAAATGATGTTGATGCCTCTCTTGCTTGTTACACAGTCACAAATGTTTCTGATGTTGTCAGTGACTCAGTGACACTGCTAGGATGCTGAGTAGTTTGTTATTCATTTTTGATTGGAGGGTAAGTTCTTCCAAAATGTTTCCTTCAGGCAAATCCAGAATCTGCTTTGGTACCACAAACACTAGCAAGTCCACATGCCTTATGGTCTGGAGCCGCAAGCCTCAAAAACATAGAAATGAAGAAGTGTGTGTGTGTGTGTGTGTGTGTGTGTGTGTGTGTGTGTGTGAGAGAGAGAGAGAGAGAGAGAGAGAGCAAATACACATGTTGCTGTAAGTAAACGTTTGGTAATTCCGCATGACCTAAAAAGGTCTGCTGCCATGTTTCCTCCAGTGTGCCTGTGTTCATGCAGGTCTGTGTGTGTGTGTGTGTGTGTGTGTGTGTGTGTGTGTGCGTGTGTCACAGCTAAGTTTCCAGGGCAACGATGCTGCATGTTGTCTGATATGCTGTAGCAGCATTCCAAGTGGGAGACAGATAGAAGAGGGAGAAAGAAAAAGTGTCTGCATCTTTTGTGTGTGTGTGTGTGTGTGTGTGTGTGTGTGTGTATGTTCCAGCTCTAACCATAGTTCTGATTAAGGTCAATGATGCTCCTTTCCTCCCTCCCCTCCCCTCCCCTCCCCTCCTCTCCTTTGTGTATAGATGCTCAGAAGAAGAGGATTGTTTTCCAAGTCACTCTAAGTAATCACACTCTCAATGCATGGAAGCTTTCTACACACTAGATAAACCTAGCCAGGGAGAGAGATGAGAGGCTAGCTCAGGGCTAGCATGTAGCTTCTCTGAGCAAAAGTACCCTCTATCTGACGGCATCATCACACACCACAGGGAAATTAAAATCTGCCAAACTTGCTGTTGCCATCTTTCCCACGTCGTCGTGGGCTCAAGAAAAGATTGACAAAGCAACCTTGGCAGATTTCATTCATTTGTCACTGAACATGAATTGAGGGAACGGCCCTGGAAGTTGGATGATGCTGCTGAGTCGGCTGTTTGGAAAGAGCTTGCACGGCTTCGGACGGCTGGACGCAAACACATTTCATCAAAGTCCCTGTGTTTCCTCCAGATGTGTTTCACTGTTTTCTGTTTCAGTTTCATCCGCAAATTCAGGCTGGAAGCAGAGGAAAGGGTCACTGAGAATGATTGGCTTGCATTTGGCCCATAAGATCTCCTTAAGGCTTTGTAAGAGAGTTCCTCCCTCTGTCCTTCGTGTTGTTCAAGCAGTGTGCTTCGGTTTGTCTTGCAGACAAAGTTGATGAGATGTTGCCTGCCCAGAAGAATGCGACGGTTGACATGAAGGTAGCCACCATCAAACCCCGCCCATCCAGCCGCTGTTTGGTTACTCCCACTGATATGAACGTAAGTGAACAGAATCCAACTTGGATGTCACAGAATAATACATGCAAAAGAAGGACGTTGAGGTAAACAGGAAATTGAGCAGACACACTTCTTGCTCAGCATGCTCTTTCCTGTCCCTGCAACCAAAACGGCTATTGGCAAATCAAAACGTAAAGTAAGGCATTCTCAGCACTATATTATGTACTTGAATTCATTCTGTCTCTTACTGTTTGTCAGGTAAAGGAATTTGTCTTCAGGCTTAGTTGTAATGAGAGGTAGTACAGCCAGTGGAGCACCGCCTGATGGAAAGTGTGTGTTTGTGGATTTTCACTCTTAACAACACAGCAACATTTGATTTGCAGTCCATGTATCATGACCGCCAGGGGGTAGCCGTGGTGCCACCCACTGTGCCAGGGGCATTCCTGGGGATACCTGCCAAGGGCACCATGAAAAAACAAAAGTCTATAGGTATGATATACAAAGGTGTGTGTGTGTGTGTGTGTGTGTGTGTGTGTCTGGACTGCATGTACCATACCCAAGGCTGTTGCCTTGCCACAGTGTTCTATTAATGCTCGGAGGACTTGCTCTTTGCAAACCGACAATATTAAAGTTAATTATAGACAAATTAGAGTCATCCAGTCACCAAAGTGTGCTTTCAGGCTATAATGTTGGAGGTCATTAAGCATATGCTGAAACCTCATTCTTTATGCTAAACTAGCGGGACGTCATGCAGGCTAATGTTATTCACAGCCCGTTTGATTCTCCATGCCATTGGTAGCCCTAAGGCGGGTTTTAACATGTTCTGGGAAGCTCTCCTTAGTAATTTCTCATTGCCAAAGGTTTAGAGAATGGACGTAAAGTTGCTGGTTCAAATACCTAGCTGAGTAACATTCTTCCCTGCCATGAACGGCTAGGTGCTCCTAAGCAATGCATTTAACCCATAACTGCTCCAGCACAGCACTCAGTGGCTGCCAGTAGAAGACCGTGGTTGTGTTGGCCAGATCCCAGATGGAAAAGTGTGTAGCTGCACAACAGGACATTGCTGACATAAGCAAGCATGTTCAGCAAACCTCCAAAGGTTAAGACAGAGGGATAAACACAAAGAAATGAAGAACAGGATCTCTCCCAGGTCTTCATATAACTTTCTCTCCCTTTCTCCTCTCTGCTCCATTTGTCCTAGGTACGACGGAGGAGGAGAAGCAGGGATTCCTCACACCTCCTCCGCTCAAGTTCTCCCGCAGCCTCTCTATGCCCGACACCTCGGAGGACATCCCCCCTCCCCCAGCCATTTCACCCCCTGCTCCACCTGCCTACAACTCAGCAGCCAGCCCTGCACCCAGGGGCTACGGCACCACCCGACCCAGCTTCACCCAGAACTCGCCCGCCAATGCGGTGACAACCATAAGCCGGACTACCGACGTCGGCACGTTAAGGCGTGGTTACTACCGCCAGAGCTCGGAGCAGTTCGAGAGCACACGTAACCGAGGGCGCACACCGGTGCCCGAGAACCCTTACTCCGAGGTGGGCAATAGGACACTGTATGTGCCAGCCAAACCGGCCCGAAGGAAGGGTATGCTGGTGAAACAGCCCAACGTCGAGGACAGCCCCGAGCAAACATGCCACATGCCGGCAAGCCCCTCAGGCCCAGTTTCCATGCCTACCACGCCTGTAGAGCGAACATGCTCCTCCATCCCCATCCCCACCATCATTATCAAGGAGCCCTCAACCAGCAGCAGTGGCAAGAGTAGTCAGGGCAGCAGTATGGAAATTGAGCCCACCACCCCCGAACACCCATCTCTCACGCCCACTGCAAGTGTAAGTGGGGGCTTGCGTCCTGACGACCCTCAGGCTCTAAGCAACCCCTTTGCGGCAGCTATCGCCGGAGCGGTGCGGGACCGGGAGAAGAGGTTGGAAGCCAAGAAGAACTCACCTGCTTTCCAGTCAATAGACATGGGGGATGACGACATAAGTGGGCCCACTCCGACCCCCCGCCTTCGCCAGTCCAAGTCCATTGACGAAGGCATGTTCAGTAGCGATGAGCGGCTTCGAAGGATAATGGCCCCCCCTCCTGCAGCACAACTCGGGCCGCCGGTTGGGGGCGGTAGTGGCAATATGACAGATTTCAACAGCCCTGAGCCCACAGTGGTTCGGGAGCCTCTGAACACTAGAACGGGCCAGTGTCCGAACCTGGACAGTCCTGTTAGTCTCCCAGCTACTCCCCCTAAGACCCACTACAGTGCCAATGGGACCTACCTCCATCCTGTCACCGGCAAGCCCTTGGATCCTAATTCGCCACTAGCCCTGGCGCTGGCAGCACGCGACCGGGCCATGAAGGAGCAGCAGAACCACCCACAGAATCAGCCACCAAATCCTCCTCAGGTTCAGCCACCATCCAAGCACGAACCCCAGTCCCTCCCTGCTCAGCCAAGCCACAAACCAGACCTCAACCAGCCGCTGTTTATTGACACCAAACTACGCTCTGGGATAGAGACCGGTTTTGCCGCAATCTCCACAGCAACTATGGGGCGACCTGGTCGGGGTGCTCTGAGGAGGCAGATGACAGAGCAGAAGTATGAGTCGGACGGGGCACGGGAAGAGAGGCAGAAGCAGGCAGTCGAGGAGAGGAAAAGCGCACCGGTGGACGTGGCAGACTCGTCACAGCCTAAATCAGCGGGGCTGCTGATGGTCCACACCAGCACAGAGCCAGGCACCAAGGCCAAACCCAACACCGCTGAGGTGGAGGGGCAGGACACTAACAGCCCAGCTGAGCTAAAGGACCCCAACCAATCCAACCCTCCCAACACCCCTAACCCCTCGTCCAATCCCCAACCTCCCTCATTGCGGAGGAGGAGCATTCCTACAGGAGAGTCCATTGATGAACCAGTCAGGCTGCCTTTCCGTATCCCCCCTCCCCCATTAGCCTCAGTTGACATTGAAGAGGAATTTGTCTTCTCAGAGCCCCTCCCCCCACCGCTGGAGTTTGCCAACAGCATTGACATTCCTGATGACCAGGCCACTGCCATCGCAGAGATGCTCCAGCAGCAGAGGCGGAATGGGGCGCTTCCTTTACCCCCCTACCACCCTCACGCTCCACCGCCTGTCACTGAGCAGCACAAACGGGTGCCGAACTGCTTGCCCCCCAGCTACCCTCCTCCTCCCCCCGACACTGAGCCAGGGGTGGGTGACTCGGGTATCGAGGAGGTGGACAGCCGCAGCAGCGGGGACACACAGCACATGGAGACCACCAGCACCGTCTCCAGCATCTCCACCCTGTCCTCAGAGGGAGGCTTCTGTGACAGCACTTTAGAGAGCCTCTATGCTGCCGCGGACGGGCATGCCTTCCTGGTGGACCGGCCTCCCGTCCCGCCCAAACCCAAAGTCAAGTCTGTCATCAACAGGACATCACTTTACCATGATGCCCTCATTGAGGAGCCCCCAGAGTCCTTTGGGTCACCGCCCCAGGCCCCTCCACCTCCCCCTGGATCTGCTTCATCCTCAGAACCTCTGAGGACTCCCACTCAGAGGACATCCAAGCTGTGGGGCGATCCGCCCCCTGAGCTGCGGAGCCCCCCATCCATGCCAGACCCCAAGAACACAGTTATCACCGAACTGAGTTCCATTCTGCAGCAAATGCATCGTGACAGGCCGCCCAAGCCGGGAGAAAGCCTTGACTCCCCCACAGGGACCAGGGGGCCCTTCGGTACAAGGTACTTGATAGATTCAAAGGGTTTCAAAAGTCTTTCTTTCTGTTTGATGTTCATGACACATATGTCCCATATGATTTCCATCCTTTTGCTTTTATATGCACTGTCCATTTCATTTATGCTCACAATGTATATGACCTGCCCTTCACTTTGACTTTCAACAGCTTGGAAAAGCTGTTGAATATTTCAGTAGTTTGGGTCTTATTTGCCAGTTGGGATAAGGCTGTTGGGAAACGTCAATGGAGTTGTGTGAACATAAATGATAGAATCCACTTTTGAAAGTCCACGGCTCCACGGCTGGCTCACCAGTATCAGTTGTGGTTTTGTTCAGACACCTAGATTCCAAACTTTGGTGGTCGATTGTAGCTTTTGCATAGATCAATAATAGTTTTTGCACAGCGAGAGAGCAACCAAAGGTTAGTTTTGAAGGGTGTGTGTGTGTGTGTGTGTGTGTGTGTGTGTGTGTGTGTGTGTGTGTGTGTGTGTGTGTGTGTGTGTGTGTGTGTGGTGTGTGTGTGTGGTGTGTGTGTGTTTTTGTGTGAATTGGAAGGTTTCTAGTAGCATGGTCAAATCAAGGTTCTTCGTTAGGGGGGTCTGAGCTGAATATCATTGCTGTGGCTCACTCCATACACAACACAAATCCTTCAAGCCTTCAAATCCCCAGCACAGCTATTCTGTCGCACATCCCCCTCTACCTAGTTCTCTCTCCAAAACTGTACTTGGGAGTTTAGGTTTTTTTTTCTATCATTGTCAAGGTTGACAGAACTGGAGCTTTTCTCACATGAGCTGATTACCTGGAAATCACGTTCAGCGGGTGGGCGGGTGATGTTCATTCATGCTGAATCTGTATGGCGCCTACTAGCAACTATTAACTATTCTCATCTATGTTGATCAGTTGTGGTCCAAGCAATTTGCAGCAACAGTGAAAATAAAGCCTGTAAATGCTCAGGATGCTTATGGTTACTGGTTATTTCCTTCCGGTACCAGGCGATGGCTAATCTCAATATGTGTAGCATTCAACAACAGAGCCTTTAAATCATCAGCTCTTAATCATGTATCATCCTAACCATCATCTTACCTTATTTCTACAGGGTTGCTTTCATTTATGCCGTTTTACATCTTCAGTGAATGTACTTATCGGTTAACAGTCACTATAGTGAGTGAACGTGAAGTGAATGGGCTGTATTTGCTGACATGGTTGGATTGCGTGATGTCAGATTTGATGTAGCAAGGTTTATATTCTGCACACCCATGTCCGATGGTGCAGGACCTCACACCTGAACCAGCGCAACTGTTTTTTTTTGTGTTTTTTTTACACCTTTCTCCTGAATGAGGTGGAAATAAAAAAGATGCTAAATTATTCACCAGTCACATGCATTTTACATGAACGGTCCCATCCCTCATCAGAGAGGTGACAGGAGCAGAGCGAGAGTGAGTCGATTCCTTTCTGCGGTCATGCTTTCTAATCTAATAAACGCTACTAGATCATCACAGGGGCGG
Source organism: Hoplostethus mediterraneus (assembly GCA_034670385.1). Classification (NCBI taxonomy): domain Eukaryota; kingdom Metazoa; phylum Chordata; class Actinopteri; order Trachichthyiformes; family Trachichthyidae; genus Hoplostethus; species Hoplostethus mediterraneus. Next base: position 6,076,366 of record JAXDDW010000004.1, on the reverse strand, counting down.
CCATTTTGGTAATTAGAGTGAGATGCCCAACAGCTGCTTGAGTCCGGCCTTGCGTCCTCTCCTTCACGCTTCATGCCGCATGCTATCATATTCATCCTCTACAATTCAGTCATGTCTGTTGACCCATGCACCTTGTACTCCTTTCATTTGCAGCCCAGGCCTCTCCATCCTCATCTCCATTTTCTCCAGTCTTCTGTAGTTCCTTCTTTCTTCATACCCTGTCTTCCATATTCACAGGTAGGTTTCATTGTCTGTTGACGTCACTTCCCACACTTCCTTTCCACTTGTCTAATTTGGTTGTCCCTTTCTGCTGCTGTTGGGATTACAATACTGAGGAATCAGGTGCAGGACGCTGGCAGCCTCTCAAAGTGATACCAGCCATGCATTTATGATGGTTTCCTAAACTCTTACTGAAATCAGGCAATTATTGATCAGCAGCCTGTTGCACCAGTTATACTCAAGTTCAAATGTAGGCTAGTTAGAACGTAAAGGCCGAATCCCATTTCTCATTTTCACCCCTACGACTTGTTTTCGAGTGCCCCTCGCCCTTCGGCTTGGCCCTCGGAACAGAGTCACAAGGGGTAGTGGTTGAAATCTCCCCCTATGAAATGGGACAACCCTTCAAGACCCTGATACGTCATCGATGATGTTTACGTAAACAGGCGCGACGGCTTTGTTATCGGACATTACACACATCACAGTGACATTTGCCATTCATCTGATGGAGATAGAAAAGCATGGACGCTTGCGATTCGTTCACAATTCATACGTTTCACGCTACCAATCGATCAAACAAGTCATTAAAGACCACTGCTTCATTACCAGTCCACTTCATGACAGAATAGCGTTAGCGGTGCTCTGTAGTCTAGCAAGCCATGCTAACGCTACCCTGCCAGTCTGCACTGATATTAGAGGAGCCATAACAAGTTCAGCAACTTCGCTGCTGGACTTATATTTTGGTGTCATATGCCATCAAAGGGGGGAAATGCGACATGGAACTATGTCAAAATGCAGGACTGTCTTGCACAAATCAGCCTAAAAACAATGTTGTAACGTTAACTAGCGAAGTAGAGACATCGGCATATTAGCAATTTTTTGTTATGCTTGTTCTAAAGAAAAGGTCTATAATACATTGAAACGACATTAAACTAAGATAATACCACGGTTAGAATATTTTAAAAATCTTTATTAACGAAGAAAATACTACATCTGTGGTTCACTTTGATGGTAGTGTAGCGTTCCCCATGATCTTCCATTTGATTCGCAGGTCATTCTGGGAGATTTCTCCTAGCCCTCGTTTTATAGTGTGCCCCTGAAAAATCTCCGTTTGGAGGGCCATGTAGCCCTCGCACTTCGCCCTACCCCTCGATCCCAACAAGAATTGGGACACCCTACCCCTACACGTGAACGTGCAAAACGGAGGGGAAGGGCTAAGGGGTGAATTGGGATTCGGCCAAAGTGTCAGAGTTCACGCTCGGCTATTGCTACAGAAAGATGAGGGTCTTACAAAATACAAATAGTTTCCTCTCGCTACCACTTGGGGTCGCCACCAACTAGATTACAGAAAGTTACATAGTGCTTGGCCACAGAAACGTCACTGTCTCCATGGTGCAAACATACAAAAGACACAGATTTAGTGTCAAACTAGCTAGATTCAAAGTAACATTTAGTGGAGACTTTACACCCTAACTTACAATCAAACACACATTCAGGTGGTGCGACTGGCTGTCGGTCTTTTCAGTTGTTGCTCTGAGGTTTGTGTGTGTGTGTGCGCTTCATGCGTGTCTGATGGAGTGTGAACCCCAGTCTTATCATCTTCATCTACCTCCATGCCCAGAGGGGTTTTCATGTCATACTACTTTGTCTTGTGGAAAGAGTTCTGAGGCACCAGAGCAGAAGAGAAGGTTTAGCCGGCGAGAGACAGGCAGAGATGGAGAGCCTTGTAATGTCATTTGTACCTGGGAGAAGAGGGTTGCCGAGGGTAACGGAGGTCCTGCTTCTGAGACTATCAAACAGATGGCAGCAGCGACACAGAGAAGATGGCCTAGATTCACACATGCTCTCTCTCTTTCGCTCTCCCTCTCTATCTCTCGCTGTCTTGCTCGTATGCATGATTTCCTGTTCTCTCTCTTTTTCTCTCGCTCTCTTACTCCCTCTCTTACTCAGTGTGTTAAAATCATCCTTAACACCAGTGGTAACATCAGATTTTCTCCTTTGGACGTTTGTGGGTTTTTTCCGTTTTTTTTATCCTTGTCTCTTAGCCTCCCAGATTAAATGTGCGTTGCTTGTGCCTGTGGACGAAAGGGTTGCCTAGCAACCAGCTGATGAGAGCAGCCTTGAGGCCTGCAGGAGTGATGTCAGTCTGATTAGAGTTGGGGGAGGGGGGTGTGTGGGTGTAAGAGAGAGGAGAGAGAGAGAGAGAGAGAGCAAGAGGATGGCAGGCCTAACCCTCAGCAGAGTTCAAGATCATCTCACGCAGATCACGTGCTGCACTGCATTAGTAGGCCACCATTATGTAACCTAGCACAGCCGAGTCAGTCTATGTGTGTGTGTGTGTGTGTGTGTGTGTGTATGTGTTCAAGCTTCTATAAATAAAGCCAACGTGTGCATGCATGCGTATTTGTCTGAGCTTGTGTGTCGGTGCTAGAAAGAATTTGTTGGGAGTCATGCTATGTGTGGGTGTAGCGAACGCCAGGTCTCCCACCAAAGATTTCAACAGCACTGCATCACTTTCCTCTGAACCTGCAGGACTGATTGAGAGGCAGTATTGTTCATCAATCGGATTTGGTTGAAGCAGTAATCAGAAGGCCAGTGAAGGACATGTGTTAACATTCCCCGTGTGTGCATGTATGGGTGCATTTTTTGTGCACGCTTAAAGGAAAAATCCACCCTAAAACACTTTTTGGTTCTTATTGTTCTTGTTCTCGTTGATAACCGCCCAAATGTAGATGGCGTGACATCATGTGGAGACACATCCAGCGCAGCTACGATGGAACTTGATAGCAGGAAAAAAATCGAAAAGATCATTGGTAAGCGTTTTGGTGTCAGAATAAAAGAGCGAGGGCTTCTTTCTAGACTGAAGATCAACAATCATACAGGAGAAATCCATCGGAGGAGAGGAGAGAGACCAATTTCTCCACCGACAGTAGCCAAGATAGACCAGAATGCAATGCAGTAACCAAGATAGACCAGAAGGCAATGCAGTAGCCAAGACAGACCAGAATGCAATGCAGCCACAAGACATGTTGTGTTTTGAGTAAGGAGTGTGGCTCTTACTATCACTATCATTATCTGTCTATCTATCAGCTGAACAGACTAGGTGTGTTCTCTGGGGATTGTCATTGGCATTCTGGGAAATGTAGGAAATCACGGATGGATTACGCTGAAAATATAAGAACTGATGGACTACATGCCAGAAGTACTAAATTACAATTATTGAGTACTGGTGACTCTTTAGATTACTTCCAGACCCTTATGTACATGAGTGATGCATTTTAGGTGATGGCCTGCCTATGTGCAAATAATTTTTTTTTTAAATGGTGTGTGTGTGTGTGTGTGTGTGTGTGTGTGTGTGTGTGTGTGTGTGTGTGTGTGTGTGTGGAGTTAAGTAGACAAAAAATACATGACATCCACTGCACCATTCTCTTTAGTTTTATGTGTGTTGGTAGCTGCAAGAAATGCTAAAAAGGTCAAAGTAGCTTTGTGCTGATTAGTCTAATAGGCACTTACACACTTTCCACATCAATTTAACCCCTGTAACAAAACGTGTGTAATAGAGGATAGAATACCAGAATACCAATTAGACAAGTACTTGACAGATCTCGGGTTAATAAGTTTGTTTTTTTTACTCTGTTGTTTTAAATCATGTTAGCAGATTGCATTAAAAAAAAAGGCCAGACACAACACACCACAACATACCCAACGTTGTGCAGTGGATCCAGGTGACAGAAGCTGGTAGAAAATGTTTGGTAGGTATGAAAAATAACAAGGCGCTATTGGTTGAGTTTACTAACTGAAGTCGAGCTGGTATTCCTGTCAATTACAAGTCTCTTCTCTCCTTTCCCCGTCACTTTCTTCTCCAGACAGAAGGGAGTGTGGGAGAGACTTGTCAGTTCATAAGGATGTATATTCCTCTTTCACAGTCGCTGTTTATCGTGTGTGTGTGTGTGTGTTCCTACATGGTGTTTATATCATGTGTAATGTTGTCACAATCCTCTGTCTCTCCCTCTCCCATCTCATCCCTCCTGTTTTTCCCCGCCGTGACTTCCTGGTGGAAAAAAAGCTGGTGTTGAGAGCCGAAGCTGTAAGTTTTTACCCATGGTGCAAAGTGGCCAGACTCTGTGAAGGCGGCGCTTCCACCGTGGCCCGGTTCCATTTTGGCAGAGAGACTCTCTTAGTCCCCTTCACTTCCCTCGGGCTGTTCCATATGTCACGAGCGTAGGAAAGAACAAAATCTAGGGTACGCGTAGCGCCCGACAGTTGGTGCAATAAGTAAACCTGACAATGACGAGGTCAGAATTGGCCTGATTTGTAAATCACTGCTGTGGTGAGAGGAAGTCAAAGTTGGCATGTACAGGAACTCCTCCTGTACATGCCAACTTTGACTTTCTCCAAAACATTCAGTCAGCTTTTATTGGGGGAATAATCGTGGAAATATTCAGGGAACAAATTCCACGGGGGAAGTTGAAGGACAGTGTGATTTTTATTCTGTGTGGTGTGGGGGTGTGGTGTGGTGGGGGGTGTCCTTATGTGTCACTACTCCATATATCAACACATCGATCACATCCCTCAGTCTGGGATAACAGGTAATATGGGGTTGGTATCTCTCTCTCTCTCTCTCTCTCTCTCTCTCTCTCTCTCTCTCTCTCTCTCTCACTCAATTCTGTCTTTTTTCTTCTGCTCTTGGTTTGTGTTGTGGTGGGATTTTGCTGTCTCGTTGAGACGTGTGCGGCCCGAACAAGCCTCTTGTCATTTTTACTGATATGATAAAATCACTCCAAATGAGTTAGACTTCCTCAATACATCCCTCCAATACGACATTTGATTCAATAGTTTAATGTTTAACCCTCCAGCGATTTCTCCTTAAGACTGGATGCTAGGACGCTAAAAGGTCCTGTACTAGAGGAATACCGATTTTCATGATTTCATGATCAAAGATGTTAAAATCTTCTCTATTTTGAGGGGTTCGATTCAGAAATCCATCCTTTTTACTCCAACTCACAACTGGGCTTGGTCCTGATGAAGAATCCCTGAAATCAGGCCAGTTTGCAGCGTTTGAACTGGAAAGCCTCCACTCAGCAGGTTAACCTCATTTGTCGGCCAATCAGGGTGCAGTATTGTCAGGACTTAGTCTTCACATCCAATCAATAAATACCCTTGTAACTACATGACTACTACATGTATTCACAGAACATCACAAAGGACATCAATCTTATTCTGAATCACTTTTGAAGACAAATGAAAACTGACATTAAATATAAAAAATATAGAAATAGAAATATACTTTCTCAGGGGGAAATTGGTCATCCCACTCTTGTGTAGTTCAAGACTCTGTTAGCTTAGCAAGACTAACAAGACTGTTAGCTTCCCCCTCATATTGTAAGGGCTATAAAAAGGTTACAGTAGCTAACCTCCCCCTTCCCATCACACACACATCCATTAAGACATAGTAGGTGGACTATAACATAACATAACTGAACATAATAACATAACATAATAATTTGTGAAAATAAGGCCTTTTAAGTTCTTGAAATTGAATGGATGTCCTTGAAAGTGCTTGATTTAAAAAACAATCAATATAGCCACATTTTCACCAGGATTTCATCACACGAGCTTGAAAGCCATTAAAAAGTCCTTGAATTTGATTCCCAAGTTAAGTGTGGGAATCCTGTTGTAATAACCCTGTAATAACCCTGTAATAACCCTGTAATAACCCTGTTTTTTCCTGTTAACATAATTATTACATTATTGGGTTTTATTACATAAGTGAGAAAGCTAAAAGTTTCAGTTTTCAAAAATGAAATAACTGATAATGTAATAATAATCAAAAATTCAGTCGCTCATTCACAAATTTGGTTATTAACTGTGGTGCAGGTATGGAAGAGGCCTTTGGCAATCATTGTAAATGCCTTGTATTTTTTTTTTTTTTTCTTTCATTTAAATTTCCTGTTAATGTGCTAAAACCCATTTATGTAATGGTTATTATGTTAGCAGGAAAGAAGTTCTGTTAATTATGTTAACAGTGGGTAATATCTATTACCCGAATGGGAAACGTATTACACTATTACCTGAAAATTGGTATTGTTAATGGTTTATTGTATCAGAAGTTGTTACATTAACGATGAGAGAGACTGAATCAGGAGACGCACTGCTACTAAATGACTTATTCTATATTCTTGTGACACTCATTTAGGTCTGGGATCTTAGTTTCTATATTGACTTGAATCCAATGGATGTGTTTATAACCCATAGTGCCTATGGGTGAGTCAGCTAGTGGAAAGAGTGCAGTGGAAAGAGTCCTGCAATTACTGCTGGGCTATTGTTCCGGATGTCATCATTACCTTTTCCACTGACCAAAGCATTCAAATGTCAAGATTTGCTCTTGTAAGGGCCAAATGCAGGGGGCCACCGTCTTCATGCACCCGACCGAGTGGAGCTGAAGGGTTTACTAAGGCGATGAACGGGTCAATTCTTGGACTGGATGTTTGCTTCACTTCATCTCTAAGAGAAAGTGGTGTCTTAGAAAGTCAAAGCTTCTGCAGAGTATAACATTTCTGAAAGCAGCAGAAGGACTGAACCTGTTTCCAGTTTCACGCTGAACAAACCAAAATAGTAAATGGACATATATAATAGTACAGCTAGACTGTAACTAAAAGGAAAACGCTGAAGCACCTCAATATCAACTTGACTGAAAATGTGTGAAAATGGATTAAAGCATCTTCTACATGATCTTCTGTGGACACTCGGATTAGTGCCACCTAGTGTCGACTTGGCAGCATTACACTATTGTATCCATACAGCAACAAAAAGAGGGACGGCAGGAGTTCAGGATGTCGGGAGTTACAGAGTTAAATAGTTTAGTCAATACACGCTGAGTTACTAAGGCACCTCATAACTTCAGCATGACCTCAAATACAGATTTTTGTGTAGAAAATAGAGAAATGTTGACTTCACTTAGTTTGCTGCAACACCATGTGACCCTGAATAACCTCCTGTCCTCCGTGTTCCTCCTAGGCCTCCCACAGAAGACTCAGGAATGCGCAGCAACGCCGCCGCCGCTGCCCTCACCTCCACCCCTCCCAGCAGCCTCCCTCCCCAGCCCCGCCCTTGCAGCCCGCCAGACTCCGTCTCCTCCCTGACGCCCTGCTCCTCGCTGCCGCCCGCCGCGTCGCCCACTCTCACCGACGTCTTCGGCCTGCCCACCCCGCCCATGGGCAGCGGGGGCGGCTACAGCCTGAGCTCCTCGTGCGGCGGCAGCGGAAGCTCGCGCTCCCCGTCGCCGCTCACCCTGATGCAGGCGGTGGCGGCCTCGGGCAAGCCGTTCGCCTCCAAGCCCATGGAGCTGTGGAGCAAGCACGACGTGGCCGACTGGCTCGAGAGCCTCAACCTGGGGGAGCACAGGGACGCTTTCCTGGACAACGAGATTGAGGGCGCCCACCTCCCCTCTCTGCAAAAAGAGGACCTGATAGACCTGGGCGTCACGAGGGTGGGCCACCGCATGAACATCGAGAGGGCCCTCAAGCTGCTGCAGGACAGATAAGCCCGGAGGGGAGGGGGGTTGTGATGAGGGGAGTTAGAGCAGAGAGGGAGCTGATCACTTTTACCGACGTCTTCAACTCGCGGAACCGGGTAGGAGTGTTGTCCAACCTGATGCTGCCTCTTGCTGTTTGTGTCCTCTCTCGTCCTCCTGTGTCGCCCTCATCTCAGCGCTCTGGTCGTGTTCTCGCTCCTCCTCCTCCTCCTTCCCGCCGTCCTGAGCATCAGGGGATCGATGGGATGTCGGGGAGAGTTTGCAGGCGGAGAGAGAAGAGAATAGCTGCTACGTCACATCCAGGAGAAGGAGAGCCGAGGAGGCCAGCGCGAAGGACCGTCCGTCTGGAGAAACTCTGGAATATTTTGTCCTCAAACACTTTGGAATACCGGAACAAATCCTGGTCTGGACGCTTATTTGAAATAAAGACTTGTGCTCACCCAACTGCTTTGGAATACTCAAGACTTTTTCCAGCCACCCCGGTGTGGGTGCATGAAAAACCAGCTGAGCTGGTCGTTGCTCCTTTTCTATCTTTGCTAGAGTTTGTTCAGAGAATAATATTTCTTCACTAGAGTTCTACCGGAGTTATATTTCTGGGTGCATCTAAGGTTGTAGAGAGATAGACTCCTTTTTTTGCTTTTCACCTGTTTGTGTCAAAATAAGAACATTAGCTGTTTGACTGAATACTAAACCATATCTTGTGTCCACACACACACACACACACACACACACAGATATACACACACCCCCTTATGCACAGTGCCACATGCTGACACACGCAAACAAGAATATACACAAGTTTTTTTTTCCGAGAACACAAACGCACTCAGCATGTACACACACACACACACACACACACACACACACACACACCGTTACTGCGATGGCCTTCTTCTCCCGAGAGAGAGCAAAGCGTGGTGAGCGGCGGTCGCTAGAGGAGCTCCACTGTAGCAGGTGCCAGTGTCTTGGGGTGAACCTGACCCCTCGCCAACCTCCACCCACCCCGTGTCCACCTCATCATTCAGCAGCTGAGAGGGAAAGCCAAGGAGAGGACATGATATATATATATACGACACACAGCGTGCAGCGGCATGTTGGACTCCAACCGGCGGACCAGATGGCGGTGAATTCACACCGTAAATGTGTCCAGCTGTCAGTATTGTCCTCTCCTGGCTTTTCCTTCCTATTCTGTGTGCGTGTGTGCGTGTGTTACCAAGTGAATCCTACTGTCATTGAGGCCAGTTGGCCACATGGATCCACTATACAGGCCACGGCGTAGGGAAACTAGAGCTATTCTTTACTTTTGTATCTCCATTCTGTCAAATCTCCCTCCTACTCATCACTACACTTAGCAGGCCGACACCCGGTGTTCATTTGGCCCAACAATAGTGCTAATATATGAAACGCCTGATGTAAATGGTTTTTATGAAAGAGAGCATTGGCCCTATATATCGATGACAGAGATACTGTGAAGCAGTGCAGTTCAGACGTGTTTCAGACCCCAAGCCTTCCTCTGGACAGCCTTTAGTCGTGTGCTGTGTTTTTATGGCTGCACCAACAAAACCCGATCCCCTCCCCCTGCAAAACTTAGACCAGAGTTCCTCAAATCCGGGCCTCGGGGTCCAGAGTGCTGCTGGTTTTCTCTCCTACCAGGAAGTTAATTGCATTCACCTGGCATCCCAGGTCTTAATCAATCCCTGATTAGACAGCTAGAATGGAAACTACCTGGCAGAGTAGAAAACCAGTGGTACTCTGGACCCCGAGGCCCGGATTTGAGGACCACTGACTTAGACCATTCTGTTTGAGGCTGAGTGCGATGTTTTTCTTGTACTTATTTAGGTTAGAGCGATGTTGCCCTGACGTCCCCGGTGGTGGATCGTGAGAACTGCTGAGCGTTTTGTACATTTAGAACAAGACGAAGAATCTGCGGCTTCAGGGTGTGTATGTTGAATTACGTGTTCAAATAAGTCCAAGACATGAGCAGAATCTGACTGGACACAACGGGCCGGTCCGTCTAGTCTGGACTAGAAAGGGATGGAAGCCATTTATTTATTTATTTATTCTCGATGAGCAACTAACTCTCTTCACTAGAGCTTCTCATATCAAGTCCTGCTCCAGCCAGCGTAGCTACAGCAGTAGAAACACAATTCAAACATCATTCGGAGGATAGCGATTTCCATCCCATGGAAAATAAAGCAACATTTACAGAGGCGGAAACTTGTATGTGTTTGGTGGCGTTGATTACGGGCTGATGGGAAGGGCACAGTGTGGACCGTCAACATTGTGCTGAAATGTGTATATAAGAGTGGATAAGAGATGATATAAAAAAAATAGTCTATTTGATTATATGTATAGTTCTATTAAAGGTTTAGAGTAAAAAATAATAAATTCTATGAAAGTTACTTTGTAGTTGCCAGAACTGACACCTGGTCTCATTTTGCCCCGCCATCCTTTAGAGGATGCCTTAAACAGCTCCCTCTGCCCCCTGCACCTGAACCCCGTTGGTTGTATACTTCTGTGTATCTCCAAGTAGGTTTCTTCTTCAGAGTACACCTCAAAGACAAGCGTGGTCGCTATGGAGCTAGGAAACATATCACTTTGAAGACATTCACCCCGAGCAAATCTACTGCGCACTGTTTTGGGTTCCCCATCATCATCCATAGCTTCAAGTGCAGAGCGCAGATTAAAGTGATCTGGCTCAGTTGGGGTGTTTTTGTTTTTGTTTTCCACGTATCTGCAGCTTTCTGAGGAGAAGAAAAACATACACAAACTCTGTGTTCTGTGAACATTTAGCCGTATGTTTGCATTAGATGGGCCATAGTGATCCGATCCATCCTCCCCTCCCCGTGTGTGTGTGTGGCAGTATACTGATGAAAAAGGATGACAAAAAGGGATCGTTCAAAGTGAGTAAGGGGTTGAACTTTTTCAGGCAGGCTGTGAGAAAAGGCTTGCGAGGGACAATGCTGCTATAACCTGTTCCTATTTGAACATAACTGAGGGGAGTAAAAACAGAAAAAAAAAAAAAAAAAAGCACAGTATTTTTAAAGATTTGTATAGAGTTCTATGAAATTTTATAGAGGTTATCTGAACAAAAATGTTCAACTCTGATGTGTGGACTGCCAAAAAAAAAAAAAAGAAATCCTATATAGATAGAAAGTGAATACTATTAGATGTATGGGTTATGTAAGAAGCAATATTTATTCTGAATGAATCCTTGGTTGTGTTTTCTTTTCCCATTATAAAGTTATATATCATGATATGATCACTTGTCGGTGTTTAATGAAGCCTAGATACACTCTCTATTGCAGTAATAGGTTTAAGATATTTTGGCCAATCAGTGAACAGGAAACCGGTACCTTCTGACCACTATCTGCCTGTCTAGATTCCTCCACATTTTTTTGAAATTCCTCGAATCTAGACTGTACAAACGTTTGTGTAAATGAGCAAAAAATACACCTGCAGGCCATCTGGGTAGGAAACGATACTAAACCTATTTCTAAATATATATATATAAATATAAATCCACCAAAAAGAATCGTGGTGGCTGTTGGAAAGCAACAGATCACTACGCTGATTTCCCCGTGGAAACGTTAGAGCAGAGTAGAGTAGTAGGAAGCTAGAAAGCATCACTGTGGCGTGGCTATCACCATGCTGAGGACAGGCATGGCTCACCAACCCACTTCCTGCTCCCACCTCGTCATCGTCCAACGTTTGGGTAACTGTTCTTCTTTTTTTCCCTTTTTTTTTTTTGTTGATAGATTTATTATTTGATTAAGTCCTCATAGAAGCTAAGATGTTTTTGGTATTTTTGTGCAAAGACTATTGTGTTCATGTTTTCTACGTTGCTGTAATTTTCGTGCTACTAAATCATCATAGAGTCAACTAATTACTGAAACGAAATGAGAGAGAAGTTCCTGTAACTGCACTCTGCCTTCCCCACCCCCGCCCCCACCCCACCCTGCCCTCTCAGATCCTCAAGACTTATTGTATGGCAACCAAAATTCACTGTAAGAAATAAATATGATATTGCACTAGTGTCGTTTCCCTCTCGCTCCTTATAAGTATCTGTTGCTGTGGTTCTTTATGGGGTTTGGGTGGGTCGGCTTTCTACTGGACGGGGTTTTGTACGTGGCACATGAATCCACAGATGTAGGTAGTCGGTCAAGTTTGTGTGGTCGGTGAAGAAGAAACGCCTTTTGACATCGCCAGCATCTCCTAATCACCCACTAAGGAAACAAGTCGATGAGAAAGAGGAAACACCGTCCTAGACAAAATGATCTTAGGACATTTTGAACACATCAACATTTGTCTAAAAGATACTTTTAAATCATCTGAAAATTGACCAACGATTATCCCAGCTTCCTGAATGGAGCCTTTTAAAAAGGGAGGCACTTTCCCCCTTAAAGGGTAATTCCGGGATTTTTCAACCTGGCCTCTATGTCCACAAAATCGCTTTTCATACCTTTAAGTAGATCCCAAAAGTTTCTGAGTTTCTCCGGTCCATCGGCTCAACCGGCAGTCGCGTAACGGCGGCTCAATGGCGGCAACGTAATCCATAAGGGCATAGACGGCCGGTCAAAGTACGTCCACTAAAAGTGCTTGTTTTTGTCACGGACGGGCTCAGATTGTTATTCGTGTTATTATCCAAATGTCTGACAACATTATGGAAAGGGTCGCTACAGAAACAGCCCGGAAAACAAGGACGGTGAAAAGGATACAAAGATAGTTTATGAAAGCGAGAGGGTTGAGTTGTTGCAGGAAGAGGACGGTTGAAACGTGAGTCGGATTGTAGGTTCGATTCCCGGCTCCTCCACTCTGCATGTCCTTGGGCAAGACATTGAACCTCCCCGATGGTCAGGCCAGCACCTTGCATGGTAGCTCACTGCCATCGGTGTGGGTGAATGAGAGGTGTAAAGCGATTTGAATAAAAGTGCTACATAAATGCAGTCCTTTTAAGCGTGCAGACCTCGGGAATCTCCTGTTAGATCCAGATCAATCACGCATGGTGCAGGTGCCCCACGGGCCAATCGGTAGCGAGACACCTTCAACGTTCATCAAAATCAGACCGGTGGCGTAGCGGTTATGGCCTTTCAAAGTTTCAAATCCGGACGCCAGAAACACGGTGCACAATGCATCATGCCTCCAACGTTTTGTGGAAATGAGACCGGTGCTATCCGAGATATTGTTTTGGTTTATAATTCTGACCTTTAATTACAGCGCGCTCATCAGGCCAATCAGTTGTAATTTGTAGCGATCGCTGGAATGCGTGTCGCAAGTTTTGTGACAATCAGACTTGAATTAAAATTTGACCTTTAATAACATCCATCAGGGGTAATCAGTGTGTACAGCGCCAGGATGCATTATCGCGCCCATGTTTCAGCACAAACCAGTGGTGTCTGCGATTGTAAATATTTGACCTTTAATCATAGCGCCCCCATCAGGCCAATCAGTGTCATTTGTAAATGCCGGAACACTGTTGAATAAGAAACCTTAAAAGTGAAATCAACTTCAAGAAACAAAACCTGAAGAGGAAAGAGATCATACTGACCTTGTGATGTGTTGGACTGGGATGCCAATGGTAGAAATTGAGTTTTGACATACTCGTTTGACGTAGTAGTGGTGTGTGTGATTTTTTTCTTCTTGTATGCCCGTTTATGGAGAATTCATACAGAAGTGAGTTTCCACTGATTGTGGTCAGTAGACACGAAGGATGAAAGTCACTTCTATTTGTCTCTCAAGGAGGTGAAAGCCCAGAAACAAGCCAGTTCTCAATAAATCAGAAGCATCTACATGAAACTGTGCTGTGTTTCGGGTTCGCAAAGAATATGCAGCACGTGAAAAATATATAACGATGTGTTCAAACCATTGTCGTACCTGTTGGTCACCTGACCTGATATCATCTGTCTCCGGTACTTAGCTCTGTCTAGTGGCATGCTAACGCCAATTCTAGACTCTCTTGAATTTTACATGAGATGACCTCACTACCATTAAGTCATCAGCCAAAAAGAAATGCCCTACACACTCCTTCAGTTCTACTTTTCTTGACTGTGTGTGTGTACAGTATATGTCTTCATCTCAGCCTCTGGAAGTCAGGGGTGGGTCCAGCCTTCCAGAGTGATTGAGGTTTAAAGGCCTTCTTGTCCTTGATCGGTCACCATCAGTATTGGATTCCTAGATAAAGCACCAATCTATGGCTGTCTATCCATCTAGCATTGCTCAGATTGAAGACGTTGGTGTCCTTGCAACACGGCAAAAGGTAGGAGTTGTGAAGAGAAATAGTGAGAATTAAATTGCCGCGATGTAACCGTCAATTATACCTCACAGGATCTGTCTGGAAACAGAACAGGAACAATCACACCCGTCTCATGTAAAGCTTGACATATCTTGTTTTTGTGTAGATGTCATACATGTTCCAAGAGAGGCTGGATAAAGTGGTTACGTGTATTGGTCATCGTGGTAAACGCATGCAGGGATGAAACTCTCAGTCTCAGTCCTGTGATGTTGGTTTTACTTTAAATCAGTGTTAAGAAGCAGAAGAGAGAAAACACGTTTGTGGGAGTTTTTTCTCATACTCATTGGCTTTCGTTTTCACCGTTTGGTAATGTGGCGTCGTGAAGCCCTTTGAGACTGTAACTGTGATTAATAAACTCGACTTTTGTTGCGAGGTCACGTGTGTATGAGTGTAGGTTTCATGTGACCTATAACACACAAACAAAAAAAACCCCACCATTTTAATAAGTCATTTAATCTAATAGGAGTCTTAAAATCGTGATTTCCCCAAAGTCCTGCATTAATGATGCAGACACCTGCTGGGCCAATCAGCAACAAGATACATCACCCCTCCAACTTCAATCAGAAACGGACCAATGGCGTTGCGGCTGTATGTATCAATATTCTTTGAGGTTAATACGACTTGCAGATGGTAAATGACTGTTCAGCAACTCCCCGATAGCAGTAGAGCTCAATACGTTCATCTTTTTTGTGATCACAAATATGATCAAATTCTGGTTAAACTATATATTACTTTTTACTGTATTTACCAAGTATTGTGTATTTATTTACTTAATTCCCAGTAAATTCTAGACTTGACCGTAAGTCACTGATGTTTGACGAGTCACTTGATGGGTTTATTAGAAGAAAACGCACCTACAAACAAATGTACCATCCATACATTGTGTTTATTGAAGCAAACAGAGGTACAGTAAAAATAATACATTTTAAAAGGTCACTTTTCTTATAAAAACCCAAAGCCCAGGTGAATTTGATGAAAGCCTGTCACTCATACCTGCTTCAGCTACACTACTGCATTAAAATCAGACGACTGCATGAGATTGTCACGCTTCGTCATCTGCTGAGAACAATTAGCGTTTTTGAGAATCCACCGCAGCCTCGGTGAGCCCGCCATCGTCTACATCGTAGAAGCTCCCTAGAGACAGTAGCATGTAGCACTCGCGTTAAGGTCACTCGCTCGCGACTAAACACACCGTTTGGTCATGATAAAGGATGTTAGCTAGGGCTCCAGAACAAAACGCCACCACGCCGAGGACACTTCCACCCCCCCACCCACCCCCAAGGCCGACAGACACGAACACACGAGTCTTGTCCAACTCCAAAAAAAAACACAGTGACAGGGAACAAAAACACTTTCCAACTCTATTGTTTCGTAAAGCATCGTATATCAGGACTTTTCTGTACATCGTTTTAAGCATGGCATCGATGACTGTGATTAAAACAATACTATGAACTCTAGTGCTTATTGGTTTAGGTTTTTGTTTTGCCACAGAGACAGCAGAAGGGTCTAGAACATTATTGGCCTTGTGATTCTGTCTACGCATCTCACATCAGCTAGAAAGGGAAGAAGCCCTCTTATGATTGGCTGATATGTACTCAACGCTACAGAGTTCAGAAAGAGGAACGCATTCAATACCTTGGTGAACGATCAGAAGATGCAGCTTCAATTCAAATGTCTGTGCAGCAGAGCAAACTGTGAGCAGACAGACCAATAAGCAAAGCCAGCTATCGGCTTTTGGTCCATAGTCATGTTGAGGAACAGCATGTAGCGATCAACACCCAGCAGCGCGTGGTGATCCACTTCACGCTGCGCCTGCTAACAGATCAGAGGTCGAGCTACTGGACAGTGAGCACCCTGAGCCTTGTGCGCAAGACTCATTTTTGAGGACTTTTCTAGCTCATGTGTGTCACCAGTTGAGTCTTTGGTGAGACTAAAACTCCTCTGCAGTGTGTGAGTAAAAACGCGAGGTCTCAACACCTGCTCCACACCGAGATAGCATCTGGAAGGAAACCGTAAAGCTACAATATGCAACTTTTCACCTTAAGGCATGAAGCGTGTTGTCAGTCCCGCCCTCACCCCCTTTGGTTGGCCAGATTCCCACCCCAACACTCGTCACTCATCTTGATGGGCCGCTTGCCTCGACGCAGCGTCTAGCCTGAGGCTGAGGTAAACAGCACCAGGTGCTGAAGAAGCCGACAACAAACGCAGCCAATCAGCAATTTAAGTTTACAGTGTTTTTGAAAAGGTCTTCTCGTACGTTTAGCTTTTGTGTTTCTTACTTCTTTCCGTTAGTTTTTTTTTTGCTGGAAAGCCATAACCCTGCTGTCCACTGGCCACGCCCACAGCAAAAGTTACACGCCCCAAAATGTGCAGAATGTCATTGAAAAGTCATTTTCAGGCAAACGGGGAGATTTAGTTTACATAGGGTCACAGACAGACTGATAATGTGTAATAGATCCTATTTTTTATATTTCTCGTAAAGTAAAAAAAAAAAAAGAGTTGCATATTGTAGTTTTAACTGGTGCAGGAAGCTTTACGCCTTTTAAGCCCAGAGAATGAGTTCGATATAAGTGCAGCAGTGTTTTCCTAGTATAGGATCATTCAAGACGACTCTTCCTGTCTATCGCTGCACTGAAAGAAACAAAGCACATGAAGAGTGAATGGGTAGAGGAGGGAGGAGGGAGGAGGGAGGAGCAACAGAAAGCCAGCTGAGAGACCTGAGGATGTCTCGCACAGCGTCGAAGCACCAAGATGAATTGAAGAGAGAAGTGTGACAGGGGGGAGGGGAGGGGAAATTAAATGTCTCCTTCCTCTTTTTGCTTGAGGACACGGAGACAAGTCGTCTTCGGGCGGCGAGATCATTGCCGAACCTCCACGTAATTGGCTGGGAAAAGGCCGTAGGCGCCCCGGCACACGCCTCGCCACCAGCCCTCGTCGATCATCTCGATGTTGGTGATGATGTCATCGGGGTCGAAGGAGATCTCGTCGTCGCCGGCTGAAACGGGAAGAGACAGATTGGTGATGGAGAGGATGGCTTTGGACTGCTCTGGTCCTCGCTGCCACTGATCTGGAGGCAGCATGCGCCACAAAGCCACTAGTATGCTTTTCACACTACAGTTAACCCCGGGCTAACATCTTTCTTAACTACTTTCTTTTCTAAGCAGCTTTTCTAACTTTCTTTTCTAAGCAGCGTTTCACACTTGCATTTTTGAAAGAGGGTTAACACCGCTTTTAACCCTAGGTTAACAAACCCTGCTTCGTAGCAGGGTTTCTGAAACGCGGTGCTAAGAACAATAGTGTGAAATGTTGTGGGGTTGGAATGTAACAGGGTTAGAATGTAACCGGGTTTAGAATGTAACGGGTTAGAATGTAACAGGGGTTAGAATGTAACAGGGGTTAGAATGTAACAGGGGTTAGAATGTAACCGGGTTTAGAATGTAACGGGGTTAGAATGTAACAGGGGTTAGAATGTAACAGGTTAGAATGTAACAGGGTTTAGAATGTAACAGGTTAGAATGTAACAGGTTAGAATGTAACAGCGAGTTAAACGTTAGTATTAAAAGTTAACCCGGGGGCTACAAGCTTACAGTGTGAAATCCTGAACACTGAATACCCGGGGTCAATTGTTAGCCCAGGGTTAAAGAAAACTAGTGTGAAACGTGAGATAAGTTAACCCAGGGCTATTATAACCCGGGGTTAAAGTTAACCCTGGGCTAACATATTCAAGCGTGAAAAGCCTATAAGATTATTTAGATGCTCTGTCACAGTGGCGATTCCACAGGAAGTCATCGGTCTCACCTGCTTGGTAGTCGTACAGGGCCACCGCCGTCACCCCGAGGTCCTCGCCGTACTCATACTGCTGGCCGTCTGCAAGTGAGAGCGAGTTCAGTGTCAATCTATAGGGTCTTTCCACTCATGCTTTTCCCAGCATTCCTCTCAGAACATCTGCCACCAGATAACAAATGAGCATTTGTCAAGCTTTGCCTTCAAGTCGCTAACAAGACAACTGAACCAACTGAGCTTCACCTCCTGCTTCAGTCTGCTCGGGGGGCTGGTAGAGCTCCTCCTCCTTGGCCGGCTGGCTGGCGGGCTCCACCTCATACACCTGCTCTCCGTTCTCCTCCGCCGCTGGGTGGGTTTCTTCCTTGTACGGGGCGGTGTTCTAACAAATGACCACCAGGGGGAGACAACGCGTCAGATTAAAGGCTACCGAGCTACACTTGGGAACGGAGGTGAGTCGGATGTTTTCCTGCAATAAGTTTGACAAGGAAAAACGCCAGACGCAGCTGAAGGGAACCAATTAGAAAAGGCAAAAAGTTTTGTATTTTACTTTTTCTTTTTTTTATTAATTATTTTTCACCTTTTAAACATAATCAGTAAACTTCAGTGTAAGAACTGATCTGGTAACTAGTGACGCTCCATCAATCACTACTGTCACATTATTGCGCAACCAACAGATACCTCCCTATATGGCCCTATGTGCAACGTTGCGCAACTCACCTCGTATGTGGGGGCGGCGGCTGGCAGGACTGGCGGGGTGGGGCTGGGAGTGGGGCTGGGGGAGGGGGAGGGGGAGGGGGCCGGGGCCGGGGCCGGGGCCGGGGAGGGCTCCCGGACCGTCTCCTCGATTTTACGGCGCGCCTCCTCCTGCTCCTGCCTCTCCGTGGCCTGGCGACGGGCGCGCTCCTCCTCCGCCCGCTTCTTGTCCTCCTCCTCCTTCTGCTTGGCGATGTTCTCAAAGCGGGCCTTGATGCTTCCTGTGCTGCTGCCAGCTGTGGGAGAGACAAAGTGGGAGGGAGGGAGGGAGGGAGGGAGAGGAAGAATAACAATGAAGAAATGCCCTCATGAATCAACACAAATACACACATGCACGGTTGATGGCGATGTACCAGCTTCCACAGGCTTGGTTTTCTGGTAGGCTGAACTCGGCTTCTCCACTTCCTCAAAGGTTCCTGCGCTCTGCAAAGCACCAGAGAGAGAGAACAATGATGCTGAGACCTCTACCCACGTGCACACACACAAGCGCACACACACACACACACTCCTTACCTTGTCCATCCGGTCCTTCTGGACACCAAATTTCCCTCCAAATCCTTTGGAATAATCTGTTAACAGAAGGAAGGTGAGTCAAGGTCAGTTTTACTCAGTGAAGTCACCAACCACCGTCGGCATTCACCAGAACGTTTTTTCCCCAGAGCAGACCGTAAAAGAACGACTCACTAAGCTGTACTGTCCGTAAGTCCGTACTGCAGAATGAACGTTTTGACACTAGATAGGAAGATGGATTTGATTTGATCTTTTCATCCCAATTTTCTCAGATATAGTATCAAGAGGAATGGACGGGTTTTGGTACGAAGCTCTTTCTGGTCTGCAAACGTTCAGACAAAGCAGACTGCGGTCGGATGAGTTGACAGAACCGATACGAGGGGGAAACGTCTGGAGTCAAGAGACGGGCTGAGCTCATGCAGACCTGTACACAACAAAAACAGCAGATGGACTGGTAGAAAGAGAACCTTGACATAAGCCACTTCGGGCCAAAGCGGCAGCCATCTTGCCAGCCGTGTCTGCAGCAAGACGTCTTCATACAACTCACTGTGGCAGCCATCATGCACAAATGACCGCACAAGCAAACAAACAGCTGGGTAGGGAGCAAACTGAAGAGCACGGGTACAAAATCATTTATATCAAAAAGGTAAAAAATGCTGAGGGAGTTTGGGCGTTCAGGGTTTACCACGTTAGCAGCACAGACCGGACATTCCTTCCCAATGAGCAATAAAAATTAGGACTTTTTCAGTCACACTACAGCAGGACTGCCAGTCAATGACACAGAAGAAATCGGTGTGATTCCTTTACTGTTTTTTGGGAGCGACTATGTTGTTGTTCGTGTCTGTACCCAGTCGGTGCTGCAGAGGTGGGAGGGAGTACGGCAGGGAGGTCGTCCAACAGAAAGGGGGCGTGTCTGTCATGAAAGGAAGGCGTGTCCATCTCTTAAGGAGGAGGTGTTCAATGAAAGGACAGAGCGTGAAGAAAGGAGTATTGGCCAAGAGGTTTCTTTTCCAGAACAGGGTGGGTTGGGATGGGGAGGGTATTCCCAGATGGGAGGCGGAGTGGGATAGGGAGGGTCTTCCCAGCTGGGAGGTGGGTTGGGATAGGGAGGGTCTTCCCAGCTGGGAGGTGGGGTGGGATAGGGAGGGTCTTCCCAGCTGGGAGGTGGGGTGGGATAGGGAGGGTCTTCCCAGACGGGAGGTTGTCAGGGGGAAGAGGGAGTATCTGTGCCTTTCTGAGACTCGTGCTTGGCCAGGCTCTCCTTGTGCTCATAGCCCAGGGCACACTGGTCCTGCTTCTCCTCCTCTACCCCATACTGCCCTCCAAACCCACGCTTATAGTCTGAAACATAACACACACACACACACACACACACAAACTGACATTATACACACACATATATATAGACACGTATACAGACAGCGACACCCCTCTTGGTACTCGTGAGCGTAGACGTGTTCAGGGGAGTCGGGTGTATGAACACACCAGGGTCTCCAGAGAAGCAGGAAGTACGAGACCTTCTACTCTGCCGTCAGAATGATAATGAAAACCTCTTCACTGGCGAGGTCACGCATCGATGCAGATCAGAACGCCGAGCTCCTTCCTGGTTCCCGTTTGGTGGAGTGACTTCCACACCCCAGTAAGGACGACAGAGATGGTCCTTATCTTTTCAAAAAAAACTTTTCCGGTTTCCTCGCCCCTACTTGGTTTTCCCACAACGGGAGCATGTCTAACTGCCCACCTCTTGGCTCATTCCTTCACCCAAAATATCAGTTACATACATCGGGTGCTGTCGTTTTGACTCTTTGACTGCTTGTCGTGCTGCTAAACTAGGAGCTTATTCTTCTGCATTTACTGCGAGATGCTCTGGCTGAATGGAACATGTAAATCTAAGCCGCTCTCTCTCACTTCCGCTATCAGCCTGCGGCAGACATGTTTCACCGCAGATTGAGGAAGTCAGCGACCACAAACGATGCCGCGACGAGACCACATCAGAGCAGGAGTGTAGGAGTGAGAGGGAGGGGAGGGTTTTACAGCGAGTACACAATGGCCTGCGAACGTCAAAAGGCAGACGACTTGTGAAGGCTGAGGTTCGGCGGATGTCCTCCCAGTTCAAAGCGCTACATGTGCTAGCAAAAGTCAGACGGGATGGTTTGATGAGCAACTATTTAGACAAGAGAAACACATGCTTGGCTAGCTGGTTCCTAGTCTTTGTAACTGTAAATGCTAAAAAACAAAAAGGAAATAAAAACTATGTGGCAGCTGTTCTATCATGTTTCAACTAAAACAAATATGTGAAAGCAAATCAGATTTGGTTGCGAAAAGAGGGAACTAACTCTTTATCCATCAGCCAAAGTGGGGGGTGGACTCCAAAGTTCAGCGGCCACTTTTCGTCTCTTACTAGCCAGATCTGCTCTTGTTGCTTGCCAAAGCAGCTGGTATAAAAACATTTTTAAAAAGTATACAAATCTGCTGACCAACGTTTGATCGGTGGCTGGTCTTCATTTCCCACACTGAACATTAAAACCTTCAGCTTGGGCTCACATTTCACTTCCTGTTGGCGATGATTTTCCCCATTAGCCTTTGATATAAAAGTATTGCTCTATATCTGAAAACTAATGATATTACATTTCCTGAAGACGGCTTCATATGGCTAGGTGGGTTTGGAAGGGTGAAGCCAGGGTAACAAAGGGTCCGAATCAGAAACGGTACCTTTCTGGGACTCGTGGAGCTGCAGTTTCTCCTGGTGGTCCCATCCCACCGCCGACTTATCCTGTCTGTCCGTCTGCACGCCGAACTTGCCGCCGAAGCCCTTCACGTAGTCTGCACGAACACACAGAGACACGTTAAATCAGGTAAAGCAGTTTTTCAAAAAAAGAGTCAGTGATCTCCTGTGTATTGATAACCTGATGCTAATGTTCACGACATCCACGTTGAACCCAACACTCAGTTGATCAAATATGACTAAATAACAGGTTTTAACTACATGTTTCCTCTGGCCCGGGAGGCTTTAGGAGCATATTCACTTTTTTTCCCCACGACATAATCTGTGATGACACACAAATGTACAGCTCTGACAAACTGGACTGATAGCAGCCACGATGTTATCCTGCAGATTTACTCGTCTGGAACTGATGCCACTACTAGATGTGTGATGTTTGTCAGGGTGCAAACGTAGACAAACACCGGCTTATTTATCGTCATGTTATTCTGCCATGTATTGTCTGCCGCTTCACGAGGCTGTACACGTTTCCAGCATCACAGCTTGGAGCGTCAGGTCTGAGTTCTCATGCTCACAGATACAGCATTAAAACTTCTAAATTGAGACGCACTGTTTCCGTTAAAACGCCTGGCCCTGTTAGCAGAGCGTGTGACCCAGTTATCAAGAGTCTGCGCCACATAAGCAAACACAGCCCAGTGCATTGTGGGAAATTCTTGAGGTCACCTTTCCCTCCCACTCCTGCCCGTATCCATATGCTGCAGCTATCCAACCGGGGAAGTAAAGCCCGCCTTGGCAGAGAGTGGTGTGTTAGACAAGAGGCTACAGGCAGAGCTGCTCAGCTATGTTGAAACTGAGAGGCCGGGCAAGTCTCCACCCACACCCCCACCCCCACCCCCCCCCACACACACACACACCCCCACACCCACCCACACACACAGCAAAGTTAGCATTGACCAAACCATCAGCCGATAAAGACTATTTTGACGACTTGAAAAAAGATTGTATCTTTACACTCAAAATGATAAATTAAATGGAACGCATTTATCGCAATCAATAACAACAAACTATACGGCCAAAATTTGTCAACATGTGGCAACATTTGTAAAATCTTTAAGAAAAATGTAGGCATATATAACAAAAAAATATATATAAAAATACCATTTCTGCCCTGACACGTACCAACACTCTTAACATGGCTCCTTGAAGAGTAGTCTGACTCGTCAATACTCTGTATGTATTTTCTCCAGAATATTCGAAAATCGGGGAACATGTTAAACGGCAGCTGCCTCATTTCCACAGCCGTGATATTACTAGAAACATAATATTAGTACTCTGGAAACTACAGGACTCCCGAGAAACCACAAAGCGCGTTTTCCCTTTTTAGTCCCGGCGGCTCGTTTTTCTCAGTGTCAAGTGTCAAGTGGGGCGGCTGACTGATCGAATGACACTGGAATTGTGGAAAAAGAAAAATTAATCTTATTGTTGAAAGTCGTTAGTGTTAGTCTGTGCATCTGTACACGGTCAATGCATGTCAAGTGTCATCGTAACAATACCGACCTTTCTGAGACTCGTGCCTCTCCGTTTTGCCCTGGTACTCGAAGCCCACGGCGCTCTTGTCCACCTTGTCCGTCTCAACACCAAATTTGCCGCCAAAGCCCTTGGTATAATCTGGTGGGGGGGGGTTCCAGTTAGGGCAGGAAGAGGGTTTTTTGTTTTGTTTTGTTTAAAAAAAAATGATATGACTTTTAACAGTAGCTGACCAATTTTAAAAGACGCTTTCCTTCATATGTGTTGTGACTCAATACTGGCTGTCTCAGTGATGTTACATGCTTCCCAGTTTCCTTCTACAGACTGTAAATTCTACCTACATTTAACTAAGATTGTATTATTGGTATTGGATACGATATCCGATACCAACAAAGCATTCTCTTATTTCCAATGTGTCGTCTGCCTCTTTAAAAAGTAATTGTACCCAATTTTTTTTAAATTACGGCGTTGACACATCCATGCCAGTTACCTGAACTCTGGCATGGGAGGAGCACCTGCTTTAATTGAGCTGGATTTAGTCTCTTCCTTGTGTGTTTGATGTGTGTACTCCCTGTCTGCTGTGTTTTTATTGTTGTATTTTGCTGTTTGTATTCCCTGTCTGTGTTTTTATTTATTTTCATTTTTAACTGTAACTGGCAAACTGTCTTGGCCAGGTCTCCCTCGGAAAAGACATTTCAGTCTCAAGGGACTTCCTTGTTAAATAAAGGTATAATAAAAAGAACATACTATAGGGGACGACATTTCAGAATAAAATGCCACCCCAGAACGAGCCCCCACCTCTTGAGTCAGAGGTGAAACACTATCATAGATCAATATATGATTGACATTGCCAATAAACACGTCACACACAGCAGCTGCTAAGAGCTAAAAGTAAAAAAATAAAATAAAGCCAATTTTGCAGCCTTACAAAAAAAACAAAAAAAAAACAGGCAAACAGCAGAGGCTGAAGAATGAAGGAAGAGAGAGGAATGCCAAATAACACGATTCGTCTGGGCCTGCATAGAGCTACACTCACAGAGTCAGGTTGAGTAGTTGAGGTGTGTGTGTGTGTGTGTGTGTGTGTGTGTGTGTGTGTGTGTGTGTGTGTGTGTGTGTGTGTGTGTGTCCATCTGCCATGTTTTCTCACTTGTTCTCTCCCTGTGAATGGGAATGAAGCATGAGCATGGCAGGGACACTAGACAAACCTTTCTGGGACTCGTGTTTCTCGGTTTTGCCCTGGTAATCGAAGCCCAGTGCACTCTGGTCCACGCGATCTGACTGCACTCCATAGCGCCCCCCAAACCCACTGGAGTAGTCTACACAGCAAAGCAGGGGGAGGGGGGGGGGGGAGGGTCAAAGTTCAGGGTGAAGCAGCATGGCAGCAGTGGTCAAGAAGCAGCCCAATTCCAGATCATCCATCGACACACGCTAGCGTCAACCAGCGCTAAGACTAAGAGCTAGCTGAGTAACTTCAAGCTTAGCTTCAAGTTGGGTAAGGTAATAAAGATGGGCAATCCTGCTTTTGGTGCAAAAAATAATAATGTGTGTAATTAACCAACATTTGCACTACTGTTAAATAAGGGTGGGCGATAATTGTGTTTATAATCGCGATTTAATTATGTAATCGTGGCAAATTTTCAAAATTGTTGATTTCGATTGTTATTTAGGCTACAAGAACGAAGAACGTCTAGAAGCGCCAGTTAGCAAAGCAACCAGTGTGTGTGTGTGTGTGTGTCTGTTTGTGTGCGCGCATCAGACGTAACATCACTTTCCCCTGAATGAACGGGCCAAATACTTTCCCCAATACTGCGTTCATGAACTGTCCCCTTAAAAAATACTATGTGGTATTCAGTCACGTCCCTCCGCCCCGTCCAGTAACGTCGTGTTCAGACAGGTTTGGATCGTTTGTTTTTTTGCGAGCCTGCGAGCGAATGTGTTAAGTCGGGCAGGCTTAACACAAGGAAAGTCAGACACAGGAACGGCATAGAGTATCCGGTCAATTTCAAATTCAACAAATTTCAAAATAAAACAAAACAAATAAAATTATCGTTCATTAATCGTAATCGAGGTAAAAGTTTGAAATAATCGGCGATATTGATTTTTAGTCATATGGCCCACCCCTACTGTTAAATCGTTATACTGTTGAGGGATGGAACTGGATTTGGGCTTTCTGAACTTCTGTGATGATTCTAGGCAACTGAGGGGGAGATGACCACAACACAATAACAACACAGAGTCATGGGAGCTGAGAGCACTGAGAGCTAAGAGGCAAGAGTGGACTCCTGTGGATCACCCTTCTTCCTATGCATAGAACTTATAATACACCAAAAAAACAAAAACAAATAACAGCTAGACATTTGGCCAACGCCACGGCTCCATTTTCCCAACTTGGTCTGCAGCTGCAGGTAGCCTGGGAGCAGAGATCAAGAAGCTGCTGTACACTTGGTCAGGCCAGCCGCCATCAAAGTGCTGATCAATTTTGTCTACATTCTGCAATTTGGAGGGCTTATCCCATTCTAGTAAGGCTGGTAAAACAGTGCAAGTAGACGGTGAATTTTGTACTCTACCGGTTAAACTGTCCAATGAATTAAAAAGGTCACATTTCCTGTCCTTTCAGTGGAAAACTCCCAGGCTATTTACTGCTGATGAAAGGGTTGGAACAGAGCGGCGAAAAGAAACCAACGTGGGGCGTCACCTTTCTGCGAAGCGTGTTTCTCTGTCTTCCCAGCGTACTCGAACCCGACAGCAGACTGGGATGAGAGAGGAAGAGGAGACACTCATGATTACTCCACTGACTAATCCCTCCGTACATGTGTTAGAGTTGTCATTTCTCTTTCCAATGTGCACAAGCCCCCCAAAAACAACAGTTTGTGACTCCTGTCCCTCTAAAAAGGACCTACACAATCAAGATTTCCATTTAACATTAACAAAGAAAAAGTACCGGTTCTTGTCAACTGATCCAATGTTGAGCCAGTTGTACTTTAAGCGGTGCATGCACCAACGCTGTGCTACACGACAGTGCAGCACTCTTAAATCAGAACGTGGCCCTTGGAAAGCTTTCGTGCGCTTAGGCAGGATATTTTGTGACACACTGAATATGTTATGAAACTACTGATTTGCAATATGCTTATGTGTGGGGCTGCACTGCATGCATCCACTGAACAACAGTGAGTAAAAGCTATTGCAACCTCAGTTCAATCACTGTTATTAACTGTGGTAGTTTCAAATAATTCTTAAGTAATTTCTCCCATGGTTCTGATCAAATTCAGTTGGGGGGAGGGGGGAGTCACAGACCCGTTACCTATATCATTTCTTAAAGAGGGTAATTGAATTCAAGGAGATATTATTTTGATTGTTAAGTGTTAAATGTGCCTCGACCACAGAGCGGTCCAGAGCCACGGGGGAATACCTGGTCCACGCGGTCAGCTTGCACGCCAAACTTCCCCCCAAAGCCCTTGGAGGTATCTGTCTGGGAGCAGTGCTTGGACAGCTTGATCTGGTAGTCGTGACCCACGGCAGACTGTCAGGAGGCACAAAACACACAAGATGCAAAAAAAAAATCTTAGAGGAAACTGTAAAATACACACGGCCCATCAGTGGAAATGGTAAAAAGGGGCAATAGGGGAAACACCGGGGGAAGAAAAAAAGACATGAACGCAGCAGTACAACTGGAAAAGCAGCCAGTGGGTTGAGTGGTGACATCTGACTCATCACAGCTGCGCATATAGTACACACAGTGCTTGGTCATCACATTCACGCTGCAATGACCACACAACCACCCAGAGAGAGAAAAGGTGTGGACACAGAGAGAGAGAGAGAGAGAGAGAGAGAGAGAGAGAGAGAGAGAGAGAGAGAGAGAGAGAGAGAGAGAGAGAGAGAGAGAGAGAGAGAGAGAGAGAGAGAGAGAGAGAGAGAGAGAGAGAGAGAGAGAGAGAGAGAGAGAGAGAGAGAGAGAGAGAGAGAGAGAGAGAGAGAGAGAGAGAGAGAGAGAGAGAGAGAGAGAGAGAGAGAGAGAGAGAGAGAGAGAGAGAGCTGCCTGGCAGGGGAGATTATCGGGTGTCAAATGGCCTCTACTGCCTCAGCCTGTTCGCACTACAGACACTGACATGTATGTCACTGCTGCAGAGGCTGAAGGGACTTCCTGGGATTATTTTGATGTATGGAAAAAGTTGGATTTTCACATTTTAAAAAGACAGCTGATCCAACCAATGATAGATATTTTTGTTGTGTAAACCAGTAGGATAAAAACCAGCTGGCTGCCTGCTACCAGAGACTACAGCCAAACAGGTTTTTATCCCTGGTGTTAATGAAAATATACAACCAGTGGCATGATTTTGTTTCACATGCGCTGTATTTTATTTTACTTAGACAGCTGGAGAGCAGAGAGGGGGAAACAGGAAAGAAAGTAGAAAGTTCCGGTATGTTCGATCACCGGCCACCAGGGACCTCGACAACACGACCGCCTCTGGACACGGGGGCATGCCAGTTTAAATGGAGTAAACAATAGGAACAACATCAGCATCTATGGATGAACTGATTGATCTGCTGTTGGGCTTCGGCTTGACGGCACCACCTTATCTGCGGTCATCAACCACCATGTACATCATTTCTACAGAGATCCATGTATACAGAGGTCCTTACACCCCCTGACACCAGAGATACAAACATCTGAGCACGACTATTACATATCCTCATATCCTCACATCCTCATGTAATAATGATGATGCTGAGACCTGAAATAAACGCAGCTGAGGCTGGTTGAAAACTGGCGTCTTGTTTCTGTACAATGTAAAAGTACATGCAGACATTTCTACAGATGCTGCATCTCCTACTTCCATGTGTTCCAACAACAACAACAACAACAACTGTAAAGGACTTGAGCTTTCCTGTACCTTGTCCATGCGGTCCTGCTGCACTCCAAATTTGCCGCCGTATCCATGCGAGGCCTTGGGCATGGTGTCCAGTTCCTTCTGCTTCAGTGAGCTGTGCTCCGTCGACACGTTCTCGCGCAGCTGATGAATACTACGGCCGGCGGAAAGGCAGAGTCAGAAGACATTCATGGGACTCTTCACATCACAGGTAATGTTATGAAAGAAAAGGAGGAAACCCCCTAAATACTGTGGTAAAAACTGATGTCTGAGCGCATCCCAGTATAAAAGATGACTCCGCCCATCCCAGAGCTCCTCACTTTATGTGCTCCTGATGTCCTGAGCCGGCCACCGTCTTGGCCCCCCAGCGCTGCTCCTTCTCCGTCACATCATTCTATAAATCCAGAAAACACCAGTCAGTGACGGCAGATGGACGGAGGGCGAGAGAAATGACACGCAGAGCTAAATATAGGAATTCATGGGGAGATGAGGAGAGGAGTCTTTGGATATGGAGGGAAGAGGTGCTGTGGGGTGATCCCAATAGTTTTGTAGCTACCTCAAAGTCGGGGTCGGTCTCCCAGTCGTCCCCGCCGTCGTCCACAGCCACTGTGACCGACTGTCCTGCTGCTGCCTTCCACATGCTGAGTCAGCCTATGCCACACACACTGAAACACAGAAAACTCTAAATTGTATTATATATCAAAAAATGACTTTATACAACTGGAGCGGCGGAGTTCAAGCCCCATGTTGTGTCCTGCCTGCTGTGGGGTGCTGATCTGTAGCTGCCCCTGGAAAAGAGAATTTTCCTACTAGGCATCATTAAAGCATTTCCTAATTATTACCTTATATCTGCCAGATCTTTAAAAAAAAAAAAAACACGCACTGGCAGGCTTTGAAACCGAGATGCAGAAGAGCTAAAAAGGATGAAAAGTGTCTTCACTTCATCGGCTGATTCTGGATGACCTCCAGCACTTTTGGCGTTTCTGGAACAAGAGCTTTCTGTACTAATCCTAATTCCTGACTCAGCACAATCTGGGCGATCGGCATCTGTGTCCCATTAGAGGCTGCGGGAGACGTGGCTCCAGTCCCTCCAGGAGAAGCGGGGAGGAAATGTCTGAAGACCAGGAAGCACCCTGGCAAGTCCCAGCTGCCAACTTTCAGTGTGTTACGGGACAGGAGTATCGGCCAGTACAACCACACCCAACTGCCGAGCACATTCAAGTGTCAATTTAAATCAGAAGACAATTAGGCGTGACTGATGGGGAGGGGGGTAGGTTTAGATAACATGGAAAGGTAAAAGGTTAGGTTTGGATAACATGGAGCACTTGTCCCGACGCATTATTTCCGCGTTGTTATCTAGCTAGGTTAACGTCGCGAATGTTGGTGAATTTGCTTTACGCCAAGTAGGCCAGGCCACAAATACAAAGTGTATAGTCACCCAGCTGGAAAACATAATTGTTCGTTTAAGATACGATGAAATGTAAAATGTATGCAAACCGCAGTGGTTTCATGCAAATCAACACTCAACGGAAAGGAAAATTGTAACAACTAACTGCGTATGTATGGTATTTTAGCCATTACCGTCAGACAGGCTATGGAAATATGATGTATGATGTGTTAACGCTGCTGTGATTTTTTTTGCTGGACAGGTTAGAAAAGATAACGTTACGTGGCCAGCAGTGGTGGAAGGTGAACCATTTAGAGCTCCCAGTTTGGAATACTGGTATTTCCTGTTACAGTTTTAGCTAACTAGCTAAGCTAACATGCCTGCAGTAATTATTTTCAGTACGAGCTTGTGG
This sequence comes from Hoplostethus mediterraneus, assembly GCA_034670385.1. NCBI lineage: Eukaryota > Metazoa > Chordata > Actinopteri > Trachichthyiformes > Trachichthyidae > Hoplostethus > Hoplostethus mediterraneus. The sequence goes on along the minus strand of JAXDDW010000004.1, from coordinate 6,046,362 downwards.
TTCACGGGCGCAGGTAAGCATTTTATATGCCGAAGGAACTGACAATTACTTACCGTTTACGACAAAAGATACCTCCAACCAGAATTGAAAAGAAAATTTAAAAAAATCCCCTGCAACCCCTTGACACTGCCAAGATTTGATGGAGAAATAGTAACGTTACTTGGAAAGACTGGGCTCCTTCTGCTGCTCTTCCGGCTCTCCCAGTATCCCACTTCCTGCTTAAGGTGACGTCAACCCGCTGACGTCAGCGTGCAATAGTGCTGACTGAAATGGGGAAAATTAAACGTCAAATTTGGGTTTGGGTTACTTCAGCCTGGGACCCTTGATGGATAAAACTATGCCTCGACCTGATCTTGAGTAGAGCTTGCTATTAAATGTAGCCTGCATAAAAAGTAGCAGTTAAATTTTGGGTTGTCACCAAAAAGCTTTAGAGGTAATTGTTTTGCTCGTTTCTAACCCAGAAAAATAACTAATGTTGGATACAATATAAATATCACAGAAAACGATTAAATCCCAATGAAAATATGATAGATACGTGACAAATATTACACAGCAGTTTCAGAGGAAAATATTTTTTTTAGATGGACGACTAGGGCACCATCAATTGTGGAGCAGTGGGAGACAATAGTGGATGCTCATACATCTTCTGAACAAATGACTCTACAAGGCACATTTATGAATGTACTACTGTCTGTTACAATGCCTGCCCCCAAGTGGTCAGTGAAGGTCCAGCCATGCTATGAAGGAAATATCTGAAGCTCAAAACAGGGAGGGTAATGCGATGCTGTGCCTGCCAATTGCTGCATTTTTAATGGTCATGCAAGAATTCACAAGTAACCAAGCCCTAACAGAAGGCTATTGTACTGGAAGTATTGTCTGACTCTTTACCCTGTGAATACTGAGGTCTGAGAAGGATTAGTGTATTATTCCTCCATCCCAACTTCCCCATCGCCACTTTCTGTTATCAGTAACATGCATGACTGTTTTGGGTCTAGCACTGTTCACACAGAAAGGACAACATTTTACTCACATTGTAGGTATGCATGTATGTATTTTTAATTCAAGCATGCAAGTCAGAATCAGGAGTCCGACTGGCAGAACTACTAAGATCCCAATAATAAAGTAGGACTGCAAAGGCAAGAGGTGCTTGAAAACACAGACTTAGTCTTTTTATTGGCAGTGGAAAATAAGTTTCAGTATTTTATTGAAAGTAAGCAATAAATAATACTGTGATAAAAATAGTTCATAAGTAGACTGTACATTTTGTTACAAGATCAGGAGAGGTTTCAATGAAGAGCGCAGGAAACAAAACAAAAAACAGCAACATGATTTGCATTGTGCATGAATGACAAAATCACAAAGACGCAGAAAAAAGAACATTACTATTTTCTGCAATACATATAGGGTGAAGGAAGTCTTCGGTTCCATGTCATTTGCCATGAAAACCAATGGTGGAACCTGTGTTTGGAGCGCAGGCAAGACAAACTAGACATGAACAGCATTGCCACATTCAGAGGAACAAATTGTGACTTTACTTCTAAAAATAAAACTGACAAAACACACAAAGTGAATGAGTAATAATAAATAAGAACAAAGGACAGCAAGGAGTTAAGAAACAATAAGGCTTGATATGAAGTCTTCGTACAAAGTGTTTTTTAAAAAAAAAGGTTTGTGTGTGGATCACACCGCCTTGAGGGGTATCTATTCATAGCGGGGATCGATTGAGGCCGCAGTGAAGTTGGTCCATTGAAGGAGAGCTGCCACACTTTCAACTCGTCTGTACGTTTGAAGTTCCTCCCGTACGCGTGAGCCTTCCTGTGTGTTCTCCGGAGGTGGAGGTGGGGGAGGAGGGGGTTTAAAGGGACGGGCTGGAGGTCGGGGGAGAGGTTTCCGCATGCAAGGTCAACTAAAGAGAACCTGGAATTCTGTTTCTGCTTGCATCCGAAAGTAGCCCTCATTTTTTTACGCTACCGTTGTATGGCTTTTCTTTGCTTTTATTCAAGAGTTTCATTTTGGTATCGTAGATATGAAAAAAAGAGAGAATAGGAAAATAAGAACGGTTTCACATGATATCTGTTGTCACCAACACCTGGCTTGCCAGCAGTTACTTTTCGGTGATGGATCAACCACAGTGTTGAGCTGTTTGTGAAACAATCAGTCTTAACAACTCCAGCAATTTGTCTGATATTCACAAATCCATTGACCTAAGAGCTGCATTTACACATAATCATAAGCGATCAGCTAAAAAAAATTACAACAGTTAAAAAGGGTAAAAGATATCGAATTAAGTTATATCACATATCAAAGTCACTTGAGCATAAATTCAATGATTAGAATTCAAATCAAAGGAAAGAGGGGAAAAAAAACATACATCTGGTCAATAGATGAGGATTATAAAAAAGATTAGATAAAATGTCTGTTGATAGAAATATACAAACTCCAGACAGTTGAAACATTCAGTTACATCTGAGAGAGTTAAGCTTAATAAGGGCACAGTAGGGAAAAGCTTTTTTTTTTTAATAAAAAAAAAAAGGGTTGATTAAGGGGAATGGAGGCAAAAAAGATTACATGGTAATTCTAAAATCAATTAAATGTCCCATTGGTTTACATAAATATAACAAACATAGGTAAATCTAGAATGTGTCCTCTTGGGATACTGAGATTGATGTCTAAGGTCTTTCTCTGTGATGACAAAAAAAACAAAAAAAAACAACATCTTTTCACTGTCCTTGCAGGTCAATTCAGTTCATCATCCTGGTCTTGAAGGCAGGGAATTCCCCCTCATCTTCTGACCAACGGTTACCTATAGAAATAATGAGGATAAACTGAGAAAAGAGAAGAGGGAGAGACAGAGAAACAGGCACAGGAGAGAAGCAGGACAGGAGCCGAGGATGGGGGGAAGGAAAGACAAAACAAAGGGAAAGAGAGGAGAGGCGTAAACGTGCGTTATTAGAGCCAAGGACTCCAGTACAAGAAAGCCGCTTTCTGCTTGGAAAAAAGAGAGGAAGGAGCGCTTCTGCAGTGAGGAAAGTGGCGTGTGCTCAGTTTGACAGTAAATGTGCATGTTGCGATATTCTCAGTTGGCAGTGTGGACTTACCGTTGTGTGTTAACAAGAGTAGGTCCTGACTGTGGCAGTGTCCAGCCTCTGTATAGACTGACTTCCTGCAGTTCCACGATGGCAAAAACCACATGCGAAGACATGCCGTTAGTCACAGCATATACACAAGAGCCAAAGCAGCAGAGCCATTCAAAAGAATACAAGAGCAGCCAGAGTTGAGCTGCCAATGAGAAAGTTCATCTACTTGAGTAAGTACTTGAGTATGCACATTACCAGCCACGCAACACGCAAAAACACACACAAACCACACAGCAGTGCCGAAACGCTGCTTCTTTTGCCTACCGTCCATGGGGCTCCTCTTTGGCTGCGTGGAGGGAGATGCCGCGCTGCTGTTAGTCACTCGGAAGTTGGCGGGCAGGGTATCCGACGGACCCAAGGACCTCATGTCTTTAGGCCGGAACTTTTTCCTCCATGACGGGGCACGGCGGAAGTTCTTATCCTCGTCCTGGAAGAGAGGTAGGGGAAGAGAGGGAGATCGTTTCACACACATCTTTGCACTTTTTGTCATTGTGCTGACAGGTGGTCTACTAGTGTGTGTGTAAGTGTGAGTTTGTGTCTCACCTCTTCCATTCGCCTCTCGGTGCCGATGGCAAGCAGACTGTTGTATTCGCGCTCTAGAGTTGCTCTGGCCTAGGAAAGGGAAGAAGGGCAGATTGTTAATGAATTAAAACACGTATCAGCTAATCTGATATCACATTTGCTTCTTCATCCATAAAGAGACTAAGAGGCACAAAGAGAAGAGACCACATTACTCCGATTTTAGCACTGGCTTCCTATAAAATTTGGAATCCCTTTTAAAATTTGATTGATCACTTACAAAACAGTACATGGTTAAGCCTCACCCTACATTTCCAAGCTCATATGTCGATATACTCAACAGTAAACCGTCAGCAAATACATCTCTTCTCTGAGTCCCCGAATCCAGACTGCAAACCCAACATTTGCAGTCAGAGCCTCTAAAGTCTGTATCAACTTTTAAGTCTCTTGTAAAGATCTATTTTTATAAACTTGCTTTTTATTGGCTTTTTTTTTTTAAATAAAAAAAATAATCATAGATCATTTTATTGTTTTATTCTTCTTACATCTATGCCTGTCTTATATTGCCTTCTGTTGACTTTTTATTATAGACGGTTGTTTTATTGCTCTTCTGTCACTGTTCCCATCTTGTTTTTATTATTCTCTTTTTCCCTGCTCCTTTTACCATTTGGCTATAAAGCAGTTTGTTAATTGTTTTTAAAAGAAGTCCTATATAAATAAAATGTACTATTGTAATAACTTACTCTTTAAGTGACGAGAGGATTGGCAGAAAAAACAAGACTAACTCTGGATTACTAAAGTCTCTTCTTGTGTTAGATAATGCTACAGGCACTTAACGTACTGTATGCTAACATGTTAGCATGTGCACAGGACATATCTACCAAAGACACAAGAGTTCATGTAAAAAGTACACTACATGGCCAAAAGTATGAAACCAATTTACAGGTATTGTAATGCTGTGGTAAATCGGTAAGTTGGGAAGTATATTTGTATGTCTTAAAAAAAGCTTCAACCAGTCAGCTGACTATGGGTGTGTACCTGTGTGTTCTGTGTGGGGATCTGCAGCAGCAGGGCCAGGGCGTTGTGATCGAAGGCTTCGTCCAGGGAGAGCAGGGCTCCGTGGACTCCATTCTCATAAAGGTTGCCACTGTACTCTTTCAGCCCGATGGCCTGAACCCAACTGATCACCCGCTCATTACTCCACACCAGCACGTCTGAATCTGTGGGAGAACGGCAGACAACTCCACCTTTAGTGGAATTCACAAGAAGTGCAAAATATCTTAAAGTGCCTTTCAGTGTCGCTATACAAATAAACATGCATATCAGGGCATTTTTCAGCCCCTCAATCTGATCTTTAGGGGCATTTTGGTCCTTTTCGGGAGCAGTTTTATTGAACTATTAAATACTACATTTGCATTGCAGATGAACACTCAATTTGTAACACTAAGATTTGTTTTAACTCCTTTCCCACTGGTCGGCAGTCTTTCAAACTTGATTTCCTAGATGCAAATCTGGATAAACTCCTATAGCGGGTTCAGATAGAGACAGAAAAAATACAAACAAGAAGTTTGCAGTTTGTCCAGGTTTGATGATGTACTATCTGGCTGTAATGAGAGCACTCTGTCAAGGCTCTGTATGTTGTCAAACAAGCAATCCCAATTCCTAGATCATCTTCAAATTTGTGTGACCATATGTCAGACTAAAAATCTGCAAAGTCTTCAGTTTAGTGAGAAATGCGTTCTGTTTTCAGTCTGTTCTTCCAGTTGCTTAGTTGCTTCATGGGGCCTCTAGATGTGTTGAGAAAGCAACAGTGTGTTCACCTTGGAGCTCCAGCTGAGCCTCTTCCCTCCTCCTCTCCAGCTCCTTCCGGTCATAGTTGAGCCTCCTCAGACACATCACGCCACACTGAAAACTGTTCCTATTGCACAGGCACACATACAGATATTTGATGACTTGCCCTTGACTCATCCTGCATCCTGTTTGTTCCTTTCTTTGCTTGCATTGCCTTTTGGTTTTACTGTTCAACTTAACTTTATTTTCATTCACTACTTGGTAAAGCACTTTCTAGCAGTTTGACATAGTGCTGTAAAAATAAAGATTATTATAATCAAATACTTTCATTCCATGTTTTGTGGTTTCTTTTAAACTGCATGCAATTTGTTCATTTGAGACGAGTACATTCTTCCTTTATCATCAGTACAACTTCTTTCCCAGGTGTCACTTTCAGCGGAATAGGGAAATGATGTCAAAAGAAAGGTAACCACTGTGCTAACCCTGTGACTAGTCTGTGGCTGCCGTCCACCATTTTGATCTCAGGTTGCCTTTGGAAGTTATCCACCATTTGTTGTATGTTATTTGCTTGTCCTAGTGTCGACAGGGTTTAGTGTGTTTTACCTGTGGAAGCTGTCCACCATTTTGAGCTGTCCCCTAAGGTCCTTTTTGGTGAGGTGGTCGAGCATGCGGGCGTCCACTAAGGACTCCATGAAGTAGGAGCGGTACTGGGGCAGTCCCAGGCTGGGCAGCCACTCGTTACCAATCCATTCGTGGTTCATGTCTCCATACGCCAGCGTCTATGGTCAGAGACGAGATGGCTTAACAAGTGTTTCTGTGCAAGTGTAGTGAAAAGATCGCAAGGGTTTCTGCAGAATAATAATAATAATAATAATCTAGATATGGATCACTCTCTGGGCGTGGTCAGGATGCTGGTGAAGCATGGCTAACCAGAACTACTGACTTAAAGTCTTACTGCCACAACAGACTGTGCATTGCATCTATTTGGTGGTCACCACTGAAGTTAGACTGTTCTACTGAGCTCGACAATGTTCTACTTATTTGTATTCTTAGGACTGATTTAATTGATATGTAATTTAACCAATGACATTAAACACATCTTTTCGACCTAGTAATGTTTTGCATCAGTTATTAACAACTTGTCATAGTCTGCAAAGCTTTGAGTTCATTCTTCCAACAGTGTCTGTGGTTTTTACACAGGAAACCTGACTCACTGCACTGTCACCACCAAGGTTGGCGTCTGGAACCTTATCTTACCTTAGACAACCACCAAATGAAACCGCTGAGCTGTAGCTACAAAGCCAGTAGAGTAACAGCGAGCTAAATCAAGGTGTAAAAGGAACAGGAGTAAAATCCAGACTGTGTTTGAGTAAGAACACTTTGGTACTCCATTTTTAAGAATGTGAAACATCTCTACAGCTATTTTGTAACCTACATATAAGAATAAGGCCCCCATTACACATGGCTTTAACTTTACCTGGCATTGCATCTCTCGTGTCCACATTGAAATCAAATGGCTTTTTCCCCCTTGCAAAAAGCAGATTGCCACACACTTGCAAGCACTAGAAGCAGCACAAGCACTTGGGAAATCATGTTATAGGAACCTTTTGCCAGAGGAACAGACCAAACTGATTTTGAACATTGCTAGCTAGATTTAAGCTCCAAACAAAGCTGCCTGCCACCCGTTTGCTTTGCCTTCAGTTCAACGTTGCATCCATGCATAAATGTTTACATCAGTTTACTTAGTTGTTGGATGTGGATTGGAAACACATTTGTATTAACAATCTGGTATTAATGTGATCAAACGTGTCTCTGACAACCTCCGGGCTCAGACGATCCAATCTTCAGTGCTTCTTGGGTTAATTTACACCTGCATTTCCTTGAGCCCTACAGTTCGTTTTCTATAGTGGAAAGTAATTTTTGTTGCATTTTTGTATTTGGTCCGTTTAGGTTCACACTGCCCAATTACAAGTCAACCAGGCCTTGTTAACAAAAGTCACATGTCCTCACAAGAAGGTTGTTTATCAGACAGTTTTTGTCTTTCACCCCGGCAGGTGAAAGATTTTTTTGTCCAATTTGGTTCAGATCACGTTCTTACTGTGAACAGCACCGCAGTTCACTGAGAAGAGGACCGAGACCTGCATGTTCAGACATTATTTGAGTTTGAATGGCATTGTTCTCAACTGCCCAAACGAATCGAACTTAAGGAGTAAAAGTTCACCACTTCAAACACGCTTAATGTAAACCCGCCGTTAGTGAGTAAGAAGGGCAAATAAAGTGGAGATGGTAAATTGAGGTATTCCCCAATGAGAGCTACTTTCACAAAAGGTGAACGTAGAGTGAAAGGGAGTGAGAATAGTGGATGATCAGTGAGAGAAATAGGTGGGGGTTGGGGGAACGTGTGCAAACCTGGGCCCAGCTACCCTCGTCATCCTCCTGGTGTTAACATGGTTAGCGTGAGCATGGTGAGAAGAGAAGAGAGGCGGGGGTTAGTGAAGCAGTAGTGCTGAGTTAAGGCAGCTTAACATGCAAACATAACATTCCAAGTAAATTAACACAACACCAATGGTCTTTTTGATTTCTAGTTTGAGGCCATACAATACATTCCTAATGCTTGGTGTTGTGTTGTGTTAATTTACTTTACAAATGAGTTGTTTTTGAATGAATAATTAAGGTATTATGGGTATTAAGGTATTAAACATTTTGTTTGTTTGTTTATCCAAATATTCAAAGATTACAGGACAGCATTCATTTAAGTATATTTATTTGCCACACAGACGTTTCGGCCAGACGCCTTCTTCAGTGTGCAAAGTGGCAATGGCAAAACGTCCTTGCAATCAACACGAACATACTCTTTTGAGGCTACTTCCAATAGATCCTTCAATTAGCATTAAGTAAAAAAATGTCTGGACAAGACCATGCTTCTAGTCAGACTACTGAGTGTCCATAAATGTATTGGTGCATTTACTTCCACAAAAATCAATCCTGTGTAATAGCTAAGCCAACAAACAAACAGAATGCTAAGTGCTAATGTTTAGGCTCAGTTTGAATAACATGAAACAATTTATCTTGCTTGTCTGAAACACCGGTTTCTCAGAGAAAAAAAGTTGCACTCTCTTGCAGTCATCAGTATTACGTTTCTCATATTTCCTCAATTAATTGTGCAGCCCTAATACGAACACACACACACAGAAACCACTAGCTAATGTAAAGACAGACAAAGCACTATGACATGTCTAAAGGGAGACAACACAACTACTAATCCCAACTACCAAACAAATAAGGCCTTGTTCCAAGTTGCCCGGCGAGTCTCCCAGCGGCCAATGATCGTGTAATAGAATACTGTGTGGATATTGACATCAGACACATGTACTGTGATTAATTGGCTCTAGTGTAAACTGAAGAGTTATACATGCACTCTGTGAGGTCCGGCTGCCTTGAAGACAACTTGGAACGTGTCCTGGCAGTCACCACAGAGCTGAGCAGCCACATGTGGCCAGCCAATCAGAGTAGACTAACCGTGGGGGGTGTGGCCGCCATACTTTCCATCTCTTCATGCGTGACCCAAACGTTTCCCGTGGACTGATCATTTGACACCCCCCAACCAATCACAAGTGAGAGAAGCATGTAACAAAGGAAGAGTGATGACAGAAAGAGAGAAAATATAGGAGAGAAGATCAAGAAGCACTTGTTTACCGTTTGTTAAATGAAGTTAGCTAATAAAATAAGCAACAATCAGGACAAGAATCCATTTTGATCCCATCATTAGTAAGTGTTAAGTGTATAAGCAGTTCAAGCTCGAATGACAGTGGTCATGCCTGATCAGATGATAAGGAAGTCTAGACAGACAGCTACCAGGAATCAAACAAGACTTTGAAATGTCTGTCGCATTTGTTCTTTATCAACATGGCAAACAGCTCTGTGTGTGTGTGTGTGTGTGTGTGTGTGTGTGTGTGTGTGTGTGTGTGTGTGTGTGTGCATTAAAGAGAGAGAGAACTACCGTTCTGGAGGTGGGAGGGGCAGAGGGGCTGGTGAGAGACATGATTTCCTGGATGGCCAGGCGGAGTTTCAGACGGTGCAATGGGTTGCTGATACCAATCTCCCTCTGGATCTCTGTGTCTGATAGCGCTGACATGATGGCTCCACTCTTCACATTGGCACGGCATGCAGCCACGTACCAGGCTGGCATACCCACCCACAGCTGGCAAGCAGAGGGCAGATGAGAGAGAGCACCAGAGTTTAAGTAGGAGAAATGGTAATGAACACTGCAGCAAGATAAATCCAAAGTTCAGGGTGGTAGAAGAATTAGAGTTGCTGTTGAATTGTTCATTCAGCTTTTCAGATAGACTGTGTCTCTGTGTCTTACCTCCAGCCAGACCACAACAGTGGGTCCATCCCACTGGGCAAATGGCAGGCCCTGCCTGCGAGCCTCCTCCAACAATTCATGCCTAAGACATAATGTACACATTTAAGCCAATATGCAGAGCACACTCACCCATGCATACATAGCCACCCGGCCAAATCCACAGAGCCCTTCATACACTCACAACCAGCACTCAATCAAATTCACCTTTTGAAGACACATGAACACACCCCCAAACAAAGATATCAACTAACGCATGCAAACTCAAACCAGAGAGCAGACGTTTGAGAGAAAAAAAACACACAGGAAGCCAAGAAGAACATAACAGATACTCATCTGGAAAAAACTTGACAGAATGTCATTATTTTAAAGTATTAGCAAAACATGGCCCTACAAAGACCACAAGTGTTTGGCAAGACCTCCTCATCCTTGTGAGAGACTCCACTACCCATGGTTCAACTTTTGCCAAGCTTCTGGGATGAAGTGAAGTGTGTCAGGACTGAGAGACATTATTAAATCAATGAGTTCTCTCCCAGAACCAGTGCTTTGAAAACCCTCTCAGAATGGGAGTTTAGTATGAAAGCATTCCTTTGTAACCAATGGATCAGTAGAGGACAGATAACATGCAAATATTTAGGACAGGAGAAAACATTTGCAGTGGTTTTCGTACCACACAGTCATTTCATGCAGGTTCTGAGTTTGCCATCACAGGTTATTGCTCTGCATTACCAAAATCCCTGAGTTTGTGGGCCTGTTGGAAAGTAGCTGGTGATTCAGGTTCTCAGAAAGGTCCTTTTATACGCTGACGCAAGTCAGTGGGTAACAAGTCTTCAATCTTAATTGACTCTTAAGATTGCTACAGGTTCTGAGTAAGAGGTCTACATTTGGCCACTAGATGGGGCTGAATGCACCCATCTATCTCCCATAGAGAACAAGACCATCTTCTGTTTTGTGGATCTTCCATCACAAAAAGCATAAATAGATATGTCTAAATGAACCAATAGTGATATTGTTTAAAAACGTTTTTAAAACTTTTTTAAAATTATTTAATTATTCCATTAACTAACTTCCCTAAAATTGTAGTGTCTAACTTCATGGTCCAATAGGAACATCCCAGACAAAACTATGTCGCTCACGAAAAAGCAGGGCACACACATTCCTGTTAGTTAAGCACTTCTTTGGAAGGCAGGGTAAAGAGCAGCATGGACAAGCCATCAGGCATGAGGAGGGACGACAGTTTGGGGTCCTTGGAGTTATTGGTGAGGGCTAAGTGAAGCCAAGTGTGGGAAGAAGATAAGGCAAAGCAGAAGCAATATGAACCAACTTACCCCGTCTTTGGACTACACATGGAATGAGAAGGGGGTGACAGAAAAGAGGAGGGAGGTTGGCAAAACAATAAAAATAAAAGAATGAAATGACGCTAATTAAAGAGTTGTCTAAAAGCAAATTACAGAATCTACAAAGTCTACAATATGTACGCACAAAACGATTAAGTAAAAAGAATATAATTAAATCTTTGCAAGAGATGAATGCAGTGCAAATGACTGGGTGTGAAATGGAAGAAAGATGAGCTGATGTAGTTGTCACCACTGAACTGTGTGAGCCAGGTGGCGGGGAGTGACAGTGAGAGCCAGCAAGAGCAACAACCACAGAATAACACTTACAGCCTTTTAAAATAGAAACACTGCCCTAAAGGCATAGGCATATAGTAGCTCTTATCAAGTCATCCTAGGCCTTTTTACCAGTCTATATAAAGTGTGAAGAGAGCAGGGGATGAGGGGGCTACTGGGAAGGCACCTACTTCTTCTGCAGCTTCCTGTTCTTCTCTGCGGGGCCTCCCAGGGTGCCCATACCCATGCCATCCTTGGGAGAGCTCTCTGCCTCTGGAGTTCCAGCTGAGAAGATAGACACAGATCTTGGTCACTAGTGGTGTGGAACAGAATCACATCAACAGACAAAGAGAAAAGATGCCCTTCTTGGTGGTGTGGGCAGGGGTGGAATAAAATCCCTGGTGTCTGACCTTGGCTGGGGGAGTCCTTGCTGGGGATGCTAGGCCGGCCCTTCTCCTTCTTCCCAAAGAGGCGTCCAATGGAAGACTTGATGCTCTTCTTCTTAGCAGCTTTGTTGAGGGAGTCCTGGCTGCTGTTACTACTGCTGGGGTTACTACCTTGGCCATCCTGCAGGCCAGCCAGGCTACGAGACCAGAGGGGACAGAGACACAGACCACAGAGCTCAGGAGAAAATCTAGGCAACTAGGAAGTCATCTCTACTTCAGTGATCTTTACCTAGATTAGTGTTTGCACCAGTTATGTGCTGGACCCAAGAAGAAACTGGATGGGTGAATAATAATGGAAGTCAGAGGCAAAAGGTCTTACCCACGGATGTCTCGAATGTCCTCGTGGCTGGCAGTGTGAACGGCCCCCTTATGGAGCCGCATGGAGCGTGGGGTGGTGGGGGGTGACGTCTCACACTGGATAGTGGCCTTGTCATCCTGAGCTGACTGTTTAAGAGACAGTTGACAGACGGAGACATGTTAGTGGGCCAGTTCATTCCGGTTTTCAGACAGTAGAGACCAGGAGGAGGGTTTGCGGAGATAAAGAGAAGAGACTTTCCACACACACCGTGGAAACATCATTTGGTAGTTAACCACCCGTCAGGGGATACAGCCTCCATGTTTTGTGTCAAATGTTGGATGTTCGACTCGTTTCATAACCTCACGTCACTCTTTTCTCTATCTTTTTTGCTCTTCTACTGTATACTGCTCAACAGAGCAGAAATGCTATGATTTCGAGAAAAACTCAAATCATTTCAGTCCCTCTCTAATAATAATAATTATTATTGAACAGGCATAGACTGATTCAAAATAAATCAGATTTAAAAAAGATAGAAATCTAGCCCCAGTGGATTGGCAAGGTGACTTTACGATCTCATATTGCCACAGAGGAGAATCCAATGTAAACAGATACAAGTCTAAACAGTCTAAAAATGTGAGTAAAGGTCATAGAAATGCACCGTGGCCGATTTCAACAGAATGTCTAACAGTCTTTAATGATTTAACTGCTCTAGGGCAACATGTTTAGATGTTTGGGAATGGGAAGGATAAGGATAAGGCTGGACTGGATGGTAGATAGTGGCCATATGGGATAGGATGGGATGGGATGGGGAGGCTGAACATTGTAGGATGGGCTTGAGAGATGATGGGAGGGTGGGATAATAGACAGGCAGCAGAGAGGGGCCAGTGAGAGCAGATCTCTAGATTACCTTCCTGCGGTGCTTGCGCAGGTCACTAGGCTGAAGCATGGCAAAAAAGGAGAGAGGAGAAAAGCCGTTAGTGAGATGTAAGACAAACCACTGGTGGAACCCGAAGAACCAAGCCATGCACAAACACACAAGACTTCAGGACAAGATACATTTAACCAAGTACGTACAGACACACACACACACACTGCACACAGCTGGATACATAAGTGAATAACAACAGAAATTGAAAGTTAAATTGCGCAGTAAAGATGTGCAGTTCTGGAAAAAAGGTCTGTGGTGGAGTTGCAGGTTTTAGCAAACACTAGCACCAATATTTCAGTTGAGTCAAATCCAAGTTAAAGTTGATTTGAGTAAGCTAGGAAGTAGTTAGCTAAGTGGCTAACGGGTTACTTCTGAGTCACATCAACATGTTCATCGGGTGATCATACTATGAGCTAGTTAGCCAAGTGAGTTTGCTATATTTGACATTAAGCACATTGCCCAAGCAGTGTGACACCTGAATTCATGAACCAGACCTGTTCTGCAGTCATATTTTCCACTGTGCATGTAAAATGGGGGAGGCTTTTATCCCCTCTGCATTCCTCACAGACCTGGCATTAGCAGAGCAAATAAACCATCAGCGTGCCACATTTCTATCGGAGATTCTCAGGCCCCAGGAGAAAAATACCTAATCACTCATTTCCTTTCCTCAACTGACAGTGAGGCCAAGGCAGGAAGAGATTAGTGAGCTATAAAAAGGGAAAACTCACAACCGGAGAAGAATGAGTGGCAGAAAAAAAATGGTCAATAGTGTTCTTCTTTTCCAATGAATTAGGGATAGCAATTTTGGCTAATTTCAGTGATATTTAAACAACAGATGTGAAAGTTTAAAAGACTAGAATAAAAACAGAAATACGCCAAAGCTGGCATCGCTCACGAACGTTTGTCAGGAATTATCTTCCAATGCAAATGTAGCCTTTCTGCTTTTCTACAGGAAGTTCTGGAACAGTTTACTGCTTCAATGAACTTCATCAACTGTTTAAATCTCTCACTCTCAACAGACGCTAAGCGGCTGCAAATCACTTGAAGTTCTGTTTGAAGCGAGTTGAATTATTTGCTCAGGATCAAGTTGTAGTAAATGATGTAGTTAAAATGCCATTTGCTTTCTTTGGCAAACTTCCACTCAGGCATTTTCCTCCAAAGACACACCAACATGTCTGAATTCAACAATGTGGTTCCTCATAGCAATAACGTGATAGCAATAACGTTACGTGATCGAACCAGCCTTCTTTTTTGTAACCTGCAGCTAAGCATTAAGCTGCCTGTGGTATTTGGTGTACCATTTGACAACATGTCTTTGGAGGTAGGAGGAAGAGAAGAGGCAGACTGCATCCAAGGGAGTGGAGCAAAGGAGCAGTGGAGACAACTGCAGGTACCTGAAGGAAGTATGGTGCATAGCTATAGGCTTGTGGGGGGTGAGTGAAGCCAGTCGCACCATAGGGCAGGTAAGTTACTGTCTGCTGGGAGAGGGAGCTCTGGATGATGTAGGGGTCATAGCAATAGTGCTACGGGTAGGGGGCAGTTACATACACATACAGTTACATAGACTCAGACACACACACCCACTATTAGTATGCTAAACAAACCAATGAGTGAGGTAGCATTATGCAAGTCAATGTGGAATGACATTTACAGAATAAATACATTATACCCTCTTACTAATACCCACACTATAAGCACAAGGCACACCAAAACAAAACAATGATAGATAAGACTAAAAGATGAGTCAATCACTGACTATGACTGGTGCAAAACAATATTAGTGTCCTGTGGTGAAGAAATCGTTTAATCTCTCCTCCTGCCGGATGCACTTAGCAGGAGATAATGGAATGAGACGTTTCAAGATGGAGAAAAATGTGCTTTTCAAAGCAGTTGTATGTTCCTGACGGGAAAGATATGAGATATGAGAGAAGGGGAAGTGTTACCAGGGTCATGACGCCCATGCGGTCCAGCTCTCTGTTGGGGCTGCGGGGGATGCGTCTGGGGGTCGAGTGGCCGGAGCCTGGGGGCGAGCCCCCCAAGGAGGAGCCTGCACACAGGGACGGGGGAATGGAGCTCATGGAGCGGAAACGCCCCCCCAGGCTGTCGCCGCTGCCCACCCGGCACTCAATCTCCTCTGCCCGCATGGCAGTGCTCTCCTTCTCCTCTTGGATCATTCTGATGGAAGGAAGGAGAGGAAGAGGAAGAGAAAGAGAGTCAAATCAAGTGCTTGCCATACAGTTAACATGCTGCAGTTGTGGTCACAATTCAAATCTCATCCAAATTCTTGCTTCTGTACATCTTCCCTTCCCTTCCCTTTCCTAGACATATGTCCAGTTCAGCTACATATACACATAGTGGTTAGATGGCAACATACTTCTTTACCCAAAGATGAGGAGTCTATAGGGTAACATGAAGCAACCCTTGGTATGCTAGCTGGGTAGCGGCTGGTACCTGATTTCATTGTTGATGGCGTCCAGCTGCTCCTGCAGCATTAAGGCCAGGGTCTGTGCATCAGCCTGGCCACCAGGGGACAGCAGGTCCACTGAGCTGAAAATTGTCTCTCTGTCCTCCTCCAGGTCCGAGGCCTCCATGTCGCTTTCAAATGCCTGGGCGACGTTGGCCAACACGTTGGCCTGCTGCACACGCTCCCACTCCTGCTCATTCAGCGTCTGCACCTGGACAGGATAAAAGGTGGGAAAGAGAATGGACAGGGGAGAAGGACAAAGAGTTGTAGGAGAGACAGAATTAAAAGCAGAGTTCAGAGAGAAAGGGAAGGATGAGGAGAGAGAAAAGGCAGAGAGGAGGTGTGTGAGAGAATGAGGGGCAACAAAGAGCTAAGAAGGTTAGCTGGATATGTAAGTACTTGTCATTAACACACTACAAAGACAACTACAAGCATCTGTCATTGTCATCCCCGCCACACTGACTTACATGTCGCTGAAGTCCAGAATGGAGGCAAACAGAAAGAGATGGAGAGGAAGAAAATCAGCAGAACCCAAACATTAGGTGGTAATGGGTGGAAGAAGGGAAAAGGCACACAGGACAACTGAAAATTAAACTTTATGATTATAGCCAAAGAAGACCCTACCAGTAAATGAAACAGAATTATTTATTTATTTTTAAAAAATGGGGGGGGGGGAGAAATCATAAGAAAACATTTTCGCATGTTTCCAAATCATTAAATCATTGGATGGCTAACAGCAATTTGGAAATATATTTTGCATAAAGAAGATTTAGAAAATTTGAACATTTCAAAACTATTACTGTTGTTACCAAAAGCCACTTGTGAATTAAAAACAAAAGAATCCAACAGGAATATACAAGGATAAAAAGGGTAGGTAAAAACCTCCATCTCATCTTCAGGCAGAGCATTGCAAAGCCTGGATGGCACAATTAACATTAGTCTTCAGTCTAGACTTGGGTCATTGGCTTGGCTCATGCAGGGTTAAAAGATCTGAGATATAGCTAGGAGTCAGACCTAGGTTAAGCATTAAGGCATACAATGTTTTTGGAAGACTGGTCAACGCTTGGTCAACGTACCCATTAAGTCAGGAGAGCACAGACATCAAAATAATCACATTCCCTATTTCTATAACACTCAACCACTGTAAAGGGCCTAAAATAGGAGTAATGTGTTTATTCAATCAATCAGAACAAATGTAAAGCTCAGCGTTCATCTGCTCGACATTTAATATACATATGTAGGCTATTAACAAACCAGTCAACAGCAGATGGGCTGGGAGCTCACCTTGGATGGCTCGTCCCGGAGTGCCGCCACCCGTCCCTTCTGGGGCCTTCTCAGCACCAGAGCACCGCCGTAGTGGTCAGAGTTGCTATCCATCATAGAGGAGGCAGACACTGGGTACCTGAAATCTGGGGTGCTGCCCAGGTGAGACCGCCTGGAAAAGCACACACACTTAGAAAGGGTAACAGAGGCCAGACTTTGGAGCAGTGAACTCTGCTGGTGAGCTAGCTTACCCATGTAGTAAAGAGTTACTCCGGCTCCTGCCCTGCTCATTCTCTGCCCTCATGGTCTCAATCTGGATGAGAAGCTGCTCCTGAGGGACGGCACAGTTAAAGACATCTTAATCATCTGGTGGAGAAACACATCCTCTCTAGCCCTGAGCTTAGGCCACTGTTTATTCTGTATTCATTCAGTGGTGATGAATGAAACTGACACCATTGCTCAAGAAAATAAAATAAAAAGCATGGCTCAATTTCCCCCCAAAACACAAATATAGGGATATAATCTTTAGAATAATTGCTTTTATCACAGACACATTGCACTAGACTGGTAGCACAGCCAGCACTAGAAACAAAATCTTGACAAAAAAGAAAGAAAAATAAGAAACAGTGGGCAAGAATACAGGTTAGCTATACTGGGGTACTGCCAGGCCTGGCGTTGATCCCTCACCTTCTCATGGTGCGACTCTTCAATCAACTTCTTGGTGTGCTCTAGTTCTCTTATCAAGGCATTCTGAGGAGACACAGTACCAGGAAAATAAAGATGAATCAACAAGCTGAGACACGCTAGCAGTCCCAGTAGAAATGAGCTACCAGATTGTGATTGTAATTCACAATTCACAACATTAGTCTCATCTATCCATGATCCACCTTATCCTCCAGGGCAGACATCCTCTCTTTGAGGTGGAGCTGGAGTCTCTCGTTGGATTCGGACAGGAGTTTGTCCACCGTCTCTGACAGACGCTTGTTATGCTCTTCATTCATCTTCTCCCGCTGTCGTGCCTACACAAACAAAAATGAATAAAAAAAAGGTTAATGTGTCAATACTATGTCTCGATAGGAGCAAAACGGGTGAGGAGTAGGCCTACCCTAATGACAGCATCTTTTATTTCCCCCTCCTCCTCCCACCCCCATCTCACCCTGAGCAGTTCCTGATGCTTCTCCTCCAGCTGGGCCTCCATCTGTCTCAGTCTCTCCTCTACGTTGCCATGGCGCTCCTCCGCCTGAGGGGATGGGGGACAAGGGTCACAACAAAACATTTAGCTTTTCCTAAACAGCCTAAACATAGCCCACCCTGCCTGAGCTAGTGAGACTGTCTGTAGATTACAGCTTAGAGCTCTACTATCCTGCTTTATCATCCATCCTGGAGAAGGACCAGGCTGAATAAGGGCACAACTAATGATGGCCCTGTTAGAGGTTGTGACGACAACGCTCAAGTCCTTCAAAAGGATGGGGTAGATTCCTTCAGCCAGCCACCCACATCCACAGTAGCAACCTGTGCACCTACACAGATGTAGGAAGCACCTACATCTACATACAGCAACTTTGAACCGGTGGCTGAGAAACATGCATCAGCAGGGCCAGCAGAGGACAGCAAAGCAGCACAACCCACAGGAAGACTACAACAAACAGAACAGTGGGACAGCCAGTACAGAGTGACTAATAAATCCATCAGCTAAGAGATACAGCCGAGGACAAGCTGTGTTTCATCAAAGGTTCTACTAAGGACTAGGGGCATGTTTACCCAAACTATTATTATTCATTATTGGCTGATGAAATAAAAGTGAACCATCAAATATTTAATCTCTAATTAACCATATTTAAATATATATATATATATATATATATATATATATATATATATATATATAAAAAATTTGAAAAGCACTGCACTTAAAGAGCCAATAGACTGGGAAACCTTTTTCTGTGTTGCTGCCTGTACCAGCTTTCTAGCAGCTCTAATGGTCAGGGTCTCCAAGTCCTTGAGCAAATCAGCTGGCACTTCCTGTTTGTGATTGATATCAAAGGTTTGTGTTTGAGGAAAAAAAGGAGGAGGAGAGGTACCAGCGTGAAGCACAGAGCAGAACAGATACACAAAGCACACACAAACACAGGCAGACAGGGAGGGCTGGATCGGGGCCAGGGTTCAGGCTTAAAGCGATACCACGGCATTTTGAAATTTGGTCTGGTACTACAGTTAACCAGGCAATTGTCATGTAGAGGATAAAAGAACTATGATTAAAGTCAGAGTGAGATAAGATTGTGATGGCAATATTCTAGTCTAGAACATGTACAAACATGCATTTTAGCATGAACAAATAGCTATATTTTTGTAGCAATACTACCATTAGTTGCTATTAGCCTGGTGAAGTTCAGTAGCAGAACTAAATTGCAAGTGTGCCGGTATCCAGGAGGGCTAGGAGCATTGTGAGTGAAGCTGGTCTACCTTCTTCTGAGTCTTAGTGCCTTTAGAGCCACATACAGACTAGGGATTTCAGGAGGAGGTGGTAGGGGCAGTGTGAATACCACACAAAAGACCAGATGACGACAGAAAGACAGAGAGGGGTGAGAGAGGAGAGAACAGGGCATACTTTTAGTGTGAGCTTTAACACCATTAAAAGTAGTGGGCAGAGGGAGGGAGAGAGAGAAAGAGAGAGAGAGATAGATGCCAGTGTGATCCCAAAGAAATCAAAGAAGAGACAAGACTTTGATGACAAGCCCTAGAAACAGAGCAATTAGATTAGATAATATGGTGTTAGAGGAGTGATACGATTAGGGGTGTAAACTGGTAAAATTAAAGTGGGTGGAAAAGGGACGGAGTAAGAGGCTGATGATGGGAGTAGATGCGCTACAAGGTCCTCAAAGTAGGGGAAGACAGACAGGACAATGGGCTGGTTGATGATAACGAGGTATAGACGCAATATTGAACACACATATGGCCCTGGCCATATAGTTGTTGGAAATGAAACAGGATGATGAGAATGATGTGGAAACGGCTGAGATCTGGCGCGAGATTGAAGAGGAAAAAAATTGGAATAAAAATAGAGAAAGACGAAATGAGGTACTGGGGAATGAAGAGCGACTGCATCACTTGTTCAGAGATGGTTGTGGTGCACTTGCTGATAAACTCTAGAACAAGAGAAAAAAATAGCGTGGTCTTGGTTTCAGAGATTTACTTAGGAGCCAGTTTTACTACTAATAAGGTGCTATAGGACCAGCGTGGTTTCTTCAGTACATGTTGTCCCAGCCAAGCTATAAATGGTTGAAGACTCAAGCCAAACTTCTAAAAATAGGTCCCTGTGGTTATTTGGAGTAACCTAAACAATGGCTTCCTCAGTGGCTTCCGCAGGGAGCCGCTAGTTGTTGCAATGTAAAGGAAATTACCTTGCAGTCCTGACAACAGTATGTGTATGAGTGTCTTTGTATGGGTGAAGGTTATAGTCAGCACTAATGCAATTTTTAGTTAATCATATTTTTCATTTACACCATTTTCCCCAACCAGATGGATGGAAATGGAAAGGGAAGATTCAAGATTCAAGCTTATGAAAATAAAATAAATAAATGAGACTCCATTAGTTAAGAGTCCAATAGGTTTTCATGCCATAAGAAATTAGCATCAGCCTCCTGTTAGTATTTGTAAGCAAAACAAAAAGGGAACTAAACCATTTATTTTTCTCTTACTGCAGCTTATGGAACCAAATTGAACCCCTTACAGGACTCTTGGTTAGTGGTCAATAAGAAAGCATTCATAAATCCACCATTTAAGAGGCACTTAATTGGTGTGTTGTTGAGATGTGGGGATAAGTACTGGTACCTTTGTGAGGGCGGCGACCCTCTGGGCTAGTTCAGCTTCCACCTCAGGCAGAGTCTCTGCCTTGCGGATGGTCTGTTGCAGCTTCTGCTCAGCCAGCTCCAGCTTCTCCTGGAGCTGCCGGTTTCTGTCCTCAGTCTGCAACAAACAAACAAACAAACAAACAAACAAACAGTCATTAGCGAGTGTGATGGGGACTCATCAGTACTACATTCTGGGAGTTTGCTTTCAGTTCCACAAGGGGAAGTGAGTGTCAAGGCTTAGAACTGTAGGTCAGAGAGAGAGAGACAAAAGGGTGGATGGGGTGGGTAGAATGGATGAAGAGAGCATTCACGATGATAAAAGAAAGAGAGGAAAACCCACAAGAAAAGAGGAGAAAGACATCTCCATCTCAGTGAGCATATGTAAAGAAACAAGCCAATCTCTTTGAGGCTTCCCATTCAGTGCCTGCTGCGCTGGTCAATGTGTGAATACAGTGGGGATTCATTAGCAGGGGGTTCTTAATGTGCCAAGGAACCTGCAGGCGATTCCTGCAGGCGGACAAACCCAACAGACTCGCACCCCAGGATCAACACATGCCCCATTCCACATAGGACCCAACAGCTGGCAAATTATTGTGCATGTCTGAAAAGTATGTACATGGCTGCTGTTTTAAAGTATGTGGCCTACTTGTCTGAAGAGGGACTCCTTGTTGGCCACTTCATTTTCCAGTTTGTCATTGAGGTCATGGACGGAGGTGGCCTCTCGCTGAGCCGCCAGGTAACGCTTTTCCAGGGTGGTGATCCTCTCCTCCATGTCTTCCTTCTGAGCCATTGACTACAGACACACAGACACACAAACACTTGCATTAGGGCCTACCTCTTCTGATGTTCAGGTCTTCAAATCAAATGTTTCTATGATGAGTATCACACCAACCCAGCTTATCATATTCAATTGTTAGCAGTATTGTTATGGAAATTAACTTGTGGAACAAATGCTTTTTTAAGCTGTGCAAGGAGGACTCATAGGTTACTCCAGGAAACATGTTGAAATGGCCCTGGCACAGAATATCAAAGCACAGTGGAAAAGTTAAACAAAGCACAGAGAGTTCAGTATGGGAGTATTTAACTCAGAGATGTGCGATTACCATTGCTAACACTGGTAATGTGGTGTATCTACACAACATCACAAGTGTTTCAATGTTAAGATGACATCAGGTAAAAATGCCTAAACATAAAACATTTATCCCTGTGATTTGTGCAATGATGATGAGGCTTCTTTGATTTGATTTTCAATATGTCTAATCTTCTTATACTTCCACACAGCAATGTATATTTTATTATGTTGTATATACCATATAATATGTATACTTGAAAAACATCAGTTTGCTACATTAAATCATAGTTAGTGTGCACAATTTCCCAGTATTAACTATCATTTAAATTTACAGCTGAGGCTACACATTTTGATTTTCATTTTGTGCTTTTAGCTTATTTCAGCCACCAGCCAGCCGGGGGGGGGGGGGGGGGTTCTTTAGTTCCCTCGCAAATCTACCATTTCAGAATACATTCATACCTGACTTTGATTTTCATCTGAGTGAAAATGGATTTGCAAAACATTAAAAATGTGCCTCCTAGTTCAGACTTAGCTAGCCTCAGGCTTCTCTACCTCTCGCAGGTCTCTCTGTAGTCGTGTGTTCATGTCTTCAGACTTGATGAGGTCCTTTCGGGCTGTGTCCAGGTCTTCCTCCAGCTCGGTGATACGTGATACCATAGCAGCCATGCGCTCCTTCATCTGGCCCAGGTCAGCTGTCTGGCGCTCCACCACCTCCTGGAGCTCACCCACCATCCCCGGCCTGAGGCCCAACTCCTCCTCTTGACTCAGCGAACCATCCGACGACCGCTGAGGGTAACATTAACATAACGGTTTTAGCCAGTGTACACAAGATACACAGAACATACATTTAGGATTTGCTGCACTTTAATATTACAACAGAAATGGTGCATCCCAAGAACATTTACTAGGAAGAGAAGCCTTTCATCCATTTGGATTGGCCTTCTTCCAACATCTTGCAGAGGAAGAGAACGAGAAGAACACAAATGTCTGAATGTGGGAAAGATCGGTTAAACCACTGAGGGAAAATGGAAAATAAATGAGAGGCAATACGTCCAGCCTGAAGAGCAGTTTCTATGGTTTGTCTATGGTATGACAAGACAGGGCTGACACATACCCACATACCGCCAGCTAACCGAAATAGCAGCAGGATGGAGCGAGGGACATGCAAGCATTGAAGAATTGGAACAATATCATGGAGAATAACTCATCAAAAGGATATTGATGAGTTTTTTGCATAAGCATTGTTGGGTGGTCTAGCTGGATGCACAGGCAGCTGCAGCCTTTCTCCCTCTTTGCCCTCATACACACACTGTTGGTCAAATAACCTCACCTTGCCGTTAGTGCTTGGTGTGTCAGAGTTGTGGTTGAGCTCGTTGGTTCCGTCCATCAGCGCCCTTTTCTGGATGTTCTGCTCCCTGAGGTAAGCCACCTAGAGAGATGGCGATGGACATGTTTGTTAATACCAAGTCTAGTCATTCATTTGCTGAGAATAGCCATCTCGACAATTAGCTGCTTAACAACCCAGCTACCCAACAGTGTTACAGCTAGTTAACTATCTTTTATCATTTGTGTTTTTTTTCTTTGGTTTATATGTGTGTGTGTGTGTGTGTGTGTGTGTGTGTGTGTGTGTGTGTGTGTGTGTGTGTGTGTGTGTGTGTGTGTGTGTGTGTGTGTGTGTGTGTACGCACACACACACACATACGAACATGGGGCAGAGAGAGGCAGAAGCACAGATAGCAGCTGAAACCACTGAGTGTTGAGGGCCTTGAGTTCAAACCACAGCTATTCTGGTTACAGACTCACACATGAATAAACCGCACAGAGCAACGCTCTATGTCAAGTGGCCAAAAGGCAGGAAAACAGCATAAAGCTGCCTTGCCTGAGGAAGCAAAGTTACTCAAAAGTAGAGGCAGTGGCAAGTGATTTTGTGTGTGTGTGTGTGTGTGTGTGTGTGTGTGTGTGTGTGTGTGTGTGTGTGTTCATTCCCAGGCTGATTCCCAGGAATAAAAGGAGGGCTGTAGCATGAAGCAGAGGGGAAATCTAGGGCACTTTCCCAAGATCCTCTGGGCCTTTTGTCAATCTTAATCCCATTCATTACACAGTAGACTCAAGACTCATCCGCCCTTTGCATGCATGCACGTGTGTGAGTGTGTGTGTGTAAATTGGAGATGTGAATCTCTCCTTAGACCGATTAAGTATGAATCTCAAAATGTAGTTAGCAATTCAATATAGGAAAGAGCTTTGGGCAGGTCAAATTATCAATATGACTGCATTGGCTTTTTTATGTAATTCAATACGTTACGATTCAGATTACAATGACAGTATAAAATGCAATGATAGAACACAACTACTTGTTTTGGTATTTATGAATGACATTGCAATGTTCGGTTTGATGTTAAACATAAACCCAAATATATCACTCACTAAGAGCGTGTGTGTTAAGTATGAAAAAGTGCAGTGTAAGAGAATTCAATCGTGGTGTTTGAATGCATGAGCAAGTCGAGCAGCAAATATTCACACTTCACATGAACGCAGCATAAATTACTGCCACATTCACCAGGGGAAGGGGTTAGCACAGTGTGACATGGAGGGAGAACGAAAGATATAAAAGAAAGAACAGAGAATCAACTGTGGCCTGGTCCTGTATGTTTGAATCAGTGCAGATGCATCTTGCACAGCTGGCAGTTATTTCATTTACAATTCAGCTTTCCACAAATGCATGTGAGTGTGAGGACACACGTGTGCTTACTTCTTTGTGTGACATGGTAAGCTGTTCTTCCAATGCACTGCATCTTTCCAAGGCCACACGCAGCCTCTCCCTTACCTAGAACACATGAGGAATGAATGACTATGAACCTGGAAGAGGACTTAAGACTTACAAAACCTTCCCTTCAAATTTCTTTTCCATATCAAATCAAATAGCTCTAACACATGTTCACAAAAACATCTACTTCGTTCGCTACTCACAACCACTTACCAATCTCCCAAACACACTCGTACCTTCTCATCCAGGGCTTTGTGGTGTTCGAAGAGGGACTTGAGGGCTTTGAGAACTTCCACCTCGCTGGAGACGCCTGCCGGCGACTGGGCCTGTCTCTTCACCACAGTCATCCTCAGACTGCGCTCATGGCGAGACACCAGGCACTCCAGGTGCTCCAACAGGAGCTGGATACACAATAGACACTGTTACAACCCTAGCACACGTCAAAGTCAGGCTCAGCGTTGTGCTTGTGACAAGAGGGAAGCAGACAAATGTGCACACGTATGAAACACACAGCTACAATCCCCAGAAACAAGACATGCAAACATACACAGGCCCACAATCTCAGCAATAGTGCATCTATGCAGTAAGCAGACAAAAAACAACTTTTCCTTATTCCTCCCCTCTACTATTAGATCTTTTATTGTTGTTTTTTCCCCCATCTTTTCACCTCTACCCTTTTCTACATCATCTTTCCTAGTGACTCCATGCCTGGGATCACAACATTTTCAGCTGCAGCTACCTTTGCTCCCTTTCTTTCTTTGGCAAATCACAGATCTCACATGTCAGAGCTACGCTTCTCACTTGGCCAACTGACCATGGTCTCAGATATTAAAAGTAAAAAAGCAACAACAATGGCTGCATGTAACACCGCTAATACGGGTTTCAGAGACCGTACAGTTCTCTCTCTCTTATTTACTTTCATGACAACCATCACACCACCACAAACAAAAAGAAAGGAACTGGTTAAAGATTTCAGTGAGAAGAAGCAGGCAGAACCAAACTAGCCTCATCAGGCAACAGGGGAGATTGTGTATGTGTTCACATTTTACTGACCCGTGTGTTGTTCCTCTCGGCCTTGAGCTCAGCGATCTCTTCCTCCTTCTCCAGTAGGTGCTCCCGACACACGTTGACCTCCTTGGTCAGTGCAGCAAACTCCTAAAACAGAATTGGACAAATACAATAGCAATGAAACTGTTACTTACTGGGTTCTGCTTTTTTTTACTGGGTTCTGCCATGGTCAACATGAAAATCTTTCGGCATAAATTGCACCTTGCCTCGTGGCGGTCTCCTGCCTGTGCCAACCACCTCCGAAACGTATCTTCCTCTAACCATTTGTCATTAAACTTGCATTTCCCCATCTTGGCGCATACCTTAGCTTGTTAGCTGGCAACCTTGACCCTCTTTGATGACACGCAGGCAGACGCCAACATAACCGTAACGTTATGAACGTAATCATTCTATTAAATGGCATTGTCTAATGTGATGTTATTTACACAAATACACGCTATTGGACATTTTACAGTAGGCTACTGTGCGCGACAATTTTTCCCAACACACCCCTTGCAAATTTAATACCTACAGCAAATTTAAGGTAAATTTAAGACAATTTATGACCTTAATTTCCATTATTTTATTTTAAGACCTTTTAAGACTTTTTAAGGAGCCGCAGGGACCCTGCTTGTATATCTCCTTTTTCAGATGCTTTAAATTTTGGTTGTTTAAAAAAACAAAAAGTGAAATATCCAGTTTAATGCATAATGGTTCTAAAAAACAAGGGGCCCTTGCAACAATCTTATGGTGATAGCTGAATGCTCTTAGACTGTTGAATCCTTATAACCACATAAAACACTTCACTGGTGATGGTATCACCTTAGATTATAAAAAGGATTACTAAAAGGATTACTTTCATGCCAGGATTGCTTTTGACGCAATAGTATGTTAGGGTTTCTCTGTAGCAGGGCATCACTAGTGGAGACCAGATGGACACAGGCAGACCTGCCCAGGAAAACAACAATGTCCAGATATTAAGAAGAAATACAGTGATAGGATTTAATGTAAAAATGGAAGCAAGAGAAAGATAAAAAGCAAAAGAGACGAGGCTGATACTGAAGTGTAAGAGAGTCAACACATAAGACTGCCACTTTGTGAACCAAATACAACACACATTGCACTCATATCTCTCTTTCTCAAACACACACACGCACACACGCAACACTGCTTTTAGGGATTAAATGCATGATTGGGCCCAGAGAATGTGTCATCCTGATTTTTCACCCTGTAGGACAAGAACCCTGAGTGGTGAGGCCTTCTTCATACATTTCCAAAGGGGAGGGGCTGCTGGAACGGATCGTCCTTTTCAGTCACTACCACAACTATTCTCTCTTCCCTTCAACCCGGCCTCTGAGTTTCTCCAGTGACTGGCACCAATTCTGCTCTGCTAAAGGAGTAAGGGGGGATTTGCTATTGGCTAGGACCAACATCTGTCTCTCTCCTCTAGCCAATGGGAGACGATCAGAGGGGGGCCCAGGGGTAATTACAGAGTGGCTGACTTCCTACATTCCAGAGCAAAGGCTGAGGTTGAGTCATACTGCAACTTTAAGATTATGCCTGCCCATCCAAGCTATAATCCAGAGAAATTAAATTTTCTATTATCACAATTTGAAATCTTTTTGTGGTTAACTATTGAGATTGTCACTGGATGCATAGGGGTCAGCAAGCTGAGATGGTCATAAGATGAGAAATAGTTAAAAAAAAAAAAAAAGCAAACAAAGGGGACATTTTCAGTTGGAATTCCATTAACATTAATACAAGACATCTGGGACCTGTTAACATCAACTATAACAATAAGATTAGCTAATAAATAGCCCTGAATAGTTATTCGGACTGTCCCAAGTCACCATTACCTCTCTGAACAATGTTATGCAGCAAATGAGTCATGTCAAGACCTTGAGCAGACCTCGATTGAGCAACAAGGAGGCAATTACACAGTGGTCCTTAAGTTGAAGCACTGTCCTGCAATAGGGCAGGTCGACATAATAAGCGCCAAGTTCAGTTGATATACATCAATACGTCCAACCACCTCTGCTGCCAACTGAGGGGTGAGAAGAATGACAAAATGGGTGGCTGTCATTAGAGATAGTCCTCGATCATTTGGCCTTATTGTAGGAATGGGGGAGGGGAGCACGGACACCAAGCTTCTAAACCAAATCCGAGTGTTCATTTGTTCACATGTGCATACAGACAGCATAAAACCCTAAAATAAATATATGCATGAAACTTAAAAGATGCAGACTCAGTGTGATAGAACCATAAGCCTTCACACAATACAGATCAGTTGCATGTAGGCCTGAGCCCATCTATCCCTACAGCAGGCTAGATTGGCGTCCGGCTCAGTGAGTGTAGATGAGTGACATGCTGGTTAGAAGTGGACTGGGCTGCCCTGTAAGCCATATAACAGGGGGTGGGGATTAAGGGAGGCAGACATGGATATGTGTGCCAACCTCTTAAAGGAGCAGCGTATCAAAACACAGCGAAAAAACACAAAAGGCATTTCAGGGATAACTATACTCCACTCCAGGAATGGGCAACCATCGAGGGCCAAGAGTATGCAGGTTTTCATTCCAACCAAAGACTACACCAAGTGACTTCACTGATAAGCTCGGCCCTTCATGACACATGATTGACTGCCCCCACTCTACGCCATCATTAACCAGAATGCAGCCCCATGGCGAACAACCCATCAAACTTTGAGTCGTGTAATTTTAGAAGCCATCAGCTCATCGTCATGTCCACCAATTTGACATTCTGCAGCTTTCTGTTTCAGTGTTATAAGACACTTAAGAAACACATTTTGGGAAAAAATAAACATGAGCAAAACTGTTGGTGCCAGTTTTTACTCAAGATGCTTTCTTTTCAATTGAAATCACAAGTGAATAGCATAGACAAGTTGTCTTCAACATGATTATTTACCCCTTTTGCATTTAGCTTGCATTCCAACTAGCATGACTTACATGGACATGGGTTATAACTCAAAACACTGTGACCTTGCACTTGGAGACATTTCAACAACAACAACAATAACAATAATAATAATAATAATTAGTAGTGGTGGCAAGTCATAATGAATTTGTGCCTTATGATAATCTCCCCCCTTCCAGCCAGCAGATGGTCACTTGTCTTCACTGCTGAGATGCCTACAATTACTGCTAAAACTACTAATGTGTTGTAGACAATTAAACTAGTAAATGTGCAATTTTGTTTGAAAGCATAGAATTTGCTTATTATTCTGAGTGGGGAAAAAAATGTCATAACATTAATAACTCTGATTTCCTTCTTCTACATTAGACAAACCACTACTCTGAAAATGGTTCTGTATGGTTGTATGGTTCTATGGAAAACATCAAACAATTAGTAAAATATACAATAATTTGGTTTCTAACTGACCCACAGCACGTTTGCTTCAAACATCCATGACTTCGGTCATGTAGTCAAACACAACTTATGTATATTGCTGCACTGCTCCTACCACAATCACCCTGGGCCTAAAACACTACATTTGTTATGCTGACCTAATGTAGAGCAACAGGCTACTTACAGGACTAAAACCAAGAAGGGGTTTAGGTAATTGTGTACTTCTGTGTTGCTAGATTTTTCACCTCAGCAGTATTTTATTCCATAGAAAGAAACTGAGCACAGAAAACTGATGTTCTTCCAACCTACATGTGGACAGCACCTTCTCTAGCCTTCACAACACTTATTTCCTAAAAGCACCTGAGTTAGACACATTCCATACCAATTAATCTGTCTAGACTCCTTTTGCTAAAAAATAGAGCTTATAAATGATAACGCTTGGCATATTATTACATCATGACTAAGACGGAGCTCTTCTTTTTAAACCCGTCATGACATCATCGCCAGTCTGCACTGTATTGACATCAGAACCAATAGGCCTAGTTCCTACATAATGACTTTAGCCATTCTTAAAAGCTTATGGCGTGTGCTGAAATCTGACACTGTGCAGAGGGCATCTGTTCTCCTAGAGGAGGACTCACTGTCAAAAACTAATTAGGCACCACAATGGCTCCTATTCAGGGCTGCTCAGCCTGCTGGCCAAATGCACACAGTCACAGAGGAAAAGTCAACCTGAAGGAGCTTAGCTACCTGAATGCTAGGCATATACTGCCTCTTCTAGTCCCTGTCATTTAAAGATCACGTCATCAATGGGCTTGAAAAGATCATTTTACCACAACTTCCCGTTTCATCATATCTCTTACTTCTTACAATTGTAAAAATGAGAGTTCACGTTCAAATATGATGTACTTTTGAGGCACTATCATCATTTCCTAGAGGCAACAACTCCTTCAATAGTTCAGTGGTTGCCCAATTACCATTCTGTGTAACAAAAGGACTACATCGCCTCTGCTCCTTCTCTTCCACAGCTCTTCTGGGTTGCAAGGAGAGATTACACAATCTTCCCTCCACTCAAACAACACATCAACAATACAGGTACCTCAAGAGGTTGGAGGCATCTGCTGTATATGAGAACTCATTTGTCTGGTTCCTATCAGTGGGAGCTAGTGGAAAACTGCGTCACTTATGATGCGACTGAAAATTGACAGCTACCCACCCACACCCACAAACACACCGGCACATGGCTGACAGGCAAAGTGATGTTGATTCATAGAAAGAATAGAAAACACATACAAGTCTTTATCAACTTCTTTATCATTCCCTTTCACACTTATTCATTGCTCTGCACTATATGCCACCCATCAGCTGTACATCCTGGTTCTATGTCACCTACCTACCTGCTATATTAAGAGAAGCCTACTCTTCTCTGTTCTGGCTAGGCAGGTGATGTGTAAACTGAAGACCATAAATTGGCCGTCCATGCCCTAATTTCTTGCAATTGGTGTGTTTAGACCTTTGAGCAATTTGAGGGCAGCTCTAGCATTGAGCAATTGTGCTTGAATTGGAATAAAAAGGTGCCAATGCTCTATATATCAGCTACTGTGTACAACCTAGTGTGCTGGAAACATGAAGAACAATATGCACCTAGATGTGTCAAGAAGTGTCAGTATACAATAAGCATTTCAAGTTTCAGTGTGACGCACCAGTGAGTACTTTCCCAATTCAATCATGGCTTCTAGCATAGCATTATGTCTTGTGGCAGGCTTTAGCACATGTTGAGCAAGCAAAGGGTTACACCAAAACAGAGACCGACTATGGTCTATTGCTTGCTGATACTAGCAAGCAATAGACTTTGGGCCATGTGACTGTATGTCTGCTCTCCTTTAAACCATTAATTTAACTCACATCTGGCAAAAGACAACACCAGCACTCCACTATTACCATGCCACAGCTTGGAACAAGTCAGCCTTTGTTGCCTCTCTTGCCATCTTCCGCTCTCAAGGCCTCGCCATTGTGCCACTGACCCCTTAAAAACAACAAGGTTTGTGCCCCTCCAAAATCTGGTGGCATGTAAGCTTACAGCCATGCTTTTTTGCAAAATATGATTTCACCTCTAACTGAACAAGAAAATTTGAATAAGAGAAAAATATTGTAGTGTGCAAATTACTTCTCCAAGGGAGTAATT
Source organism: Hoplostethus mediterraneus (assembly GCA_034670385.1). Lineage (NCBI taxonomy): Eukaryota > Metazoa > Chordata > Actinopteri > Trachichthyiformes > Trachichthyidae > Hoplostethus > Hoplostethus mediterraneus. The sequence continues at coordinate 6,015,261 of JAXDDW010000004.1, read as the reverse complement.
GATAATATTACTACTTTTGAAATGAATGTATTACATTTTTTGAGTAACAATCCCAACGCTGCGGAACAAACAATTTAAGAAAGACAGAAACACTGACACCAAAACTGGGGTACATACTGAACTACAATTTTTATGAACTGCCTCACCTCTAGGCTTTTGTCTCTTCCTGCATGTAACAGCTTAAAATACAGGGAAAACTGGACATTTAGGCTACAGCTATACGATGTTAATACATGACTGCTGCGGATCAACCCAATTCCATGTGTCTGGTTCCAGGACTAAAGGAGTTCCTGATTTCACCCTCATTTCAGTGAAATTCATACATTTTGGGGATGAGCTGTCACTCTAAGTACCTATTTAGAGCTTCAGCACTGGGTTTCTACTGTGTTGTGTTCCAAGCCCTTATGAGGACGGATCATGGACGTGGTAAGCCACTCAAGTTAAGGAGCTTTACAGTGGCGCACGCACACACACAGAAAATGTTTTAATCAGATGTGAAAGACAAGAAGAAATTGTACCTTTTCAGTGATACTGATACGAGACATGATACAAGACATGCATATTGGGAATGACACGGGTCCTGAAATTCCAGGTAAAGTGATGTATAATGAAGCTGCGTTCAAGCAGTCTTAGACCACTACCAATATTATTTTGAAATTCATGAATTGGAATTGAATATTACAACAGAATTAGAACTGCAAACAGGAAATACAGAGTTCAGGGACAAGAGGACGGGGGGGAAAAAAAAAAAAAAAAAAGGTAGTTTCACATGACCTCAGCAGTCCAGTTAAGTTTCTAAGACCCTATCAGCACTAACGTTATGTTTAAAGAACAGGAGTGTTTCGAGCAGATGCCCCTAAGATGACACCTAAGTTTATAGTGTCATGAATAATGTAAGGTGCTACTGGGCTGTTGTGCCGTGAGAAGCACCTGGCAGAATTGGCGGCAACACAGAACATTCCACACAGACAACCTAAGCAAACCACTGCCATGCAAAATAAAACTGCAGTCGCAGACATGTTGTATTACAAAAAAAAAACTTAATATGTATATGCCGCCATTCACCTCACTTCACACATAGTATTTGATCACTTTTGATGATGTTTGATGATGCAACTTTACCCAAGAGAATGTAGACAGAGCTATAGTCACAGCAATAATGATGTGACTTTTTTGTTTGTTTGTTTTTAAAATGGTAAGGAGCTTAGAGGGCAGTGGTAGCCTAGAGGTTAGACAAGTGGGTTAGTAGCCGGTTCAAATCCCCAGACCGCCTGGGAAAATGTGGGTGGGGAAAGCTACCTACCAACAGTCTTCTCTCTTTTACAGCCAAAGAATCTTTACAGCAGTTCTAGAGTACGGCTGGAAACTCACTATTAACAGACACAGTCACAACGGGCAATATATTTGTGCCCACTTCAAGCAAAGCCATTTAAAGCCGTGGCTGACACAGAGGCACAGAATATTAGCTTGATTGCAGCATATGGGCTCTTTAATTGGATTAAAAACAGATTCAACTACGCACAATGTACCAATAACAGCAGCAGCACAGCTTCAAATCTGTGGCACTGGTCTGAATGAGCCATCCACAAGATCAAATGTCCTTGTGAAACTCGGGTCCAACTTGGCTATACACAGAACAAACCAATAGGGAGGTAATGTCTTCTCTGGCAACAGAAATCCAAAAAATAAGCACACTATGCATGCTCTCAGCAACAGGCCACTGCTGGAGTTTGAAGGAGCTGTTGACGTGTGAGCAAGCCGCCCTGGAATGTTTGTGCATTCCAGGAGAAGGGTACTCTCACCAGGAGGGAGGGGATGAGGATCCAGAGAACGAGAGAGAAAGACAACGGCAGCCCACCTTTACCCACCTATCCCAGCCTAAAGGCCTAGGTTCAAGCAAAAGGAATAGTTTCATTTCAAAGTCATCCGATTTGATGCTTTGCTCAATGATACTGACACCATTCTGATATATTTGGCATTCTAAGGAAAGGTCGGTGGTTTCAGCCTGTCCAAACCAGGAACAAACCTGCAGCTACATGCTACTTTCTTTTCAATTCTTCTTCAATCAAGTCTACAAATGACGCCGTTTCAGGTCGGGGTCCCTGGCCAAATGTGTATCTATTTCGGGGGCCTCAGTCTAAAATGTGAACACGAGTTCAATGATTGGCCATTACATGAATTTACCTGTTGCTACTACCAATGAACATTTTGTGGTTTTGAACTCAATTGTCACCCGTTCTAATGCATTTGTGCCCCTTCAGATTGTCTTCCATGACCTCCTTAGCGGTTATTAAATATGCAAGCACATTTATTTCTAATAAGTAGCAAATGACTAGATGTGCTGAAAAATGAATTAATTCAATATAATAACCTCACTTCTGTTCATCGGTTTCATCATTTAATGAATCAAATTGTACAGTTAACCTAATTGAAATGCCCATCCCTGCTGAAAATGAGTTTTGGATTGGGGATTTACAAGCAAAAACGACATGGAAAAAAGAACATTACAAAGTGTATTAACACCAGATTACAGAGTACAAAGTGCCTCCACTTTTTTAGCAGCTGAATTTTTTTGCCTTCCAGACACACCATGAACAAATCCCAGGAGGTTTGGCAGACAGCCAGAGGATCAGCTGACAGCACTCCAGCAGCGTAAGTAGCAACATGCACACGTGTACACGTACGCACACACACATACACACACACAGAGCTGTATTAGTCTGACCTAAGGCCCCGGTTTCCCATGTGGGACAAAAGGAAAAGATGAAGATGAAGTGGAGTGGAATTGAACTATTGACTGAAGTGGAATTATGGCAATTGATTACCTATTATGCTGGCAACAAGACTACAAGACTTTTAAAATCCTAACAGGCTGAAAACCAAGGGCATTTTACTCAAACAACTGGTCTTTAGAGAATTTCTCGTCTTGCCATCCGAAAGGTGCACAAACAAGGCTTCTGGTTGCTGCTGTGGTGCTCCTGAGCCGAATGCCGCTCCCATGCCCTTTATTTATTAAGTATACTTGGCAACAAATACATGCAGCTCTATAGGTCTTCAGGCCTATGTGTAGCAAAAAGAGTTCTTAAGTGCAATTGCAACCCGTATTCAAAATGTGCAACCAAAAACATTGTCTCTATGTGACGTCTACGTTTGAGCCAGCAATGAAAACCCCTTTGTATCTGCCCTGTTCTAACTAACTGTGCTAATTTGTTTGCCCTCCATTATGATCAAATAAACAAATAAACAGACATCTTATTTACCTTCTTTACATGCACCTATACTCATTGGGGTCCATATTCACTCTCAACAAGAGTGCAAAAAAGTATTAGCCTATCTCATAGGTAAAGTAAAAACAAGGAAGTAAAATATTGACACGGTGTTGTGTTTACATCAGTGGTCAAATCTGAGGGGTGTTCCACAAAGCGAGTTTACCACCTTAGCCAGGCTTATTTCACTTAATCTGGCTCATTTTCAGGTTTATTCGCCTCGGGGCAGGCTAGATATCAGGCTACACCACAGTTGAAGCTTAATCGGTACTCCCGTAACACTGATCCAACTGAAACGCAATGTTTTTCAAACAAGGTTCCGCCATCCTAATGTTCAACACTATTACCCTAGACCCTACACTATCAGACATAAAATGTAACGTTAATAGAAAATAAATAATAGAAAATGATGTAGGCTGTATCGGGGATACAGTCACAGTTCAGAGAGTTGTTAGGCAACCCCATTTAACCATGAGTATTTTTTATTTAGCAAATTCATTGAAATAAGAAAGCATCTTGTGAATAGATGTCAATATGTTTCCACGGTTGCTAGGAGATGCATTAACTGTTACTGTATGGGCTTTACAGTCACTGTAGAACACACTTTCAGCCAATCAATTTCCAAGATGGAAACAGTGCTCCCATCTCTGTATTCACATCAATTAAAAGGGTTTATATAATGCAGAGGAAGACCCATGTCTCATCCTATGTCCATCATGGCCTGTCCATTCATAGATGAGGTTGTGGATGAGGGAGGGTTTGTGCGCAGGGCTTTCCAAAGAGAAATACATTTCAGGGACTGGTTTACTCGGACCAACATGTGTTTGAGCGGTATAGGTTCTCAGGTGAAAGCATCGATTAGATCTGCAGATTACTAATACGTGGCCGTGAACATTGCAGCTCTGTCTTTAGCGTCATTTATTGACATGATGAATCGATCTGTGCACACGCAATTATCTGGATTTCTTGAACCCGGCTTGGATTAGCCAGATGACGGTAGCTTGAACTCGGCTTTGTGGAACCGCTTTATCTCCGATTGACTTGTTAGGTTAACTCAAACAAGGCTTTCGAAATGACTGTCCGCTTTTCTAAACCTGTTTTGTGGAACACACCTCTAAACCCTGACACATCTTAAATCCTAAAATCAAAATAAACCCAAACTTCACTAAATGCCTTTCTACTATGCCCATTAGTACATCTATACTGTGATCGCAGTAGGATGGATGGAGGAGAATGCAAAAGTCTTGGCAGCCAAACAATAAGTTGTGTATCCTCTTTGTCTCATTTCATTATGAACAATAATTAAGCCAAATCAATGAGCTTTATATTCACTTGACGTGTAAGCAGAGAAAACAACAAATTTGCCTGATGACACATGATGCTGATGTGCAACCTAACTGCAGGGCAATAATGCATGCAGCATCTCCTCTATATTGTATGTTGCAGATGGCGATGGGGCCACATGAGAGGGCAGAAATCTGAGGAAAAAGGAAATGGACTACGGGAAGAGAAAACTCCCTTTAACCAGCCTTACTTGCTGCTCCTGTAATAGGACTCCATCGAAAGATCTGTTACACCAATGTATTTTGGTGACCAACTCCTTATCCTGGCTAAAGCTGTCATTTAAAGAAAAAGATGTTAAGTGTGACTTAACTTTTTGAGGTTTGGAGCACTAGTGCTACCACACAAAAATAAAATTCCAATCATCCCAAAGTTCATGCATAAATCCCAAATCATGTCTCCCCCCCCCCCCCCCCCCCCCCAATTACACTTTGTCTTTATGTCTCTATTGTTAGCTTATTCATACTTTGCAGAAAGTATTTCACTTTTGCAACATGTAACATATTTTCTAAGTCCAGTTTGATATGACAGATATGAACTGCTCTAACAAGATGTTGGCTAGGACACTTTCAGCTTCAGCTTATTTGATTGTGTATTATTTAACATCTTTAATCTAGCCTAGACAATTATCTCAGTAAGTAAAAAGATATGGTGGAGGGACGAACTTCAGACCTATTCAGTCCCCATTTGATTTGTTGTTGTCCCCTGTATGTATTTTTTCTGAGAAATTATGAATCAAGGACTTGGATTTATTGTGGGTTTATGCTGTCTACTGTATTATATTCTGAAAATATATGTACAGAGAGCAGTTACCTTACAGTGCATAGGGGAGAGATATCACCCATCACTCTATTTATGATGATCATCTGGTCTTTTGGCAAAAGCCTTGCTAACACAGATGTGCCACAGCAAAATTATAAACCTTGATGATAATAAATATTGCTCACAGGCCCTAGAGTGTAGCCCATGCTGCTCCCCAGCCATTACTGTTTCACTTTGAGTAGTTTTAAACTTTGTACCATGGTTCTAGTAACAGTCTGATAGAAGCTATACCACAAGTATAAAGTGAGTAATTTCTGCACATCCAATCATAAACATACTATTCTGTTGACTTGTGTTTTCAGTGTTGAAATATTTGAGAATTGATTGCATTTGTTTAGTTTGGTGAGAGGGTGTGTATGCAGCACTCTTTAAAAAGGGGGTGGAGACTGCTTTTGTCTTTTTGATTGTTTTGATTTGATTGAGATTAATCTTTGTGCCTGCAGGGGGTTGTATTTTACATAAATCTTACATAGTTTGCCTTTAACTTGCCTTTAAATCTAGTGACTCTAGTTGTCACTCACCCATAACCAAAAGATCCACGACCATGAAAATGCACAGGCTGGTGTGAAAGCCAGCGATGACAAAGGTTTCCTTTCCACAGGTTTATTTTGCACTATAAAAGTAAAAAAAATGAATTGAGTCCTGACAGAGTCTGAAAGTTTATGCTTAGGATGTAGTTTTCTTGGCTCTAGAACTCAGGCTAACAGAGAAAGGCCTTTCCCCTAGCAAGCATCCTGAACATCAATTCGGACCATTTGATGTTCCAGGAAAGTTGGGATGCCAATATACAGCCCTGTATAATCCACTGTGCTTCCTATATGCTGTGGTCCCTCAGTGTCTGCAAACCTCTCTAATTTATGTACTGTGATCTGCCATTGTCTGCAAGCCTCTCGGTATCCAACCTTTAATAAACACAGAGAAACAACATTGAGAATGAATAGCTTGGTCTTTTTCATAACTTGGTAGACTGGCTGCATGTTCAACCAAAACTACCAGAACGCTTAATTGATCACCAGCTTCTTATGCATCATTAAAAGGCAGAAAACCTGATCCCTTCGTTTCAAACATAAGACCGAGAGGGGCAGAAACATGATCCATGTTCATAACAGCGACAGGCAGGCAGATACACAAAGCCTGAACCATGATTCCCTCCACATTATACTAATGCATGAACTTATAACATCTCCTGACTGTATATACTTATAACAAGCCCCGCCTTCCAAGAGCACAAAATGAATGCCTTTCAAAGAACAGGAAAATGTAAGAAACCATTAAAAGCCAGAATTAATTGGTTGGTGGAGGAATGTCACACTGCACCTCCACTTTTAGGATTCTATGCTGTGCATTTTTCCAAGGAGCACTTGTGTTCACAATCTACCTAAAATCACATCAAAATGTAGGAGCAAAATGATGCATAGACATGAAAATGTCTTTTTAATACAACTATTCTCATTATTGAGAGCATAACAATTTAGATGTCACAAATATGACACATTCTCTGGCTCTAGGTGCTTTAAGCATATCATTTAACTGCCAACCCTCTTGCTAAACAACATAGGTCAAAGTAGATTAGTCCACTAAAAGTGCTTGTTTTTGCCACTGAATGGCTCAGATTGTTATTTGTGTGTCTGACAAGTGAAATCTGAAAGATGAGGTGAGTTGCTGCATGAAGAGTTAAACAAAGGTTTCTGGTTTAAAAAAGGTCCATCTCTGTAGCGATACTGTCTGTAATGTCGTCAGACACTTGTCAGACACACCAATAACAAACTGAGCCTGTCAGTGGCAAAAACAAGCACTTTTAGAGGACGTACTCTGATCGACACAGTTGCCCCAACAGATTACGTTGCAGCCATAGAAGCCCGTTCCACGACTGCTGACTGAGGCGATCTACCGGAGCAATTCCAAAACTTTTTGTACCTATTTTGCAGTATAAATGACTAGTTTGTACAAATAGAGCCCAGGTTTAAAAATACCGGAATTCCCCTTTAAGGGGGGAGGATGGGCTATCCCTCAGAATACCCAGGCACAGTATTCAATAAATGGTTCACATGAATGATGATGGCATTTAAGTCTAGACCATAAGGGTGTTTAAAGCATTAAATGTTTTACACCACCACTTACATTTTTACATCTGTGCAAACCATGCCTGATACTTGTCAATGAGTACCCAGTCATTTTTTAAATCTGCTTTTTCCTGGCATATTACCATTTGGTTAGCTGCTAAAATTAAGCTACATTTCCAGAAAAATCTATATGTGGTCTCATTCAGCTGACATAATGTCTCTTTTCAGGATTTTGTGATACAAACTAAATAAGATACATCATACATGAATGAAACACATTACTTTTCCAAAACAGTCCAACAGCCCAAATCTTTCCATGCCTGGAAATGACAACTGACAACTGAAATGACATCACCCTTCAAGGGTTTTCAGGAATATACGTTCAGCCACCAAAGGGTTTCCTCTGAGAAATAAATTAGATCTCTCTTCCTTACCTGTGGCAGGGCAGTGTTGAGCTGCCTCTGTAGCGAGTCCCTTTCATGGCTAACTTCGTGCAGCTTGCCCTGGGTCAGGCCCAGATTCTCCTGGGTCTCTCTCAGGGTGTCAAGAAGACGGTCCCTCTCCTCCAGCATGGACACCATCAGCGACTCAAAGTGACCCTCTGAGTCCGACTGCAGTGGGGAGCCAGAGCCCCGGCCACCGCCACCTCCCCCGCCAGGCCCCTCTGCCTCGCTGATGGTGGGCATGACCTCGCACATCATCTGTGGCCATGGTTTGGAGAGGAGAGAGGTGGGCCATCAGAGACAGAGGAGAAATAGTTTGGAGAAAGAAGAGGATAATGAGGGGGGGGGAGAAAGGAGAGGGAAGAATAGAGCTGTCAGCACAGAGTTGGTGATATCAATAATAATTTAGCCTAAATTCTTGTATCACTATGGAGTAACTTCACACACACACGATTTGACAAGGCCATATCGTGCAATCTGCACTCAATTAACCAAAAGATCCCCCTCAAAACCTCTTCTGCCAAAAGCAGAAGAGTGAATTTGAGGACAGTTCAGCTCAGTTTGTTTCAGTTCCCTACTGTCTGCCATAGCCAGAATTTAGACAGAAGCATTCACCCCCCACAGACCATTTCGTTTCTGTGGGGAGATGGATAAATATTCTAGTTTGAAAATGAGAGAACTACTGTAATATAAAGCTCAATGGACTTTCAGGTTACACACTGGAGTTTTGTTGCCAATTAGATGTTAGGTTGTTAGGTTTCTATCTTTGGGAGAGAGTTGTTAATGTTCTAAAGTAATGAATAGGCTCTCTTCTAGGTCAAATTAATGATTTTTTAATTGAGTCTTTGAGGGAAGAAGCTGTGTACCCTCACTTGCTGTGAGAGCTGAGAGATTAAAAAAGAAGGAAGTCAATTAGCTAGGCAACAAGTGCACTTACTATGTGATCTGATCAACATGTTTTGCAGAAACCAGGGCATTGGCTGTTACGACAACTCATTCACTGAATAGAAGGGAAAACACGCAAAGCTAAATCAGCAGAACCTGTTATTTGGTAGCTCTGTATGATTGACTACTACTGAAATACTATATAGACTGGCTTTCAACACACATTGACACATGGCATTAGCCTACATGACCTATGATGTCAGACAGGTATCAATTAGTGAAGCAAGCAAAATAATAATGTAAGAGCAGGGCCTAAATGTATCATGTTTTGCCTCACAGGGAACGAAGAGGGTTGTGTAGGCTGAAGCTTGCTGGAGTAATGCAGGGCCTAACAAAAGCTGGGGAGGACTGAGGAATTAGAACCAATCTCAACACCAAGGGGCTTAGGCCCTCTAGACAGACTGCTAGACTGCTACAGAAAAGCCTAGAATCATGTGAGCTGGATTTAACATACCTACAAGGAACTACAATTTACAAATTAGAACGAATAGAGTAGGAACTGAGTGGAAGCCAGAGCCACCCCTTCCTCTTATTCCTTGCATCGGCTGCAATGCCAAAAGGCATTTGCTTTCAGAAGCCATTGTGTTCAGTTCAATGACCCAACACTCAACTGTATCTTCTAACAACTGTGTGAAAGAGCTGGACCATGTTTGTTATATACCAAATAACCAGCCGAACCAACCTGACATCTTTAATTCTGTACCATAACGAATTACTTTTTAGGATGATAAACATCATTAGCGGTGGACGTAGCTAAATCTAACCCAATTTAGCAGGGGTAAAATAAAAAACTGTGCTCCAGAACGAGGTCAAGCCACACAAGCCCAACAATGTTTAAGGGGGGGAGGGGCCACTCAGCATCCACAAGAGGGATTGACAGATGGTAGGTCTAGTCTCTTAGCAAGGATGTCCCATACATCAAAAAGTAAAAATGAACAACCAGGGTCTGGAAACAGAAGGGGACTTAGCAAGTAGGCTAAAAGAATGCTTGACCACTTGTTATGGTGGGGCAGTTTAGAGTCTTGCATCACACGAGACAGTAAAAACTTTTCAGAACAGGAACAATTGGGAAGCGGGCCAAAAGTGAGTGATGAATGTCCTCACCACTGGTAATTCAATTAAGATTGTAAATGTGGTATTGTGATTAGGCAAAACAACTCAGTAGTGCAACAACAAATTAACTTGACCTCCTACCATTCTGCACTCATAGCTCCTGTAATGGTTAATGTAGGTAAATCATGATGTGGAACACGTCCTCTGCCATAGACTATGTAAATGTTAGATAATAGTATTAGTAGTATAGGACAGTATTATTTTCTCTTGAACAGTCAGTGTTAGACACTGTAATGCTATCACACACAGCACATTTCAATGCATGTTAGTCCAAACCAAAGCTACAAAACTATAGCTAATGACATTTGGGTTTTTTGTGTGTGTTTTGTATCTCACCTTTGCAGAGTAGTCCAAACTCCTTTGTAATGCCCACTATTTTATGGTGCCCAATAAACGTAAACGAAATCCAGGTTCTCCAATTATAAAATGTTGTATCAGGTGTGTGTCAGGTTTCGCAAATATCCAGTCATTCAAAGCATATTTAAATCCACTCAGGTGCTAGAATCCATTAAGGCTGTGAAAAAAACAGTCTTTTCGGCAAGAAGGGGAGGAATTCCAAAAGGCCTCAAAGCTAGACCCACATAAAGTGAGCAGGGGGCAGTATTCCAAGTTTAGCAAGCTAACGCAACGTTAGCAAGCTAGCATTAAGTAAGCTGGTGATTCGATGATTGCATAGCTAGATTTGGAAGTAAAGTGGTTATGGTTGCTTTTCAAAACAAGCAAATGGTCATCTTCAACAATAAAGTTCAACTCATCAAATAACAATTCATAACAGGTAGTCAGGTGATTATATGGTTGGCTGACGTGGAAACAGACGTAGCCTATTACTTGCTAACGTTAGCTAATTCGAAGCAGAATTCTTTGGCTTGAAGTCAGTTCTAAAGTAGACAGCTAGCTAACGTTAGCTACTAGCCAGCTAGGTAGCTACGCTTGCTAGTTTCATATATCAAGTTAGCTAAAATAAGGTTATAGTTCACAAACGATAGATTCTATTTCGGATAAAAGTAGACAACATATTAAAATATCTTACAGTAATCTACTTTACATAGCTGGAAAGATTAAAACGAATACAAAAACCTGAAATAGGTCTCTAAAGCCCTGGTGTAATGTTGAATCTATCAAGTAACGTTAGCTAACATTAGATAGCGCATCGGCTAGCGTTAGCTTCCCGTCATTTATGTTGAGCCGCGTCACCATATCACGGTTTGGAGGAGCTTGACTCGGAAACTTCAAGGTAACATTTACCGTTAGCGAGCTTTTCGTTTGTCTGGAAAATCCAAACAACAAATACAAACTTGTGATCCCCTCGTTTCTATCCGAGTTTCTGGTGTTCTTTCGGTATTTCCACCATAAGGTCCGTCGGTCCGGTCCTTCCCTGTCGCCACTGCCTGCCAGCCTCGGCAGTCGGGACAGCCAATGGTAGGCTCACACTAGCACAGCATTCACTTTTCATCCGCCTGGTAATCTCAGGGTTTCCACGGGAAAAGAGCCCGAGTTTCCCAGGTTGGCAACAGGAGGAAGGAAAGGCACTAGCACACTCAGTTCAGAGTTTACCTCTATATCAAGTTTAGCTATATCAACGCTCCAGCCTGATTATTAACAAAACCACGTGAAAAAACAGTGTTGTTGTTATTATTATTATTAGCATTATTAGCATTATCAGTACTATCAATATTAATATATCGTTTTTATCCACTGACCACAATGACTGGGATGTCAAAAGTCACCAGTCACTTTCATTGCTTTTCCAGTCAAATATTGTTTTCAGAATGAAACAAAATCCTGTCAGTGGTTCGTTACCCGCAAAATTGGCTGGTAAAATATTACAATTTCGTACATTTTCCCACCCTGTTTATTATTTATATAATAAATAATACTAATAATTGTTATTATTATTATTTCAGGTTTTTGTACTCGTTGTAATCCAATAATAATATTATTATTATTATTATATAGCGGTTGTTTTGTGCTATTTTATTAGACTAAAATGCAAACTATAATGAAATTGTACCAACCCATATCACAAAAATACATTTGGCCATGGCTTCAATTTAGTGTGGCTAAGTAAACTATAATTTTCCCCTTTGGAATGACGATGCAATTTAATTGAAAACATAGGGACGTTTTCAAAGTTAAAAATATGAGAGTAGGAAAAAAACCTCCATAGTTATTAATAGATTTTTATTTTTAATATTGCAGTGTAGGTTCATAGTTACCGAATTTATTCATACAAACCCAAGTTTTTGTTCTGATCCCATCAAGATTCTTAAAATTTGGTGAAATCAAATTGTAGGGGTTGATGGCACAAACAATAAATTTATGTCAAACAATCCATGGGCTTTGCTAGTATCAATGATTCCATTCCACTCACTGAACTACATTTTGGTTTGGGAAGGTGAAACAACTGATAAAAGAACACATTCTGGGACAGGGCCGACAGTAAAAATAATTCTTGCGCCATCTTGTGGTGAATTAGCGCAGTAACAGAAGTATTATCATAGGGAATCTGGTTATATACCAATTTTTACCATTTGATATTCATTAATGTTTTGTAGGTACCGGGATTATAAACACACACATCATTTTATGCAACCTGAAATAATATTTGATTACGGTTGTAAAACATGATAATTACAACAAATTGTCAGTTTACCTTCTTATTCTATAGATCTGAGGAAAAATAATGTAAAATTGAATGTAGGGTAGTCCAAATGAATATGCTACCAACTGCAATTTTAATCAGGTAAAATCGGGTAATCTGCAACAGAATAGAGTTTGAAAATAACCATAACTTGGCTCAGTGACACAGAAAGAATCATACATACTTTTATATCCTTTATATTCTTATATCCTCTCGTCATGACGCCTCCAGGTTGTGTAAAATGCTGCAGCAACACTTTTGACCAGGACTAAGAGAAGGGGCCACGTTACTCTTATTCTGGCATCCTTACATTGAAAACTAATGTTTCTGTCACAACCGTTTCACTTTCTTTTCAGCAAACCTTATCCCGTAATAAAGCATCACAGGCCTGCCTATCTCTACTGACTTACATGTGAACATTAACTAGCTGACATGGATTAGGGCTGCATTCTTTTAACCAACACCTACCCATTTAGGATAAATCAATGAACTGCAGAAGACTTGAAGTTGATGAGCACGCTGCATTTTGCATTTGTCATAGGCCTGTTTTCAGTTTTGTTAAGGCTGAGAAGAATGTAAAACACTGAGAGCAACAAGAAAGCCAGAGGCCACTTTGTGTTTCTGTCAGTCCACTCCCTCATGAACACTGGAAAATGTGCTGTGTACCTCGTCTACCTTCTATCATTAGTACGTTCGAATTATTGTGATGTTGGAATATATCAGCTGTTTCTCTTTATTCTTTCTTCCTCTGTCCTGTGTGTGCGTGTGCGTGCTTTGTATCATGAAGAATCCAAATGGAAAAAGGGAACATTTGCGTAAGAAAGTATATTTTTATTGATTGGTAATGCAGGTGTATCTATCATAATTGGGTGTTTCTCCTCCATTTTTTTATTGTCATTGATGGCATTTGACATTTGACGACAGCACGGGCATACAAATGATTAAGATGATAGGTTTGCAGTATATCCAACTGCATATTTGTTTTAAAGACTTAACAGTTTTAAACAATAAATATAGTATAGAAACTATATATACTATATTAGAAAAGACATTTGATTATGCTTTTATAGATCTTATATCATACATACAAAATCACCAGGTAAGTATCTGCAACACTTAAGTACTGATAGAAAAAAATGAAAGCTGTTCCCCTTATCCCAACTTCAGCGACGCAAATGTGATACACTGCACACACTGCTGTCTTAACTTTCAAATGATGGCAAATGCTGGTATTTGACTGTTGACGCCTTGCTTTTGTAAATGACCACTGCACTGATCATGGCCACAGCTGCGAGAAGACATCCAGCGATGAACACCAGGTTCAGGTTCAGGTTGGTCACTGGAGAACAGAAAAAACAAAAAAAACACAATTTCAATCTGGTCTCAAAGAGTCTCAAACAACACCGGTGAGCTTTTTCCATAACCCTTCCTGTTTTTACTTCATTGACAGACTGTTACCATTACCCGCGCTCTCAGGCGACCTTCGCAAGCGCAGGGGACCCTGGGAAACAAAGTGCGGCGTAGTTTGGATGACGGCCTCTCTCTTCTGACGATACCGAGACGATGTGGAGTTGATGCATCCCTGGGAGCACCTGGTGGCGGGGTTCCCAGCTTCACACACCATGACCGAACAGCTGATGTACACCTGAATACAACGGGATAAGCTGTCATTACATAAGCAGACTTACATTTAGCAGCAGAGTTGTAGTCAGACCCCCCCCCGTACCTGGTCATGCAACCCGATGAACTTGAAGGCATCCATGGAGAACTGGAAATGTTTCTGGTGCCTCGGTGAATAGATTTCAACGGTCTGGTCGACTTTACACCTGGTCAAAACAAAGAAGACAAGAGAAACGGTGTCATTGTATCTCCATGCCTTACACCGGATAAGACTGAGGATTTTACTCGTATGTTATACTGAGGAACTTTGGAGAGTTTTACGTCTGCATGTGAAGTTATTGAGGGATGTGAATTCTTTGGCAATGTGAATGAACCATATAGTTTGAATCCCATATATCTGAAGGTTACTGGAGGATCTCATGTTGGGTAATTCATGTTTGAACTTGCGAGTCAACTGAAAGTATTATTTATAGGGTTGGGAAAAGGATGCATGATTTATGCCAAAGATGTCAAATAAGTGAAGTATTAATTTTTAAATGAATACATGGTCATCTGTGAGCTACTAGGCTGAGAGGAGACAACAATAACTCTCTACAAAAGGAATACATGAACATAAATAATTTAACTTTTACATAAACATAAATAATTTAAATTGTTCTTTCCTCTGTTGCCTGTAGGGAATTTACTTACCCATCTTCTATGATGGTGTACATTGGCCGATAGTTAGGGTTATCATATGGTGCAGCTCTGCAGGACTCCACGAACAGCTCGGTGTTATTGACTGCAGATGTGGCCTCTATCTCCATGAAAATCTTGTTCCCAATTTCAAACTCCAGCGGGTACGAATTGGGATCAATCATTATGTCGAAGTGGTCGGTGTGGTAGAATTCAAACTGGTAGGTGAATGTACCAAAGCCCTTCTCCTTGACTGTGACGTTGTTCCTGTGTGCAGTGAAACCCAAGGTGACATTGCCCAGCTTGGGGTAAATGCAGCCGAACTCCACTTCCAAGAGGTGTTTCCTGGTGATGATGTCTCCGATATTGTCGACGGTGGTGATTTCATTCTTGAAGATCAGGTTCTCATCATCTTCCTGCACAGTAAAGGGTTATTGTGGCAGCTGGGAGGAGGGTGGGGTGAGGCTGAACATGGATCCAGGGGAGAGTGGAATCTACCCTGGATCCGGGACCGGCTGCGGCCAATTAAGCCTAATTGCAGCCGGGCCCTTTTAACGTGTGTGTGACTGTGAGAGCGAGAGAAAGAACGCGCCAGTGTGAGAGGCTGGCGCCGTGAGTGGTTGAGGCCGACACGGACGGAGGATCCGGTCGGCTGGCCATTTAACTCTCCACCTGTCTGCGTCTCTGTCTGTCCGGACCCCGGTTATGTGGCACGTTGTCACAGTTATTTATGCAGTCCTTACTGGAAATCAATACCAATACCTCACTAGTGCCTGTGTAAAACAATTAAAGTCTATACAAACAGCGCAATTAAGACAAACTGATGATTACCGGATGAGCACAGAAGGTAATTAAACAAATACCACTAACTAGCATCCAGGAGTTGTTTAGTTGTTTTTTTTTACCTCGATCTGAGTGCCACAAGCATTTAGGGGGATGACAGCAATGACGTGAGTGCTGTTGGAGTGGCGCTGGAGGCTGCAGATGGTGTTGCTGGGATCACTAAGCCGTAGGTGATCCTCATGAAGTCCCTTGAATGAGGATTTCTCCACCTCTACTGTCATTGTGGTCTCGGTGCAGATCACATGGGCTGTAACTGGAGTAAGAGATTATATTTGTTGAAATCATTATTTAGAAAAATCAGAAAAATCTTATATGCATGTGTTTCTCAATTTAAAAGTTTTGTTTAGATGATGTTTGTTTCAATTTAGTGCTTATTCTTGGCACTCTATTGGCTTTATATTGAAAAGTTAATGAATCCTCTTAGCTCCATAATTGCAACAACACTTGTCTTGCCGCCTTGACTGAGAAATTCCCACATAATCAATAATCCCTTGTAGTGATTCATTTGATCAGGACCAATCTGTCAATTGAGTGAATACAGCGCTTATCGGCGACCTCTGCAGGCCAAATAGCGTCAATGCAAGCAGAGGGCAGCAGCACGCCCAGGTAACGTATTTTCTGCTATGAATCCTCAGTGGTTAAGACACTGCTTTTTCTGTTAAAATAACACTGAAGGACTTTATGGTTATAAAATGGTGTTACCCAGTATAATGGAAGTATAGTGATCTATAGTGATCTAGTATAATAGTCTTTTTGGTCACCTCAATACAACACTTCCCTTCCCAAAAAGTCTCTCTACAACACTACAACACTAAAAATGGTTGTATGACTACCAGCCACATTACCAATGTGAAAATTCAACATATATACCTTTAAAGTTTTGGTTAGATACTGTAGTATTTGTCAGATGTTGACATAACAATACCAATAAGACTCACCATTTTGCTGTATAACTTCCACAATAACACATCGCATCTCAGACTGAAAGCTGCCATACCTGAAAATCATTGGTGAAGCTTAATTAACTTAAACACAGAGGAGGGTAATGTTTGTTACACATTCCAACAATTAGATTGCATGAGTTTTGCTTCCAAATTAAACATGACAAAAGTCGATACAATTAAAGGTAACTGATGTAAGAGTTTCACTTTTATCTGACCAACGATCTTGTCAGTAGGTTTAAAAAAATGGTGGAAAGATTAACTTCTAATCTATTCATTCTCCATTTGGTTTGTTGTTGGCTCCTGTGTTTAGCTCAATGTATTTCTTTGTGGGCTGTAACAAAATAAAAGCCCCTCCCCTCTATCTGGAGCCCTTTCCACCCCATAAAACCATTCAGGCTCAACCAGTTCTCCCAAGGATGGAGGCATATTGCAGAATATGGCCTTGGAGCAGCCAGTCATAAGACCAAAATAACTCTGAGAGGTTAAAAGCAAGAATAAACATTGCTATTGTTATTGAAAGAAGGAGGAATCTGAGACACACCAAAGGAATGAAAACGGAGACAGAGTTTTACTCTTAGACAGGTAAGCACAATTTATGTTATCTACCCTTTGTTAGCTAGACTATTGCTATCAAACTAGCTAATTCTACTGCTACGACTAATACCTGAACCCTGATCACTCCTTAGCAGCAGGTTGCTTATTTCACTAACACAGTAGCAAAGCATGAACAATACATGCCAACTTGTTGGTACTAGGAGATTTTAGGGCATCTTGCAAAAACGCAGAATATAGAAAAAGAAAGTAAATTACTACTGAAGGTATTGTGGGATGTAATGATAAGTTGGTGATGGACTGCGTACATTGTTCCTACAAAACGGAGCATCTCAGATCTTCCAACTGTGTCAAAATTCAAATAGTTTTTTTTATAAACAAGTTCATGTCTCATGCTCTTACAAAAGAATGAATACAAGGCTCACCTAGTTATTGATTCGACAGCAAAGCAGATGGGGAAATAGTCTCCCAGGTCATCTGGAACAGGGGACCACTTAATGACATACTCTTCTTGTGTGGTCCTGTGCTTGGTGATATTCAGGGGCCCACTCATGATGATACCTTGCAGTCTGTATACAAACAAAACAACAAAGGAGAAGTTTCGTTGCGAATACCCACGTTGCATCTGGCTTAATGAAATTACTGGAGGTTTTTGCTGACACTGTTTCATGGCCATCTCCCCCTTACCTTGAGTGTGTTGCCTGTGCTTTGACTCTGATCTCCACTTCTGTGTTGACTTCAACACGGAGGCGCTCTCCATTTCTGGGCGTTGGGGGCAGGAACCTGGGCAAGTACATGCCCTCATTGCAAGAGGGAGCAGCCCCATCCACTGCAATCCAAAAAAAAGATCGATTTAAACACCACAGTGCAATATGTTCAACAGTTACGCAGCTAAAGAGACTTAACTTTGCAGATGTACAGATGATTGAGAAAGGTAAAAATGCACAATACAACACTTGACAATAATGAAATACCTTTAATACGCTGTATATACGTGGTGTAAATGTGTAGGAGGAGTGTATTGGCTGACTTACCGAGCAAAGAGAATTGCAAAGGCAGTTTGCTGAGGGGAGCAGTGGAAGCCTGCGGCCATGTGATGCGTTGTCTGGTGGATGTAGTAGGCCTCTGGGTGGTGGTAGTACCCAACCACCAAGGAGTAGATGTGGCGGTTGTATTTGTGGTTGTAGATGTGGGAGGTGGGGTACTGGTTTGCTGCTGCTGCTGCTGCTGCTGCCACCAATACCAGTTGGCGCCAGGGTAGGCACTGGTACGCCGCTGCCACCAATACGGGTTTGTGGTAGTTGTTGAGGGGGAGGTGGTTGTTGGAGGTGGGGTACTGGTTTGCTGCTGCTGCCGCCACCACCCCCACCAGTTTGAATTGGAGGTTGTTTGAGGGTAGGCACTGGTACGCCACTGCCACCAATACGGGTTTGTGGTAGGTGTTGGGGGTGGGGTACTATTGGGAGGGCCTGTTGGTGGTGTTGTGCTGCTCTGTGGAGTCCACCACCAGGGGTAGGAGACAGATGTGACATACACTGCACGCCTACCTCTCCTACCAGTCAGGGGATACCTGGCAGATCGATGTCCATCCGAGTAGGCCAGCGTGATGGGGCGATTTGGGAAGTCCTCCACCACCAACTCAAATCCATAGACGCCAGTGTTTGTGGTGCCGACATAGTGCAATGTGCAAGAGCCCTGACAATGTGAAGATTTTGTATTTAGTTGAGGCAAAACTTAGGCTAGTTGTTGCACAAGGCATTAAGAAATAGATTTTTCAACCGACCTGATCTAAGCGAAAGCCTGGAGGTTGGCTGCACCGGCTGCACTCTATAGGGCTGTTAGTTCCATATCGGCACCGAACTTGGTCATCATCGGGATCAAAGGCCATCAGGTTGTATGTCCTTGGGCAGTTCATAGGAACTCTAAATACATACATTGACAAGAGTAAGCCAAGGGTCCCTTACACGAAAGAACAAAATCAGTAGAATGAAAAACAAGCAAGCGTAGACAGCTAGACAGTTAGTTAGTGAGGAAAATAACCTCACACAAATAGTATCACTACAATTCATCATGACAAGTTCTTCAGAGAAAATGTTTTGGTTTTTTTAAACAATTTCCAAATAACAACTTATAAAGTAAAAAGAAATAAAGTAAAATACAAAGGCAGTTTTATGCTTTTTTATTTTTTGGCAGATTTTGCGCTAACCATTACAGGTAATATTCTGATTATCTATAAGGATAACATTCATTCAAACTAATACAGTGTTGAAGTGAGGTCAATATGGTCATTTAAGTGCTGACCTGGTTAGTATGGTCATTGTAGGAGACTTACCGTAGGAAAGGCAGAATGTCAACATCTGGAGATCTGTTTGGTCTTTCAGTATCAGATCTTGTTCCCATATCCACATTGGTCAATAGTATCCAAGATCCAAGACTGTTACGTGTATTGATCCAACAACAGCTGGCTTCCCTGTTGTGTGGATACAACGGTATTGAAATCTAAACATCACTACTTACTTTTCGATATGGCAGAACCAAATATGAACGTGTACACCTGGATGAATAGGGAGCAGAACTGCTGAAAAAGCAGGTGCTCATAAAACAGGTTAATAATAGTAGCGGTAATAATCATGTGATCTGAGTGACATGACCCACCTAATTGTAAAAGGTTTGTCACTTGGGACATTTCTTGTCATGACTGTTTGAGTTTCACACCACTGGCTGCTATATCCTGGTGCGTTGGTGCCGCTGTCAATTCTGCCTCTCTGAAGGCTGGCTGTTGTCCCGCAGTTACCGTTGTAACAGTGATTCCAGCCATGACTGTACTGACACCCAGACAAAGTACTCCTGTATCGAAGATCCACCTGTGAAACAAGGTCATATTATGTTAATGTGAAATCAGGACATTTTTGTGGTAAAATAAATAAATAAATACATCAGCCTAATTAACATTGTGGCTGGTGTTGTTTTTTAGTAGTAGCCTACATGTTTCTGGTGTATTGATTGATTAGCAGATTCATATATTGGCTCGTTAGTGGTTTATTAGTAGCATGGTCGCTGCTATATTGATTCTCTAGGTATGTTTGCTTGTTAGCCTTAGCTATCTGTAGCATGCTAGCTGATGTTGCTAGCTAGTAGATATCAGCTGGGTTCAAAATCTATATTATGACCAAGACATTTGAAATATGGAAATATGGAATAGCTGTCTTATGATTAAGACAAGAGTGAAGTATTACATGATAATATAGAGATATAATAATATAGAATATGAGACAATGAGATGAGAGCCAAAACTATTAAAGCCATGGGGGCAGCAGCCATATAGTAGGAAGTTATTATCATTATATATGTCATTATATGTTGGCATCTTCACATTTATCTCATAAAGTTTCAAGAATTTGTTCTCTCTGTTGTCTCCTCATTGCCCCTAAGGGGGTTTTTGGAGGAACATTTCAGATGAAGGTGATCACAAAATGATACAAAACTGAGATCTCCCCTATTTCTTTGGTGATGAAGAAACGACGAGCAAAAGATTTTTCCTCTGGGTAGTAACACACTATTCCAGTTCTTGGTATAATTGTTTGCTGATATAATTCAGTGTCAGCTGTCCATCAGTCTATTGTTGTTTTAAGTCAATAACGAGTTCAGAAATTATTGAGTAATGTTGTGAACTGGGGTTAAGCCTTGTTACAAGATAGTGTCAGTGACTTTAACTATATTTGGTGTTGAGGGAGGTGGTTATGGGATGGCAGAACATTCTGTTGCGCCTTCTGCAGGTGTCGTCATCTGCGATGGGAGGTGCCCACTTGATAACCCCAGTGACATGCCCACACTCAACCGCTCAACATTTAGATGAGGTTGAATTGAATGGTGCTGCCTGGTGCATAGTCCTAACAGTATCATTGTTCATGAAGGAAGGAAGGGAACAGGTTCATGAATGAACTTTAATCGTCACGTACACATACATGCAGTGAAATTCTTTTTCTGCACACCCCTGATATACACACAACGTATCACCCCACACACGCACATGCATTTTCAGGTCAGGGGGCAGAGCACAGCCATTTGAACGGCGCGCCTGGAGCAGTTTTGGGGTTAAGTGCCTTGCTCAAGGACACTTTGGCAGTGTTGGTGGGCACCATAGCTGTGATACCAGTCATTCTTTCAATCAACCAACAACCCTCCGGTGATGGGTCAGCCTCTCTAATCGCTAGGCCAACCTGCCACCCAACCTGTTTCAGGCAACTCACAGATACAGTAAGAATGATTTGTAGGTTTGCCGGTGAGAAATTACATTACAGTCATTTAGGAGACACTTTTATCCAAAGCAACATTCTTGACACTATATGGGGATCAAACCCACAACCCTGAGACTGAGAGTCTCATGCTCTACCGACTGAGCTGTCCGGGCCAGACATGAGCTAAAATGAGCGTAAATGAGCTGGCTGATCAGCTGTATATACTGAACCAAAAACCCATACCGAGGCATGGGAACTATCTGCTATGGTACCAGTAAAAAACTGTGTGGACACTTGCAAGAGTACTTAAAAACAATACATTGATTTCTTCTAGATTTTACCCAGAATGAGAAGTAAAAAATAAACATAGTACCTTGCTTCAGTCCTGAAAAGTTTGCCAGCTCTACTATTATAACAAACAATCAAAAACAATTAGCTGCATGTAACTGTACCAGAACAGAATCTGCGTCATCCTTGAAAGAAATTTGTTTTCTATTTTTCAGCCTTTGTTGCTGAGCAGCATGACTTTCAAACCATCAAAAAAAAAAAAAAATATTGAAAAACAGTTCTAATATTATCACAAGCATAATTAGCATTGTGTTTTTAGAAAGCATTGAAAATAGGTTGGAAAAAATGGGTTGGAGAAATTCCACATTCATTTCCCCCATTTACAAATACAAAATAATTTTGTCAAAAACAATTAGCTGCATGTACCAGAACAGAATCTGCGTCATCCTTCAAAGAAATTTGTTTTCTATTTTTTCAGCCTTTGTTGCTGAGCAGCATGACTTTCAAACCATCAAAATAAATAAATAAATAAAATATTATATATATAAATAAAATTAATAAATAAAAATATAAAAAAATATAAAATGCATGCACTCATGGTACAGTAAATCCTTGGATTAAAGTGTCCACCAAATGACATATGTTAATTATTATATTTTCAGGCCTGATTGACTGTATTCATTGTCAGGACACACTATCAGTGCAAATAGAACCATATATGCTATACTATACTATACTATACTATACTTATACATGTAAAAGTTGTATCCCTCACCCTAAATGTTCCATCTGGGTTTCTTCCTTTGGCAGTAAAGGTCATGGTGCCCCCAAAGTTGTGCGATGCAGACGCCAGCGAAACCAGGAGCAGCAGCTGTAGCAGGAACACCACTTTGGAACCCATGGTGCCTGAACTCAACTCTCTGTTCCAAGTTGCTATGCCTCCCGCATCCACCTGCAGCATCTTTATATATCCTCAGACCTGGGAAACTGGTAACATCCCATCTAGATTGGAGAATGTCTCACTAAGGGCATTGGCATGTTCAATATGTTTGGAATAATAGGCCAGCAGCAAAACTGGTTTGGGGAACAAGTAGAGATTAAATATGCAACATAAAAGCATTGTTTGAAAAGCCTTGAATAAGGGTAGGTACCTCCATAATCAGATTCAAGTAAATGACAGGCCATGAAGGAAAATCGCAGGATCGCAGGATTATGAACAGAATAGAAAACATTTAAAAAGGGAAACCTGAGCCCAAGTACTGTACAGTTTGATTTTCAATAGATCCCATTGCTCTCATTTTAAAAGACAGCTGAACTAGTTTGATTGATCGAAGTAGACAAACTGGCTTCATGGTAACAAAATAGTTCATGCAAACAGCCAAGTTTTTTCAACAATTTGGCAGCAGTAGGGAAAGGTGTCAAACACAAACAATGTAGATCACTGTGTATTGTTTGTATCTATGAAAATGCTGAATTATGCTTGCAGCACGATTTGCCAAGTATCAAATATCAATGTCATCTTCGATACTCCTTCCCTCACCCCCCCAGCTGGTGCTCCACGCACCAACCACACCCGTCCACCTTCCACCCCTCCCTCTCTACCACCCTCTCCATCTTTACCCTCCCCACCTCCCGCCCTACCCCATTTTTCTCCCCTCTCTTTCAGTCTACTGCACCTGAACTCCTTCCCTTCCTTGCCCACCTCATCAACACGTCTCTGGTGTCTGGATGCTTTCGCTCTGCTTTCAAGACTGCCAGAGTCACCCCCCTTCTGAAGAAACCAACACTTTGAGGTAAAAAACTACAGACCGGTTTCCCTTCTACCTTTCCTATCCAAAACTCTTGAACATGCTGTCTTTAATCAACTGTCCTACCTCCACCAGAACGACCTCTTGGATCCCCACCAATCTGGGGTCAAGGTGGGTCACTCAACCGAGACGGCCCTCCTTGCGGTGACAGTCGCTCCACGCCGCTAGAGTGAACTTTCTCCGTCTCTACCTGGACGACCAACTGTTGTTCTCTGCAAACATCACATCAGTACTTACGCACTTAAGATTTCTGGTGACTAGTAGTTCTCTTGCCTACCTACGTTGAATGCACTTATTGTAAGTCGCTTTGGATAAAAGTGTCTGCTAAATGACTGTAATGTAATGTAATGTATTAAAAAAAAACACAATGTTAAAGGAAGTCATAATAACGTTTTACCAAACAACTTGTGAAGTTTTTTTTAGAAAATGTTTCTTTTCCTACCTAAGGGCTTTTATTTTGTTTCTCTTTCACTTGCAGGTACAGTAAGAAATAATCCTGAAAACATACAGTATTTTCTTAACCCCTAAGCGTAAAGTCGGTTACTCAAAAGCCACATTTAAGCGATCATTGTGATGCATATAATATATACATTTCATATACAGTATAAGTATTTAATGATATATGCTTGTAGAATTAACACCTAACAACCCGTCTCAGGTTGTTTCCTTAAATCCATTAAAAGTAGCCATTTCTTTTGAAATCCAGGGCATCTTTCTTAGGCCTTAAATTAAAAATTCCAGTGCATACAACTTTTTCATATTCATTCACATCATATTTCTTCGGTAATTGTGCATTAGTAGTACTAACAACAAGATTAATAAACTTTACATGCATGTCCAGTTTTTATCAGTGTTCATCATCTAGCCGTGGTAGGGGTATGCAACATGCATCAGGAAGCACCTCTGTGTTGAGGAGAGGCACTGGGGTCACGTTGGAAGTAGTTGGCAACAGGAAAGTTAATATACCCGGAAATTCTCCTTGCCAGGTTTCTGATTGCTGGCAGGTGTGACCAAACAGACAGGCAGGATGATGAGTGATTGATTGCGGTCTTACCTTCATTCCACCTGTCAGATTTAGAATAGTTTCATTTTCACTCTTGAGGTGCCTGGATGCACAAAAGGTATGTAGTATGTCCACTATTGACGAAACACTGACAAGCCAAAACCTTTTTGCTTTAACTTCTGCTTTTTTAAGGTTTTGAAAGTCTTAAAGTAACTTTAATAATGCTTTTACCCTGAAACTGATTGTATCAACCTTGTCAGGGTTACGGTTGTATCTGGACCCAAAATGCAGACCACGACAAAGGAGTAAGAAAAAGAAGATTTAATGGAGAAGCAGGTGATGGGAAGGTGGGGGGTGCAGAGGCTGGACTGGATGGAGCTGGGGCAAGCAGGTGAGGCAGGAGCGAGGGGAGCAGGCAGGCTGGTGGGTTACAGCGAGGAGACACGAGGAATGAGGCGTACAGGGGATCTTGGGAAACAAGAACAGACAGTTAGGACAACCCGGAGACACACAAAGGAATATACTCTAATGCAGTGGTTCTTAATCCAGTCCTCAAGGAACCCCTGTCCTGGAGGTTTTAGCTCCAGCCCTACTCAGGCACACCTGAACCAATTAAAGTTTGATGGAAAACCTGAAGCCTCTAATTTGTTCAGCTGTGCCTGAGTAAGGCTGGAGCTAAAACCTCCAGGACAGGAGTTCCTTGAGGACTGGATTAAGAACCACTGCTCTAATGGTAAGTCGAGAGAGCGACTACCACAGTGGTAGTTGCTCCTCGGTGGTGGTTCCTAGTGTGGTCCATATTTTTGTTAGGCTTAATTGATTAAATAGATTTTTTAAATAAACGTGTATTCAGAGATAGGTTGTGAAAGTTATCTCCTATTTAAAAATTTAAAAAGAATTTAAAGACAAACAATCCTGGTTTAGAGCTCTGCTACTGTACTAAGGAATTGATGAGGATTGAAGTAAAGAACAGCAAAGTCAAATCCAAGACAAAATAAAACTAAAGAGGTCAAGACCATGTCGAGCGACTTCTGAGTAAGTGTAGCCTTGCTTAACATGCTATGCCCGTAGGATTTACAACACTATGAACTAAACTGGTTTAGATAAAGCTTATCTAACTATCTACCAGATGAAAGCTCAAGACACAACAAAATGGAAATTCCATATACGCTTGGCAGTGACTTGGTGTCCTGCCAAGCGTACAGAAGTAGAATGCTGCATTAAACCTGTTGCATCTTAAGACAAGCAGGGTGAGGCCGTGTGATGGTGCATTTCATAAGAAATGAGTTACGATCGTGTACAGGACCCACGTGCAAACCACAGACAACAGAGACAACAAGATAGGGACACAGGTTTCACTAGGGAATAGTACAGAGGGTGGAAAGGTAGGGATGGCAAGGGGAAGACGGGCTGGTGAACAGAGTTGGGAGACAGGCAGACAACCGGGAGACAGACGGGCAGGCAGGGTAGACAGGCAGTGGTAAGTTCGGCAGGCGGGTAGTCAGGGAAAGAGACTGGATCTGGGTACAAGACAACAGGGTTAGTAAAGGCGAAGGAGGAACTTCTGCAAAGCGGCCGAGAACGAGACTGCCGACTCATACTGGTGGTGATGAGTTGATGGATTGCAGGTGTGCGGGGTAGAGCAGGTGAGCGGGAGGTGGTGATGAGTCAGGCAGGAGCCGGGGTCTGGAGCCACGCCCGCCAACACACACACACACACACACACACACACACACACACACACAGAGACAGACAGGTAGAGAAACTGCTAGGAGACAAAATATGGTCCACTCTTGATCCACTCCTTTGGTTGATTCAGAGAACAGAGAGTGGACTCACAGAAATGAAAATGATAATAAAGTAATAATATTGATGGTTTTAATGATACAGTAGTATTATTATGTATTGTTTATTCATTTTCATTTTAACAATTCTAAACACCAAGAGTAGCTCATTAAACTGTATAAAGATGATACAATAAACTTTATTTACAAAACAATTTACAAAGTCCTTTAGAGGCTGTGGAAGAAATGATGCCTTAACCATTATGCCTTAACCTTTATGTCATGTCCTCCTCCCCTGCCTACTAGTTTTCTCCCTGTTTGTCTCTGTGTGTGTGTGTCGACGGGTGTGGCTCCAATCTCCGGCTCCTCCCTGCATTCATCCACTCATCCAGGTCACCTGCTCTACCCCACACACCTGCCTTCCATCATGCCATCAGCACCAGCTTTCCATCCACTCATCGCCAGATCGTTGTTTGTACTGCCCCGTCAGTTGCGTTTCTCGGCCCCTCTGCAGTTTCCTCTGAGTTCCTTTTTGCCTTACTAAGACCTGATTATCTCCTACCCAGATCCAGACTTCTTCCCTGACTCCCGCCTGCCGACCTGCCTGCCTGTCTGTCTCCCGGTTCCCCGCTTGTCATCCTGCCTGCCTGTTCCCCAGCTCCATTCACACCACGCCTGCACCAGTCCACCTTCCCTGCTTGTTGTCCATACCATCACCATTCACCAGTAAACCTGTTATTCTCAACCTTCGCCTCTGTGTCCGTGGTTTGCATTTGGGTCCTAAACTAAATCGTAACACTTTAAGTGCTGTTATGATGTTAATATTGTATAATAAAAAGTATTATAATGTTAATATTGTATAATAAAAAGTGCTATTATGATGTTAATATTGTATAATAATATGACCTATAAATTAATGTAACTGTGTAAAAGTACTCAAGGCCAGTGGAAAGCTACTGAATCTGGGAAACAAGACACAGTGGCTAAACCTGTTATATTGCATTTGCAAATGTCTTTTAATGTTTTTATGTGATGCACATTGGGTGTGTTAGAGACTTACAACAATACACTGGATATTGGATGTGTCTGTATTGTCTGCAAGCTGTTATGCTAGCTATACAAACTGCACAATTGGTAGATCTCACGGTCACGCAATCTTTGCTCAATGATGCCCATGGTAACACTGATGTTAGCCAAAGATCCTTTGTTGATTAAGAACGTAAAATATGTCACACCAATTAGATCCATGAAAATGAAATTTGTGTCGTGTGCATTTCCATTACATGTTCTTTTAACAGCTTGGGCTACATACTGCAGGCATTGCAGCTCCATTGACTCCTCCTAACATGTAAATATGAAGATATCGCGTGGTTCTCTGTTATTAAGTACTGATGCTTATTGTTCTTGCAATAATCCTGCTTTTCATTTCTGTCATATTTGTCTGACTCACCACCCATTTCCTCCCAGTTATCTTATCTAACTCTGGAAGAAACTATGACTTATTATGCCTTAATCTTTAAGTGCTATTATGCTATTATGATATGAATATGTCTTATAATAACATGACTTATGAATCAACATAACTCTGTGTGGCAAAGTACTGAGTACAGTACAAAGGCCAGAGTGGAATGCTACTAAACAAGATGTGAAACATGTCAGCAGACTGCATTTGTGTACTGCAACACAGCCAAACAGTGAAAGAGTAAAGGGAGCAGGGAGAATGAAAATAGAAACAACAGTTAAGTAAGAACAATAAAAATGTAACCCCCTGATCCCAAAGTCAGTTGACTGAGAATTGCATTGAGGTCATCACTTTTAGTGTATAAAAGGCACATCTGCTACTAAGAGTATATTTACTGGTTTGGAACTGATGGCACTAATATAGTGAAGTTCATTTGAATGTACAGGCTCAGCCATCATTGTATGAGTGCACAAAGTCAGTGTCCCATTCATTGTCAGTGACACTTTTTCTATAATTTTCACTTCATCTTCACAAATCAACACCCAATCTTCCTCACTCTGAAGGAAGGAGTAGCTCAAGAAAAGCCATGCATGCAACCAGACTGAGACTCAGACACATCAACAATTAAACAGTTTTATTCTTATGACAGATTCTTATATTATGAGCATTATTTATAGTCTTGTAAATCATAGCATCATTTTTTTTCCCATTTCAATTTCCAGAAGAATATCTCAGCACAACGTACATTTTTATGTTGATAGATTTTAAGAAAATTGATTGACGTGATTGAATAAAATACTTAACCCGGAAACCCAGACGCTGTAGGTCGCGTTCAGTAATGCTCAGTAGCGCTACAACAGCCAGCCACACTGCTGAGTGACTGGCTGAATACACATGAAAATCCCATATAACCTGTTTTTGTTACATGACACCTGGCTTAATAATCACCTATTGACTAATTGTTCAACCTGCCCTACCTACCCTATAAAATAAAGCACTGTGTACACAAATTTAGTTTTGTTTATTGCTTCCATCACCTGAATGATCTGAGTTTATCAAAATGTATCCTGTCTTCAGTTGATGTCAGAGGTTGGCAGGGGTTGGTATTGAACTTTGGACCTCCTTGATCGGTAGAAGACCACTCCACACAACAGGAGGCAGCCGACAAAGAACATTAGGTTTGTGCCCAAATTCAGGCTCAGACCAGGAACTAAAAAGGAAATACAAATAAGAAAAAATAACATTTACAAACCAGACTTAATTCTAGGTCCAGAGGCAAACACTGTAGTCAGTCAAAGGTTTCAAGCAGCATGGTCAACATATAACTTAGCGATAGTGAGCGTGGCTTGCGTCACTGTGATATAAATTTTCCACTAATTACACTGGCACAAACTTATATATATATATACATTTAAACATAATTACCTTTGCTGTCAGAAGTTTTAACCAGGTGCAAAGGTCCCTGGGAAACGGAGTGCTTTGAACTCTGGGCGATAGATTCTCTTTTGTGGCGTCTCCCTGAGTTGGAGTTGATGCATCCTTGAGAGCACCTGGTTCCAGGAATCCCAGACTCACACAGGATGACTGAGCAAGTGATGTACACCTACAGACACAGTGGGCTAAAGTCACTCCCTCCTTGAACATAGCTGAGGACATACTGTGATGGCCCATCACTTTAACTCGACCAAAAGTACATTTACAGGTTGTTTCACTTTACCTCCTCATGAGCACCAATGAATTCAAAAGCCTCCATTCCAAATTTGAATTGAGACTTGGAGCTGGGGTAAACCTTCACTGTGTTGTCTCTTACACACCTGTAATAATGCAGTAATCATAGTTTGAAAGTAGAAATAACATTCCTCGTAATTCGTTGAACACAATATAAGTGAATATTGTAGTACATGAAGTCATTGCATCAGTGCATGCACCTACCCATTGTCAATGATGGTGTAGGTAATGCGAGAGTTTGGGTTGTCATAGGGGGTTGCCCTGCAGGACTCCACAAAGAGCTCTGTGTTGGGGATGGAGGTAGTTGCCTCAATCTCCATGAATATCATCTGTTTAAGGTACACGTCCACTGGGTATGTGCTGGGATCCTTCTGTTGCTTGAACCGCTTGCTCTCAAAGAATTCAAACTGAAAGCTGAAGACGCCAAAACCCCTCTCTGTAAAGGCATAGGGGTTTTTGTGTCTGAAACCCAGGGTCAGATTGGTCCGTTTGGGATAGACACATGAGAACGTGATCTCAACATCATGTTGCCTGGAAATAATTTCATTTGGGTCAGCAGAAGTGATCTCATTCTTGAAGACCAGGTTATCTTCATCCTCCTAAAAGTGAAAGAGAATAGAATCTGATGTTAAGAAGACACTTTTGAATTACTTTGAATGGGAGGGGAATTTATCATGTCGAAAAGCCCTGGACTTCTAGAGGAAGCATTAGTTGTTGCCCGTGTGAATGACAGTCCAAAAACAAGGTTAATTGGTTGATTCATTAAATGATTGATAATTTGGGAAAAACAACTCACATTATACAATTAACACTCAAAATAAATGTTGTGTGTTTCTAATGTGGCACAAGAAATATGACTTGAAATCCTACCTAATCCTACCATCTTTATCATGTTTTCACTACTACTACTACTACTACTATTATTATTGTTGTGGATGTTTTGGATACATTTTAGTGTTGCTGAGAAGGTGCAAAAACGGTCCAAAATCATTGATTGTCTATGTCTGTTGACTTGCTGAGGTACAAATCAGTGAGACCAGAATACACTGTACTACAGTTTAGAGTGCTGTACCTCCAGCGTGGTCCCACAGGTGTTCAGCGACATGATAGCAACTAGGTGGGTGTGGTTGGAGTGTGTCGTCAGGTTGCAGGCAGGATCGTTGAAGTCTTGCAGGTGTAAGATGTCCTCGTTGCGTCTGATGAGGTAGGACTTCTCCACCTCCACTATTATTGTGGTTTGATTGCAGTGAACAATGGTCTCTGAATAGTGTGAGAAATGTAACACTTATTTCTGTACAGCTGTAATGATTTGCAATGGCTTACCATTGAATGTTCCAGGATGAGGAGAACATTTCATGCATCAACACGGTTTAAATTGTAACTAGTTCTGGACAAGTGAACGCCTGACATTTGATTCATGTACAACAAGAAGTATAAAATATTACTGATAAAATGTAACTGAGGTGTTAAAAGTAATCAACTAACCATAGTGTCCAACATCAGCAGTCACACAGCGCAGCTCTGATTGATAGACTCTGTTGCGTCTGAAATAGAACATTTAAGCTGGTAAATTCAATTTAGTTGCAATCTAATGTCAATTGTGTGGAAATCAATAGTCTCACTTTAGAATGAAAATTATTCCAATCAAATACGTTTAATCAGTGAACTGTTAAAAGTGCTCCATGTAGCATAATAGATAATCATGTAAGCATCAATTGTTTAGTATAGCAACATCAATTAATCATTACCACATTGCATTTTACATTGTGTACCACCGGGCCAGATTTGGCGGGAAATGTGTTGGATTGCTTTACGGAACAAAACAGGATGAGGGCCACTGTTCAGCTTAAATCAGGAACCAACAGGTTTTATGGGAAATGTGCTCTTAATTTTGAATAACACAAGCATGAACAATGCCACTGACATGAGATAAAGGTTACCAATCATAACCATGGTATCACAATTCATTTGATGATATATTGATGTTTAAAAATGCTGCACATTGCCCTTTTAACATGAAAATACAAAAGGTTGTAAGCAGAAGCTGAATACCCCACCCTGTATAGAGGCTTGGTCATCTGGTTAATGTGATTTGGAGTAAACTAGATAGTTTATGTGAAGCTCACCTATCTAGTGCCTCAAAAACAAAGCAAAAGGAGAAATGGTCATTCACTTCATTATCGGTTGGCGTCCATTTTATGGTATATTCGTTGGTGGAGATCTTCTGCTTTGAAATGCCCTTTGGTCCACTAATAATGAGGTTATTGATCCTACAGGAGGAACAGAACAGTTTTCATCAACTTGCCCAGGTCAACAAGGACAGCAATATTCTACAAGGTAATGCAGCTAAAAACCTTCTGAAGTATAATTTTAAAACTACTGGTTAAAAATATTTGTGAAAACACAGATACTGCACACTTTGAATGATGATTCTTCTATATGTAATAACACATACATAACAAACAATTAATAGCAAAAATATAATAGCATGTTAATAAAAAATGTCCTTACGTGGTGTACTTTGCAGTGGCTCTGACCTTGATTTCGAGTGTATTGTTGACAAAGGCAAGAAGATTTACTCCATTACGTGGAGTTGGAGACAGAAAAATGGGGAAATAATCACCATCAAGACATGATGCTGCATGGTGAGAGTCAACTGAAAGTCAAATGAGGAGAGAGAGACAGAGAGACAGAATCAAAATGAAAAACTAAATAAAATCCTGAAAACAAATGCTAAAATGTAAGTAATATCAATCAGGAAAAATTGCTATCGAACCCCAAAGAGAGAACTGCAGTGGAAGCTTGCTTAAAGGAGGAATTGTTGCACGGTAGCGCTGAATGGTTGTTCTTGTGGTTGTTGTTGGTGCGGCTGTGGTTGAGGTTGTTGTTGGTGCAGCTGTGGTTGTGGTTGTTGTTGTTGGTGCGGCTGTGGTTGTGGTTGTGGTTGTTGTTGGTGCAGCTGTGGTTGTGGTTGTTGTTGTTGGTGCGGCTGTGGTTGTGGTTGTGGTTGTTGTTGGTGCAGCTGTGGTTGTGGTTGTGGTTGTGGTTGTGGTTGTGGTTTGGTTGGTGCAGCTGATGTTGTGGTTGTTGTTGGTATGGTTGTGGTTGTTGTTGGTGCGGTTGTGGTTGTTGTTGGTGCAGCTGTGGTTGTGGTTGTTGTTGGTGCGGCTGTGGTTGTGGTTGTTGTTGGTGCAGCTGATGTTGTGGTTGTTGTTGGTGCAGCTGTGGTTGTGGTTGTTGTTGTTGTTGGTACGGCTGTGGTTGTGGTAGTTGTTGGTGCAGCTGTGGTAGTTGTTGGTGCGGTTGTGGTTGTGGTTGTTGCTGGTGGAGCTGTGGTTGTTGTTGGTGTGGCCGTGGTTGTTGTTGGTGCAGCTGTGGTTGTGGTTGTTGGTGTGGCTGTGGCTGTGGTTGTTGTTGTGGTTGTGGATGTAGTTGTTGTTGTTGCAGCTGTGGTGGTTGGTGCAGCTGTGGTTGTTGTTGCAGCTGTGGTTGTTGTTGCAGATGTGGTGGTTGGTGCAGCTGTGCTACTCAATGAAGATGATAGGGTTGTATTGCTAGTGATGGCACGTTTATGCCTTCCTACTAAAAGGGGACGTTTTGACGTGTACGATCCGTCAGAATAGGAGAGAGTAATGTGTTTTCTGGGGAAGTCCTCGACTACTAGCTCAAATGCATGTAGGTTTCTATCACTCCTAACGTAGGTATATGATAGGGAGCAGGAACTCTGACAAAAGAAAAATGGAACATTATTTTTGACATACAATTACAAAGGCTGCAATAGCTAATAAATAAATAGTGTCATATTGGCATCAACATCAACATTTTTGTCCAGTTGTTTCCTTCTTGGGGATCATGAACAGTTCCTTCTGTGACTGACCATGACTGTAACAATACAGATTATACAATCTTGATACTAACCTTATAAAATCTAGAACTAAGCAGAAATGCATTTTGGTAGTACAGAATTCCTATTAGTTAGTGAAGGGGTTTGCATAATATCCGTTTTATGCTCATCCACGATGTGAACTTGTGTGTGATGTGAACTTCCCACTATCCTACTTCAAGTTCAGTAATGAATGACAATGGGCATAATTATAATTACATTTACTTGCTATCTGCAAAGTCAGTATAAGGATTTGGGAAATGTCTTACTTGATCTAAAGAGAAACCTGCAGGTTGGTAGCACAGACCGCACTCCGCTGCACTCGATACTGCAAACCTGCATCTGACCTGGTCACCATCAGGGTCAAAAACTGTCATATTGAATGACCTTGGGCAGTTTTGGGTTACTCTGTGAAGTGAGAACCAGCTGAATCAGGACCAAGTACTCTATATATAAAGGTATTTTTGGCATGACACAGACATAAGCTAAAGAAAATCTATGACCAGAAGAGCTGTGCACAATCATTACTGGAGAGAAATAGTGTCCTGTTTTTAAGTAGGCTACCTGGTTTCATGAATATGCTGTCTAGTATTAAGCATAAATATTATTAACAAAAATTGTAAGGCAAACATGAATGATCAGATTATTGCAGGGTGCATGGTACCTATGTCACTTTGGATAAAAGTGTCTGCCAAATGCCTGTAATGTAATGTAATGTAAAGCACATAACTGTGTCTGTGAAAGGCTTCATTCATGTCTGTGAAACCAATTCTTGGAGTTTTTACTGATTGCATGTTAAACTTCACATTTGAGGCATAACTTCCTGTAATAGATAAAACAAGAATTTAGGATTTTGGTCATTACCGGAGAACATTTGGAATAGTTGTGATGGGAGATCTGTTAGATTCACCAGTGTCAGATCGGGTTCCCAGGTCCACATGTGTTGTCATTCTCCAACGACTCCAATACGTTTTGCTGTTTGGATACCAGTATCCCTGAGCACGGCCATAATCATGGCGGGAAGGATATCTGATAGAAATAAAATAAAATATTTGTAATAGCACAACAAAATGTACAAAACATCAAGGGGTTTGAATACTTCTGCAAGGCACTTATGTTGGATTTTTTGAACCTCAGGAATATTGAAGAGTAGTGATTTATTTATCCACATGTAGGTTTTTCTTATAGTGTGACTGATACTAGTGACACATCCTGTATTGAATGTTATAAATATTAAAGCTTAAAAATCATATGGCTTTTCAAAAGCTGAATATGAACAACAGGAACCATGACTAGCAATTCCCTCAAGCATCTGATGCAAACTGTTGATACAGAACCTTACTAATGACAGCTAATCACATGTGAGTTGGGTAACTGTGCAGGCAGTTTAGAAACTGTTAAAATGATGGAACAAACAAGGACCAGTGGGATACATGATTACATAATAATTGATAGTTGCAGCCCTGCTCACATATAGAAAATGTCATTAGAAAATTATTTTGTGTTTACTGTAAAGCTCACATACAAGTAACATTTGTCATGGTCACAATTATTGTTGTGATTCATTACAAAATTATTGAATATCAGAAAGTAAATTCCCCTTTCTTCTGTCATCTCACCAATCATTTCTCACCTAATCTCAAAGGGTAGGTTGCTTTGAAGTTTTCTTGTCATAACCACCTCGTATTGGCACCAGTATAAACCATAGGAATTCCTATCAATAGTGGTAGTGGTGCTACGGGTCTGGGTCCCACAATTACCACTGGAACAAATGATGCCATCCTGGTAGCAATAATAATGGGTTAGCTTGTTGCGAAACTCCACCTGCAAAATAATCAGCCACACACACACACACACACACACACACACACACACACACACACACACACACACACACACACAAAGGGCAGAATAAATATGTACTCCATTTGCAGTAGTTATACACAGGTTAATCCCATATATTTCCTATGTCATTCTTGTCTTGACAGAAGTTAATACATCAAACCAATGACTGCATTTATTTGTTATTGGCGGCCATATTTGATACTATATACACTTCCACTATTTAACAGGAGAACAACAACATTTGTGATATGTTGTTGTAAATCAAATTGTATTTTAAATTTGATTTCACAAAGTCACACACAAAAATGAATTCAATATCAGGAGCTGAATCAGGGTTGGGTAGGATATATTAAAATTGTATTCCATTACAATTACAAGTTACCTCATCAAAATTGTGACTAAACTCAGTAATGTATTCTTATTACTTACTGTTACTTTCAGATTACTCTGCCATATTTGAGATATAAAGGTACACATAACAAAAAGTGAAAAATTACAGAGGAAATCTATTTCACACAATTTTTCTTCTGTGACGCTTTTTAACATCTTTCACTCTTCTTCTGAATTCATTGGTGCTCATGAGGAGGTAAAGTGAAACCAGGGGTGTAAAAAGTACCCAGAAATTCTACTTAAGTATGGGTACTGGTTCAAAAACGTACTCAATTACAAGTCAAAGTATCTATAAAAAAATGCACTTGAGTAAAGGTCAAAAAGTTTTAAAAAGTCAACTTTTTTACTATTGCAATAGATAGACAATGCTGACATTAAAGAACAGAGGACACTTTTTTTTTCCATTAAAATTACTTTAATGCAGTTATGCACCTTTTTTTAACCAGAAACAGAAGACTCACTCAAGGAGAAGTCTCACTCTGAAATCTGAAAGATGAGGTGAGTTGTTGCAGGAAGAGGTTAAACAAAGGTTTCTGATTAAACAAAGGTCCATCTCTGTAGCGATCCTTTCTGTAATGTTCTCAGACACTTAAATAACAATCTGAGCCTGTCAGTGGCAAAAACAAGCACTTTTAGTGGACGTACTTTGATCGGGCGCAGTTGCCCCAACAGATTACGTTGCAGCCATTGCAGCCCGTTTCGCAACTGCCGACTGAGGCAATCTACCAGAGCAATTCCAAAACCTTTTGTACCTATTCAGTCCCTCCAGGATGTTGCGATCGCAAGAATTAACGCAAGTTCAACTAACTGCCGCAATACTTGCAAGAGCTTGCAATTTTGCCAAAACCCCGCAATACATAAAAGGGTCAAATTGGCACAATGCTTCGACATTAACACTCCTACATGTTACATTAACACTCCTACATGTTCAGGAGGTAGGTTTTTTTTATTTAAATATGCAATTTGCACCATTTGCTTTCTTGTTATCCTGAGCCTTTGATATGATTACACAAGAGGACAATGCCTGAGTGGCCAATCGGGACAACCGGGACGAATCCCGGTGGGTCTTTGGGCCGGTTGGATGGGCCGCACCGCGGTGTAGCCTAGTCAAATCAAATCACATTGATTTCTAAGGGCTTCACAGTGCCCAACATGTGAAAATAATAAATGAATAGTACACGACATCCCCCAGCCTTAGACCTTCACAGAGGACAAGGAAAAACTCCCACAAAACCTCATTGGAAAAATTTCATTCTAATAATTTTATAAACTGTTCAAGTTGATTTGCTGCTAACAGGCCGGTGACTAGTTAGATGTGCGTTCTCCGCTCCGGATCTCTCTCTCCTTTTCTCTGTGTCAAACTGGCAGCACTGACAGACCTGACAGATTAGAGCGGGACGGGAACGTGACGGGTCAACTAATGATGTGATGGTGTTACACCATTTACACAGCAACTGCATTAGTGGTGTAGAAAACGTTAATTTTATTACTTTGCGGCAATATTTTGTAAAGCATGCAAGTTGGCTATAAGGTAGCACCGGACACACACCATTCCCTCACTATCGGCACAGACCAACCACTCCCACTGGCCTTCTTCTGTCTTCCAGTAAAATTAACTACAAACCGCTCACTCCGCCACCTACTGGCAGATGCAGTAAACCTGGACCTGACCAAATAACTACATGCCACAGTATATTATTAAACAAAACATTGAAGGGATTGGGCAGGTATTAAAAAATATATCTTTTTACAGGTGCTACAATGGCAAACTGTAGATATGCTGCATTGCAGCCTAAAGGGGGAAAAATAAAAATAATGTAAAGAAAAAGGATTAAAAAGCAATGAAAGACAAAGAAAGGGACTAGACAGAGATCATGTGTAGTGTGGGACAGTTTACAATGTTTTGGGGAGGATGGGGGGCTCGAAATTTTCATCAATTCCTGCTGTTTTACCACAAGATAACACGAAAAATATTACAAATTGCATCGCAGTTTTTGATAAAAGCCGCTGCAAATTCAATCATTTTGGGGCCGCAATAATCAGAAAAAAACTCTGCAAAATCCTGGTGGGACTCCCTATTAGTCATTTAGACCCCAAAATATGTACAAATAGGGCCCAGGTTTAAAAATACCAGAATTACCCTTTAACTTCAACTTACCTCATATGTCCCATTTCGGCCTTTTGGGGTGAAGGTCATTGATCCCCCAAAGTACGCATAATAATAATACCATGCAGACACATTGGAGACCAGAACCAGCAGCTGCAACAGCAGCAGAGTGAGAGAAGCCATGGCTCCCTTTACCTGTCCCCCTCATAAACAGTGCTTCTTATATACTCTATTACAAGGAAAGAGTATTGCAGAATTAAGTTACAAGTTTCCCACAAGTCAACCCAGGTTTTCTCAATCTGGCTATGAGAACGCTCACGTAAAAGGGGCTGTGTCTGCACCATATGACCAATCGCAAACATGGACAAGTCTACCAGAGCCACATATTTTACACAGGAAGAGCAAACTATCATTTTCATGCTAGTTTTCATTATGTACTGAATCCTGTATACCGGTACATATTGCACAAGGCGACATGGATTAATGGTGTCCATCATGACGCAAGAAAGACACAAAAAGGAAAACAGCTTGTGTCCAAAACACACAAAAATGTGTGCAGAATAGATAATGCACATTCAGTGATTGTACCTTATGGCATCAATTTACTGTTCATTTCTGTATCGACCTGTCAAAAGTCAAAACCGCTACATATTTTGGTTATTTTGGATACTGAAATTTACTGTAACCTTCAATGTGAGGGTGAGGAATCTGCCCCCTCAACTCTCAGGTGAACAGCCACTACACATTCACTATTTTTAAGCTATATAGTTTAATTATTATGGCTTATTTGATATGATGTTTCTACTGGAAAAGGGCCCATTTCAATTGAACAATGTACTTTATTTGGTTATTCAGATTAATAATACTTTATCTATTTTGTACATGTCTTTGGTTTGTTTTAACATTGTTTTCCTCTGAGGTCCACTTCCTGAGGGGAGTTCCATGAAGCGAGTTTACCACTTATTTACCACTTAGTGGCCGTGAACATTGCGGCTCTGTCTTTACCGTCATTTTTCGCCATGATGAATCGATCAGATCCATGATCGACCTCTCGGGCTGCTTAAATAAACTGTGTATAAATGTGCACGCGCAATTATCTGGATTGCTTGAGCCTGGCTCGGTTTAGCCCGATCACGGTAGCTTGACTTGGGCTTCGTGGAACCGCTTTAGCCCCGATTGATTTGTTAGGTTAACTCAAACCAGGCTTGCAAGGTTAATCGCCGCTTTTCTAAGCCTGCTTTGTGGAACAGCCCCCTGATTGAGGCCAGGCTTTGTGGCACCCAAAATGTGTACATAGAAATAATTTACAGTATACAGTGACAATATTGCAAGGTGTACATAAACCAGAAAATACACTATTTTGCGCTACAGTACTGTAACAGTAACGCAAAGAAACCAAAGTAAAAATAGTGCAGTAAAAGAAACCAAAAGTACTTTTACTTTTCTACCATAACTGTGGCCACAACATCGTCTTTCAATGCCTGTATTGTCCTGCTCCATGTTGAAACAGCCATGCAGGCTTTCTAACTTGTAGTAGTTAATATTTTGCAGTGCTTCCAACCTGGTAATGCTAGTGGAAGTAAGGAGACATGATTGAAAATACATGCTGAATTGATTTAGTGACCTGCATGTGTAATAAGGAACATTGTCCTAATAAGTGGAAGGCGTAGTCTAAGAAGTGAGCTCGTGACTTTGAGTTGTGCACTTTGTATATAAGCAGCATTTTTAGGTACAATTTTGGCAACTCAGTTTGGTTCTCAGCACATTGAGACAAAGTAATGGTAAAAATCTGTACACTTCCATTGTGCCTGAGCTGCTTGTTTATTGAGCGTGGGAGAAGTCCTCCTTGTAATTTTCATTTTGATTCCTGTTTGTGTTCTGAAATCTGAGGAGTTTCATTATTGCGATGCCAATGTGATCCCATTACTTTGTTTCTGCCAAGGTGCAGGATGTCACCTCTCATGTTCTCTGTGTGCGTGATTTCCTTGCAGGTGGAGTTTAGCAACAAGCAAATCTATTATTACTGCAACCAGAATGGCTTCACTTGTTCCAGTGGTAAGTGTGGCACCTAGGCCCATATGATCAGGTATGTTTAATGAAGACACTGTCAAGATTTGTTTCAAGAGTTAAAATTAATGTTATTAAATGTCCACAAACTCATCCATTTACACAGGTAGTTTCAGAGTAGCTCTCACTCACACATCACAAATGGATTAAACAGTTGCTAAAATGTAATCGGGCATGTTTGCAGTATTTGAATCGATACGCCCTCAGCAGCAGGTTTACATAATCTGAATCAGGAGAGTTGCTTCTATGCCAATTAAGGCCCAGACTATTCTGCATGTGTGAACCTATTCTTCAAAATCATTCAAGAAATAAATGCATCGTTTCGATCGGAATCGCCCCCAGAAACCCTGATTGGTGCATTCCGATCAGGCTACCAATGAAGGTTTATTTTGAAATAGTTTTATTGACTTTAAAGGGCTTGCAGAGACTAACCCTGTCCTACTATGTTGCAGTCATCTATCAGTACGCACTGAATCCGGCAACCAAGGGGCAGGTGGAGTTATGTGCAGGCACGCAAAGTCATGAAGCACTTTCAGATTCATCTTCCTGTAAACAGGGTAATTATCAGGTCACATTCTTTCTTGTCACACTAAAACATTCTTCACTGCCGGTGTACCAGGAAGCAACTCATATTTATTCCAGTAAAGGCCATGAATAGGTTTTGATGTCTTTCCAGGGATATCATATTTCAGTTACATTGATGCCAATTCAAGTCATCCAGTTTTTCCTCTTGATAAATTAATTTATTTGAATCTATTAATAAATACAGTAACATTATTAAATCTACATTATACTGAAAACAGATTATGCAGATCTTATTTCACATATCACATTTCTATTATGGGACTTAGCACAACACAGTACGTTGCAGGGAAAAATCATGTCATACTATATAATAATTATAGTCCTGCAAGAAAAATAAGAAAATAAGTAATGGTTTCACCAAAATCTGAATGGTACTTTTTGGTTCATAGTGTAAACACGTCCTGCCTTAACTGCACTATACAGGTCAAAATAAGACAGGAGGATGACAATGACAATGAATAACAAAGAAAATGCACCATCTGTATAGGGTGATGAGTTTCACTTTATTGGAAATGATGAATGGCATCCATCATTTAACAACCCATTCCACCCTGCATATTAAAAATACATAGAAATTATTTAAAATCAGCTCCACAATGTCGACAAGACAAAAGAGTTGATTGTGGACTTCAGGAAGACTCGGATCAACCATGCACCACTACACATCAACGGTTCCACTGTGGAGAGAGTCAGCACCACCAAATTCCTTGGTGTGTACATCGCCGATGACCTCACATGTTCCCTGAACACTGCCAACTTAGCCAAGAGGACCCAGTAGCAGATGCACTTCCTGAGGAGACGGGAGAGAGGCTCCCACCGCCCACCACATTCTACCGTGGCACTGTTGACAGTGTCCTAACCTTGCATCACCCTCTGGTACGGGAACTGCAACGCAACAGACAGCAAGACACTGCAGCGGATGTGAGGGCATCATCCTTGGATGGGGGGGCATCCAGCCTCCAGCATCGTAGTGGACTCTTCCCACACCACAGTATGTCACCTCTCATGTTCTGTGTGTGCGTCTGATTTCCTTGCAGGTGGAATTTAGCAACAAGCAGATTTATTATTTGCGTTTCTACGAACATAGTCTAATGCATCATTTTGTTCATATCTGAATTTGTTCGTTGGTAGAAATCCTACGAGTGCTTGGAAACATGTGGGAAGGATCTTAGAACGGCTTATTCTTTATGAAAAATCCATTAGAGTAGTGCCAGACCTCAACAACAACAACAAGATGTTTCAGTGGCCTTGTAGAAAAAAAGACCCAATAGACTCAAATGGTGTATTTACCGAACTGTCCTCATTCATAACAATACAAGATTATCCAACTTGGACTGGGTTGATCACATGGACTGGACGCCTTACAACAACATAGTCCTACCATCTGATGAAGGTGCAGCCTGGATTCGATCTGTGTCCAACTCCAATGCTGACTGGACACCGACAGTGAGGCCTCTCCAATTATGGAACTGATCCTCTGATCCATGTCGGATAGCGGCTCAGTGCCCTGCAGTCCTCCTGATAATACGCGTCTACTTCTTATACTTTTTTGCAATCTAGTTTCATGTCAAACTCTTTCTTTTTTTACCTCAGCAACGGTGTGTGTTTCTGCTGAAACAACATTGACAGCGTCAATAATTTCTTGCCATGCTTTACTTTTATCAGTTCTTGTACTCCGCTGCTGATGCTTCTAAAAACTCCGTTGACTCAAAAAATTAATTTTTTGATTATCAAATATTGATTCTTTTGTCTATTTATCCATTGATTTTCCCATTTATCAATTGACTGATTAACTGATTATCAATCTGTCAAATTATTTATCTATGGGGGAAGATGGCGGACCACGGTACGGAGTAGACGTGTTGTAGACAAAATGTCAAGAAAAGGCAAGGGGCTCAGACTTGAAAAAAAACTCTTCGGAGAAGATTATGTCGAAAATTATGCTGAGACGGAGACCATTGAAGAGGCAGATGCTATGGCAGCTAGCGCTGTTGCTGCTAGCGCTAGAGCCCCGACTACAAACGAAGATGTTTTAGCAGCAATACATAAAATGAAAAGCGCCGTGGATGAGAGGTTTGACGAGCTTAAAGTGTCCCTTTCCAGCCTTAATTCGGCTTTGTCAGTCGTCAGCGAGCGTGTGTCTTCAACCGAGGCTGCCGTGGAATCGCACGAGAAACGACTGGACGAGCTGGAGAGGCGACACGAGAGCCTAGCATCCCAGTGTAAGATACAGGAGGCTAAGCTAGACGATCTGGAAGCTCGCTCTCGCAGACAAAATATTTGCATTATCGGGATAAAAGAGAAAGCTGAGAATGGCAGGCCAACCGAGTTTGTCACCAAGTTGTTACCACAGCTGCTGGGAGAGGAGCATTTTGATCGACCCGTGGATGTGGACCGAGCCCACAGAATCGCAGCGCCAGCTAAAGACGGGAAACCGAGAGCTATCATCGCCAGGCTGCACCGCTTCCAGGTAAAGGAGCTGGTATTGAGGCTTGCGAGGGAGAAGGCACCGCTGCGGTATGACGGGCGTCCTGTGTTCATCTTTCCTGACCTAACGTCTGCGACCATGAAGAAACGGATGGCCTTTCAGCACATCAGGGAGAAGTGCAGAGTCAGGAAAATACGGTGCGGTTTCAGGCATCCAGCTAGGTTTGTGGTCACGGCGAACGACAACACGGGCACGTTTGACACCCCGGCCGAAGCCGAAAGATTCCTGAGTCGAGAGGCGCAGGACTGGGGCACAGACATCAGGTCCGGCCGGGAAGTGGACTGAACATATTTCGCTATATGCGGATGATATTCTTTTGTTCATTTCTCGTCCTCAAACATCAATACCTCATCTTTTAACATTAATTAGTAACTTTGGCAAACTCTCTGGATTTTCTGTGAACTGGGACAAAAGTGAAATTATGCCAATTTCTGAGGAAGTTGATATAACGTATATACAGTCCACTCCCTTTAAAAAGGCTTTTGAGGATTTTTCATATCTTGGTGTAACTGTGACAAAAAATCCCGAGGACCTCTTACGGAAGAATTGGCATAACAAGATTGAGCAACTTAAGCAGGGTATACATTTTTGGAAGACTCTTCCTATTTCTCTAGCAGGAAAGATAAATGCAATTAAGATGATTGTATTGCCACGTTTCTTACATCTCTTTCAGTCTATTCCATGTTTTATCCCCCAGTCTTACTTTAAACAATTGGATTCAATTATTATACCTTTTATCTGGAACTACAAAGCCATTAGGATTTCCAAAAAACATCTATGTAAACCTAAAAATGCTGGAGGCTTTGCTCTACCGAATTTCAAAATGTATTACTGGGCGGCTCATCTGTCTATACTTGCTTGGTGGAGAAGAGGCCCCCCCTCTTCATCATATTGTTGCCCTGCGTGGCTACGTATAGAACGATCACTTTGTAAAAAGACCTCCTTGCTAGCACTGCTCAACAGCCCCACCAAAGTCAAGAAGCCATATTGCAGTAACAGCTTTGTAATTAATGGCACTATACCATATGGGAACAGATAAAAATGCATATCAAGGCCCCAAATATATACATTGACACTCCAATTTGTGAAAATCATGCTTTTACACCTGGCCTGAACGATATAGTTTTCTCTGCTTGGAAACAAGGGGCATTAGTAACGTGGGTGATTTGTATATTGAAGGGAATTTTGCCTCATTTACACAACTACAAACCATTTATAATATTTCTGCCTCAAGCTTTTTCAGATATTTACAGATAAGAGATTTTGTTAAGAAAAATATACCAAAATTTGAAGTTCTGAACAAACATGATATTCTCGAGGCAATGAATAAATTTGACCCGGCCACACGTGGGGCGGTTTCCCTTTTTTATCGAATCCTTCATGAGAGAGCTCTGCTGAGTACGGAGGTTTTTAAAAAGGCATGGGCAGACGAGTTGAATATGGAGTTGAGTGACGAGAATTGGGAGGAATGTCTACGTAATGTACATAAATGTTCAGTTAACGTGAGACACAACCTTATACAATTTAAAACATTACACAGACTCCACTATTCACAGGAGAAGCTACACAGATTTTACCCTACTGTTTCACCCATGTGTAATCGATGCAAATCCATGATAGGTAATCTTGCACATTCCTTCTGGTCATGCAGTAAACTTCACTCATATTGGAAAAGCATTTTTCACTGTTTCTCTGAGGCCTTTGGAAAAAGCCTGGTACCCAACCCACTTGTAGCGGTTCTGGGAGCTACAAATGTACTTTCTTCTTTGTTCAAAGTATTTTTATTAGTTTTTTTAGGTCATGAAAGATACAATTTGACATACATTTCAATACAATCCCACC
Organism: Hoplostethus mediterraneus; assembly: GCA_034670385.1. Taxonomy (NCBI): domain Eukaryota; kingdom Metazoa; phylum Chordata; class Actinopteri; order Trachichthyiformes; family Trachichthyidae; genus Hoplostethus; species Hoplostethus mediterraneus. The sequence goes on along the minus strand of JAXDDW010000004.1, from coordinate 5,970,475 downwards.
CCACAAACAACCCCACCCCACTGCACCACCACGAATCCACATTACAGTACAGGTTCAGTAATAAATGTACATGATGTAACAAAAAAACAAAAAAAAAACACACGCACACAAAGATCCGCAAATTAAGTTAAAAAAACAAATAAAAACATACACAAATAAAAAATGTTAAAAAATAAAAAGAAAGGAAAGGAAAATGAAGGAGGGGTTATATCTACACATTTAAAATGTCTGAGGCATCTATCTTTTCAACATGATCTAGAACTGGAAGATCCCTAATCCACTGATTGAAGGTTGGAGGAGATTTGTCTTTCCATTTAAGCAATATGAGTCTTCTAGCCAGTAGCATAGCGAAGGCTATCATGTTTTTGCTATGTCGAGTGGGGCAGAGATCCTGTGGTACTACACCAAATATTGCTATTAAGGCAAGAGATTCCATGGGTATTCCCAGCAGGTCAGAAAAGAATTTGAATATAGGTTGCCAAAACTCTGTTAATTTTGGGCAGAACCAGAACATGTGTGATAAAGTGGCTGTTGCTGTTCCACAGCGGTCACAGTTAGGGTCAATATTTGGTGCTATCTTTGCCAGTCTCGCTTTAGACCAGTGTAACCTATGTACAATCTTGAACTGTATTACCTGTTGAGGTAAAACTGGAAAAGGAAAAAAACCCAAAACAACACCAAAAAAAAAAAAAAGGACAAACAAACTACAGGTCCCATGATGCACCACAAGCAGGCCAGTGCAGCCAGCTGATTGCCACAGTGGAATCACCTGGGAGGAGTGCCTCATTCCCAGCACTTCTCAAACAGTGGCAAGAAGCAAGCAGGATTCACTCAATGGTACACCAAAGGAGCCACTGGTAAAGTTACAGACTTTTTCCATTCCATTGTTTGGTGTTGGAAGTGCAGCACTGTAGTGTAGTGATTGATCGGGAATATGTGGCCTACTGTTAAATGTTGGTTATAGGTTGCCCATATGTAGGCTATAGTTGGATACAGGTCAATTTGATCAGTTTTGTTTGTTTTCTGTTTGAGAGAGCTCTTCAGCCATAGGCCAAATAACAATGTTTGATTTGAAGTTGTAGTGACATCAGAGGATCTCTTTATTATGTGATATAATTTGCTGAACTGAAATTGTTTGATTGGCATTTTGTATAACTTATTTGTGTTTTGTGTTTGTATGATTTTCTGAAGGTTTTCAACCTGATGGACCAACCAGTCAACAAAATAATAGGAATATCAAATCAATAAAGTGGAACTGAGTTGGAACGAGTTGTCCTGAGCGTCCTTTGGGGGGAATTGTGTACCAGGCCATGTCAAGTGTGGCCAGAGTGGAAAGAAACCAGATAACTTGACATTACCTTATGTCTTAAGCAAATTGAAGATGAGTGTATCCTATCTAATGTGGAATCCCATAAATCCCCAGTAAGTTCTATGCCTAATTCTTCTTCCCATTGGTTTTTTAAACGTGTCAAAGGTTCTAAATTGTAAGAATTGAGTGACATGTAGATTTTTCCGATAAGCCCTTTATGGTCGGAGCTAAGCTGTAAAAGAGAATCGAGGAGAGAGCTGGGCGGTATAGATGGAAATTGAGCCGATTCTGAGGAAACAAAGCTGCGAAGTTGCAGATACTTGAAGTATGAGTTGGGGATTTCATATTTTAATCTCAGCTGCTCGAATGATGCAAAATTATTATCAATATAGAAGTCTTTTAAAGTAGCTAATCCATTCCTGGTCCAGATATCAAAGGATCTGTCTATAACGGAAGGTTTAAACATATTGTTTCTTGATATAGGAGCATTAATTGACATGTTATTAAGTGAAAATGCTCATCTGAATTGTGCCCATACCTTCCAGGAGTGCTTAACAACTGGATTTATAGAATATCTGGATATAGGTTCTGGTAATGGAAGCTTGGAGCAAAGTAAAGCATGTAAAGAAGCAGGTCCACATGACAACTTTTCTAACTGTAACCATTTTAGGCCGCTATCTTGTGATGTGTTAAGCCAATGTAACATAGCGCGTATGTTAGCCGACCAGTAATAATGCTGAAAGTTGGGTAGGGATAGTCCTCCATGTTCGCGGTGCCGCTGTAAGATAGTCTTTCGTATTCGCAGAGTTTTTTTATTCCAGATGTATGAAGATAACAATTTGTCAATAAGCAAAAAGAAGGATTTCGTCAAAAAGATAGGAATACATTGGAACAGATACAAAAATCTAGGTAGCACAGTCATTTTAATAGTGTTAATTCTACCTCCTAATGATAACGGTAATATGTTCCAGCGCTCAAGATCATTTTTCATAGATTCGATAAGTGGGAGGAAATTGGCTTTGTAAAGCTGTTTAAAATTATGCGTAATCCAAATACCTAAATACTTAAATTTATTTTTACTTATTTTAAAGGGCAGTGAACTAAGCACAATCTGTTCAGCAGCAGTATTTATAGGCATGAGCTCACTTTTTTGTGTATTTATTTTGTAACCAGATATTTTTCCAAATGTATCTAATAAGGCAAGTGTTAGTGGTAGGCTACTTAACGGTTCAGATAAGTACAAGAGCATATCGTCCGCGTAAAGGGATACTTTATGTTCAGTATTATTCCTATGTATGCCTTTAATCAAGATACTGTCACGTAGGGCAATCGCTAGAGGTTCAATCGCCAAAGCGAATAGGAGTGGGGATAAAGGGCAGCCTTGCCTAGTCCCACGATGTAGTGGGAAGAAGGAGGATAAGTTATTGTTTGTGCGAATTGCTGCTAAAGGGAGAGAGTAGAGAACGTGAATCCAAGATATGAACTTTGCACTAAATCCAAATTTTTTTAGAGTGTAAAAGAGGTAATCCCACTCCACCCGGTCAAACGCTTTCTCAGCATCGAGTGATAGAAGCACCTCAGGAGTGTCGGGTGGAGTGGGATTATAAAGGATATTCATTAATCTGCGTATATTAAAAAACTGACGATTTTTAATAAATCCAGTCTGATCATCAGAAACTACAGAGGGTAAAACATTTTCTAAGCGGAGGGCTAACATTTTGGCAAGCAATTTACTGTCAACATTCAATAAAGAGATGGGTCGAAAAGAACTGAATTCTAGAATGTTTTCACCTTTTTTATGAAGTAATGATATAACAGCTTGTCTCATTGTTTCAGGTAGTGAGCCGGAGTTAAATGATTCTTCATAGACTAGAAGTAGGATAGGAGCAAGTTCATTGTCAAAATTTTTAAAGAATTCACTCGGATATCCATCCGGTCCAGGAGATTTCCCATTTTGCATGGACCTGGCTGCAGTAATAAATTCTTCCTTTCTAAATTGGTGGCAGTTTCCTCATCAATTATGGGAGTGTTAAGGTTGCTAAAAAAAGAGTCAAATAGAGATTCATCATTACTAGATTCTGTGGTATAGAGCTTTGAATAATACCTGTGGAGACATTGATTAATCTCTAAAGGGTCTGTAAGTTTAACGCCCACCTCGTTGTTTATCGCAATTATAGCTTGACTAGCATTTTCTTGGCGTAGCTGATGAGCCAGAATCTTGCCAGTCTTTTCACCATATTCGTATGTCTTATGCTTTGATTTATTTATAAGATTTTCAGCATGCCTTGTGGACAAGAGATTAAATTCAGTTTGAAGGGTTAATCGTTGCTTAAACAAATCAGGTGATGGAGAGTGAGCCAATGTCTCATCAAGTTGAAGGATATCTTTGGTTAGTTTTTCGAGGCGCTGATTTAGTTTTTTTTTAATATGGGCACTATATGATATGATTTGTCCCCTAAGATATGCTTTCATCGATTCCCAAATGACAGAAGAGGACATTCCTGGGGTTTGATTACGTACTAGATATTCAGTTATCTCATTTGAAATGAACTTGACAAATCCGGTATCAGAAAGAAGTAATGTATTGAAACGCCATAGGCGATAACTGGCGTGTGTAGTTGGTATGCATAAAGTCATCAATAATGGGGCATGATCCGATATCACTATGGCCTGATATTCACATTCCCTGACTAATGGAAGTAATTCACTGTCTAGAAAAAAATAATCTATGCGTGAATATGTTTTGTGTACTGGTGAGTAGAAAGAATAGCTTCTGCGTGTAGGGTTTCGGAAGCGCCAAGTGTCAGCCATGCTGTATGAATTAAGAAAAAGTTTAATTGCCTGTGCTGCTTTAGATGAGATTGTAGTTCTAGGCGAGCTGCAATCCAGAGTGGGTGATAACACACAGTTCGTATCACCTCCTAATATGAGGTGATGTGTGTCTATATTGGGTAGACGCGAGAAAAAACTAGTAAAAAAAGTGCTGTCATCCCAATTTGGTGCGTACAGATTTGCCAGTGTGACAGGGGTGTTATTTAATCTGCCTACCACTATTATATAGCGACCAGCAGAATCTGCCTCAACATTGGACATGACAAATGGGACATTTTTATTGATGAGGATAGCAGTTCCTCTAGATTTGGAATGAAAGTTGGAATGGTAAAATTGACCCACCCATCCCCCTCTTAGTCTAAGATGATCAAAGGTGGTCAAATGGGTTTCTTGGAGGAAGGCAACCCCTACCTTAAGCTGATTCAGGTGTGACATTACTTTTTTACATTTTACTGGATGGTTTAATGATTTCATGTTCCAGCTAATAAAAGTGACCTGACAACCTCCTGATTTATTCACATTCATATGATGTGGCCTAGCCATAGCCTGCTGTAGAGAGCATGTATAAAGAGAGACCCCTCCTCTAACAGACAAAACAAAAAAAACAGGAAAAGAGAAAAACAAAAGTAAAATTTTGGTGCAATGGTTTCCCCTCCCCTGTCACCTAAAGGAACAAGGTGACTACTAAACCCCTCGCAAAAATATCCACACATTAAGTGCTTGTGTGAGGAACTACTAGTCTAACAGATTGCTCTGCTCTTATATAAATTCAGCAAGTAATTTTAAAGTTGTGAAAGTTGTTTTTTTTATTTTTTATTTTAATGTAAAGGTGGCGCCAATTAGACAACAACCAAGCACCCTCTGGGATTTCTTAATCATTCTATGTCCCTGAGTACAATTATATAACATAAGTGACCAATGATTCAAATGGTTAATATGACAAATTATTGGCTGTGATCATCAGCAATAAGTGGTGATTACACTCATCTCCCCTAGATAGTCCATTTCTTATATTGTTCCAATTTCCATTTATGCAATATATAATGACCTTTTACTGATCAAATGAGAGTCATGGAGACGTATAGAAAAATAAAAAATAATAATAATAAAGAAAGGGGGAGGAGCAGTTCACAAAATATATAAAGCAAGTTTCAGGCCCTTATATAACACACCGAAAGCAGACCCTTATCTAGAATATAAGAAAACATTAAAAAAATAAACAAAAATCCAGCACCCCTGGGCATTTCTTGGTCATTCTACATTCTTGAAAAAATAAAACAGGGGTGACCTATGATTTAAACGGTTAGTGTTTTAGCTATGGCTATCAGCAATAACAGGTGGTTCTGGTTATCCCCTCTGGATAGTCCATATCCTGTTGTTCCAACTCCAACATAGACAATGTTCATATGACGTTCATATACTCACCATTATGGAGAGAGACACATAAATCAAAAGAGGGGAAATTTAGATGATGTTTGCTTTCACATACGCCATAGCCTCAGCCGCGTCCTGGAACCGTTTCTCAGTCCCGTTGTGCGTAATGCGGAGCCGGGCTGGATGCAGGATGCATGTCCTCGAAGCAGTTTTCTGACCTCGTTAAACGCTGACCTCGCTCGGGCAACGCTCGGTGGGTAGTCGGGGAACACGAAGATAGTGGCTCCGTTGTACTGCAGGGGACCGGCTTCTCTGGCCCGGCGGAGGATCTCAACGCAGTCTTGATAGTAGTGCAGCCTTGCGATTAGCCTTGCTCGGGGCTTTCCATCTGATCTCTTTGGCTGGAGAGTGCGATGAGATCTGTCAATCAGCACGTCTTTATCCATTTTCAAGGTCTCTTTGATTAACTTCGAGACAGAGGCCGGGGAGCTTGAGCCAGTTTCTTCAGCCACGTTCAGGATGCGGATATTTGACCTCCTCATTCTGCCCTCCATGTCCAAGCACTTTTCCTGTAGGCTCTCCACATTTCTCTCGAGTTTTTGCACGGTGTCCTGCAGTAATGTTATCTCGTCTGAGCAGGCGGAAAAGCCTCGTTCCATGTCCAACACTGTCGTTTTAACTTTTTCCATGTCGGCGCACAACGCCGCGGTGTTGTTTGTGAGACCCGTCTTGAGCGCTTGTAGCTCCGACTTAATCACATTAAACTCGGCAGTGAGCGCACTCTTCAGCTCCGCTTGGAAAAGACCAGCTATTTCCATTTTGAGTGAAGAAAGTATCTCAGTTTTCATGTCCATCACATTTTGCTCAGCGAGCTCGGACAGGTGTGTCAGCGCCTGTCTTGCTAGTAGCGGCCTTCCCCGTGTGGCTGTATTTACGCAGGTTATGCTTACTCGCCATTTACAAGGAGAAAATGGCAATGAAAAAAAACGGGAGTCCGTTCAAAACTTTAGGTGGTGCTTTAGATGGTTTTCTTGTATCTTACTGTTGATGTAGGGCGCCTAAAAAAAGAAGTTAAATCATATTTACTGCAGAGCTCACCCAACTCTCGACCTACTCCATTAGCTCCATTAGTCTCATGTACTTTCTTCTACCAACAAATATGAGAAGAAGGCTATTCAATTCGGGATGGTGATTGCGAAAAAACTCATTTTACATATGTGGAAAATGGACTTTGTGCCGACATTTGACTTGTGGCTGGGAGAAATGTCCAACACACTACATCTTGAGAGACTGGGGCTTTGTAATGAAGATAGAGGAGAGGTATTTGATAAGACATGGGACCCTGTACTGAGATACCTTAAGGGGCAAGACCTACAAACTTAATGCTTCAATGCTTAATGATGTATATGAGTTTGCGTATACTTCATTTTATTCATTTATTTATTCATAGATGTTTTCCTTTTGTCATTTGCCTTATTGTCTAACTATGACCATGGACTGATACCATAATTTCTAGATGTGCTATGTTCTGTATGTTGTATCTTTCTTTCCTATGTTCTTTTCTTTTTGTTTCTCTGTCTTTTGAAAAATAATAAACATATTTGAAAAAATATATATATATATTTATCTATTGATACATTTATTTAGTGACACAAAGGGGCCGTCATCAATTGTTAATCATTTGATCAATAGATAAAGCATCAATAGATAATAGAGCAATTCAAAATGTAATTGTCAATCACTTCTGGAGAGGTGGCGCTGACTGGTGTCCAGTCAGACGCTCCACTTGATTGCGATGCCGCTCCAGGCGCATCAGTTTCTGAAGCCCCCGACACAGACAGGGATCCACTGCTAGGCACATCAGGGGCTCAAGATCCCACCAGCGATGCATTTACAGACATTTACTGAAGGTACATTTTAAATGTTCATGTTGGAGATCTACTCCTGTAGCTATAAACGCCTTGTGGAGGCACGAGATTTGACCGGCGTGTGTTTCGCCTAAATTGAGGCTCCAGAGTATTGCACCAAAAAAAGCAGTGCAGCACCGCATAAACGCAGTGCTCTTGGCAATCTGAAACGGCTCAGCAGCCATTCATCCATCTCATCAAATAGATCTGTGCGATCTCAAAAACGCGTTCTCTGCGTCTGCGTCAAAGCATCTAAGAGCAGTATGTAAGCCATTCAGAAACTGAACACACGCAATATCATCCAAGGGTTTTTATAGTCTTAATTGGGGTCATGGACCAATACTATGTCTTTAGCCCACGGAATTTAATAATCCAATCATTATAATTACTCTAAAACATATGATAATCTAAATTTGATTTTATGATATTCATGCGTTTTTTTATGTTCCTCAAATTAAAATCTCATGTTTCCTTGCATTGGACAAACAATTTGTGGACTGTGAAGTTTTTTTCTTATCTTGATAAGAGGGCTCTCGACCAATTGTGGATACGAACAAAAATAAGAGGAAATTTGCGATTTGTATACCGCTTCCTGCATGAGGCCCAATGTGTATAAACACATGATTAACAATAATGATTGAAAATATTTTAGCCCTGTCTGTTTTGTGCATTTCATCAATTCAATAGGGCATTAGGAATTTGTAACAATGTTAAATGATGGATCTAGTGCATTATCATCGAGGGGAGACCATTCTGTGAGCACAAAGTCACCAGCTGACCTGTGGTCTGACAAAAGACAAGAGTGAAAAAAAACATAAACCACATAAAGTGTATGAGTATTTTCATTGTCCCACCCTGTGCTTCACAGAATTGGTATCTCCAAATAAAAGTGAGCATATTTCTGTGCTCTTTATGTGTTATGTTGACTGCAAGGGAAAAGATGATGGAAGTTATGCAATAAAGAATTAATCACACCATACACTCAAACACACAAACACACACACCATGTTTATTATGTTATCAAGACCCAAATACCAATCAAATACACAATATCACCCTGCATATTGTAAAACAAAAACAGCCACATCCTATTAAATGACAGAAATAAAGCCTGGAGATTTTCACTTTCACTACTCATTATCTTCGTAATCAGTCCCTAGGTATTTGATTAGTATAACATACATGATAAAAAGCTGGACGATAGACAGTATTGCATGAGTCAGCAGATCAATGCCTTGCCTTGGCAAGTCATTGAAAAAATGTTGGCAAGCCACATTAAACCGGTTCATAAGAATTTCCGTGCATGACTATGCGTCTGTGAAACTCCCATAACGATAAACAAAACAAAACACACCGGTGTTTTGATAAAAGGTGGGTAAAATATGACCTCATGTTAGTGATCGCCAAAAGGCACCAACGGTAATTTCAAAAAAACATTTATTTATTCCATTAAAAGAAACCCTTTATTTCCATAACTGACATATGTTTGCTACTACTTAGTCTGATGAGTACTATGAATATATGTCAAAGATTTATATTAGCCTCAAAAGGTGGGGAAACTCCATTCCGCAAATAAAAAGCTGGATAGAACTGAGGTTAGCTTGGTTCACCCTCCACTACATCCCTGATCCCACTCCTCAGTTCTCCCACTCAGTATCCAGAAGAGCATTGTGGTCCTCTGCTCTTGTCTTCCTGACAATGTAACAAGAAGCCACCACCAACGCCACCACTGCTGCAAAGAACAAGCTAGCAAAGACCACGGTGCTCATGCCGGCGCTGAGGAATGCTCTGACTCCCCAATATCCTCCAGTTGCTTTGGGCTCCGGAGAAGTCACTGAAAGGCAAACAATATATTAAAACAATTGGCACAAGACAGACAGACAGGCAGACAGACAGACAGACAGGCAGACAGACAGACAGGCAGACAGTCCGACCATTATTTCACTTAACTTTCACTTAACTAACATGTTGCGATAGAGTACCACCAATATCTTATGTCTGTGTCTGTCGGCAACTAGCATTATCTAATGTAAGAAGACAGACCTTTCTGTAAGCTGACCAACTGGCCAATTTCCCAAAAAGTCAGTGTAGGAAATCAGACGCACACACAGAACATGAGAGGTGACATCCTACACCTTGGCATAGACAAAGTAATGGGATCACATTGCCATCGCAACAATGAAACCCCTCAGATTTCAGAACACAAACAGGAATCAAAATGGAAATTACAAGCAGGACTTCTTCCACTCTGAATAAACAAGCAGCTCATGCACAATGGCAGTCCTTAAAACAGTTGCCCAACCTTAACCTTAAGTGGAACCGTTGTTTTACCGCAGTGATAGGTTATGCAGCTGGTCATACGTATAAGCATAGTATGAATCAATGTGTAGGTATAGTGTGAAGTCCAGTATCCATTCCATTCATATATTAACCTGCAGTGGGTCCATCATTCCTTTTCACCATTATCTCATCACTTGCGTTGGGAATAGCTTGTCGGATCAGCCGCAGGGGACCTTGGGTAATGTAGTGGCTGGCTGTCTCCTTGTATAGAGATCGCTTGCGTTTGCGTGATGGATTCTTCAGGCAGCCTTGTGCACATCTGGAAATGGGATTCTCATTCTCACACAGAATGACGGAGCAGGTGATGTACACCTGTAGTTGGCAGGAGACAGTCAGTTGGCAGGTGTAAATTGTGGCAGATTGGAGTTGAGTTATGCAAACATTTCTTGGAGGCAGAAATAATCTTATTGGTTAATTGGTTATTCTAGTTAAACCTCAACGGGCGTAGCCAAAGAACCTTAGTTTTTTTGGGAGCACAAGTTAGCTAACCGGCCAACTTGAATGGAAGTAGTAGGAAGAAGTAACTCTAACTAACTTTTTCATTCATTCATGACCATGGCATCCATGATGTTGGAAGGTCAGTAGGACAGCTTCCCTAGTTAGCTATAGGGTGGTATGGCTAGTTTAAATTTGGATAACTTAGCCCTTACCCCATGCCTTTTTCACGGGGCTCTCAGTCTATCGTTAAACTGTGGTTCTTTGGCTCCGCCCATTGAAGGTTTTGATTTCAATTCTGCCCCCAGAGCAGCTCTGTCGTTGGATACAGATTGTGGAAAATGTGATCAAGTCAAATTGTTGTTGAGTAACTCATTTACTATAGTGATAGGGGGAATTTCTTGTACAAACATGATACATGACGATTTCCTATTTACATCTACCTAGCTGTATAAATCATATTATGGTATTAGTTTGGTACACTGTATAAAAACTAGTGTTTATAGCCTAAAGGTTACCTGATCATAGTTCCCAGTAAATTTGAAGGCTTGAACCTCAAACATGAATGAAGTTGTATTCGATGAAAGGACTTTAAGTGTCTCATCCTGCAGACACCTTAAGCAAAAATGAATTAGAATACATTAAATACAAGATGAAGGTATATCAAAGACCCAGGCTATCCTATTGATTTTTTTCACTTCTTTGATGAAGACAAGTTTCAGAATGCAGTGAAGTGTGATTTTACAAGTTTGCCCACAATAGATTTCAAAAGATTTTCAAGTTTAGCTCAGTGCTCACCCGTTTTGGATCATGCTGTAGGAGAGGCTGCTTTCAAGGTTGTTTTCAGGAGTGGCTTTGCACCACTCTACAAACAGAGTCACGTCTGTTAGCTCAGATTCGGCCTGAATGCCCATATAAACCATATCCAGCATCTTGACTTCCACTGGATATGCACTGGCCTTCGTTGTAAAATTGCTATTGGTGAAGATGTCAAAAGCATAGCTAAAGCTGCCAAAGTTGGACTCAGTGAAAATGTAGTCAGACTTGGGGACCTCATAGCTATTTGAGATGGTGATGGTCTTGGGGAACTGGCAAGAGAAGCCAATATTCACCGCCCTTCTTCGGGTTATAATTGTGTTGGCCAGCTCGAAGGAGCGGATTTCATTCTTGAAAACAATAAAATCACCTGCATCCTATATGAAAGAAATACAGGAAACCGTTCAATAAATGTGACTGCCATAAAGGTTAATACCTGTATCACAAAGGTGAAAACATTTTGATTTGAATATAAATCCAGCCAAGCAGTAAATGTTTTTCCACTTCGACGCCTTCTCATACCTCGATGTCTGTGCCACAGGTGCTGAACGACATGGTGCCCGAGATGTGAGTGTCGTTGGAAGTGAGAGAGCAGGTTGGGTCTTTCAGCTTAAGCCAGTTCCCGTCGATGCCAGGCATGGAAGCCTTCTCGAGGATAACAGTCATGTGGTTGGCGAAGCATGTTACCACTGCCTTACCTGTAGATCACACTGCATATCAATCAATAACTCCTGAGAGCACAGACCAAAAATACTCAAATATGTCCTCCAATATGTCCATGCAGAGGAGAATGTTTTGTGTCTCAGTCAGCTTATATTTTCAGTAATACTGAGAATTTAACTTTAGTAGTGTCAATAGTATTCATACTGTAGTGTTAATAATAATTAGAAATGTGAGTATTAAAACAGAACGTATGTTGAACTGTTGAACTGAACCCTCTGTTTGTCCTCTATTTATTCTCTAAGCCATGCCATCCCAAATTAGTAGATGAAATATGGTGGTGCCATCTGCAGTCTTTGTAATATTACAAGGATATAAATGATTCAGCAAACCTTCAGTGGCAGGTGATTTGGTCACCTTGACAACAACACACCTCATCTCTGATTGGCTAATTGACAACAAAACAGAAAAGGTATGGTTAAGGGTCAGAAAAGATGGTAAATGCAAAACGATATTACTATTATTATTATTAGTAGTAGTATTTTGTGTAACCACAGATAAGTGATGTGTGGAAATATTCTAGAATAATAGTAATAACGTGCTCATTCTACAGTGTGAGAAAACACTGTACACTGCACTACAAAGGCAAACAGCAAGAACTACTTTTTGTGGTTTCAGGGTTGTCAAAAATCCTGACTAGAGTTTAGATTTCATATAAACAAAAAGTAGATCCGTGCTGCTAAATGATATTCTAACCATTTGAGAAAAAATGACTAAGCCATTTTTCTCAGTTTCCCTGCTCACACAGTTATTGCTCTTAAGATTTTAGGGACAATATAATCACAGGAACAGCAGATCTCAGCTCTCTAATGTCACACAAGCCAAACAAACACACACACACATATACACAAATATGCATACACACAGGCTGATGCACCACACCTGTCATTTGTCTCTGCAGTGAAACAGAGTGGGACAAATCGGTGTAGGTCCCTTAACTGTGGCGTCCAGCTCACGGTGACTTCAGCTTTCCCCAATTCATCATCCTTGAACTCCTTGGTCATGTTCTGGGGGCCACTGAGCTGGAAATCATTTATCCTTCAGGAAAGAGGTGAGCGGAAGAAACATGGAATAAGTATCCATTCAGCTTATTTGGAATACAATATATACAATAATATTGTCCGTTCTAAATAATTCTTCTTTTTTGTCGACCAAAACTAACATTGGTTCTCAATGCATTTTGCTGATGAGGTAACAGGAGGTAAGTACTTAGCATGGTACGCCTGTGCTTGCACATAAAGCTGGAATTTGGCACCAACAGAGGCGTGCAGAACATCGCCATGCGAGGGTGTCCTAGACAAGAACTGGGGCTGCGTGCGACCAGCTACACAGTTTGGCAGTGGAGGAAGGACTGGAACACAGACACAAATCACCACAAGCATTCAAATATCTACAAACAGGTTCAAAACTCAACAGACACCCCTGTGGATTTGGTTTAACTTCCGCTTTGGTCATCGAGTACATCCACTACTTTTGTCTTTTGTATTGTTTGTGAACTTGTCTGAATCAATGAAATCTAAATTGTATTGGCTCTAGCAAAAGAGTGATATGGCTGCAGGTGCTGTTCCCTTACTCTCCAGTGCAAGTTGCACAGCTACTTGGCTGAAAGGGGGCGAGTTGCTGCCAGAGGACCTGTTGAAGGCATTTCTAGCTGCTGATGTTCCGTCTGCGTAGGACAAGGTGAGGTCTTTGGTGGAATAGTCCTCCAGCACCAGCTCAAACACATGGACACCAAGTTCTAGTTGGCCCTGAGTTTTCACTGTGCACTCATTCTGAAAAAAATGAGTGCACACGTTGATACAGAAGCACCACTGTAATCAAAGTAAAAGGTGCTTCCACCAAATAATAATTTACAGGTGTGCAGACTTATGCAACCAAGGTATTCAACATTTTTCATTTTACAATGTGTGAATAATACAACTGAATGAAGACTGACTTCACTCGTCTTGATTTCAGCCTTTACCAAAAACAAGATATATTGAAAGGGTGTGTTGATTTTCTAGATCTACTGTGCACGAGTTAGAAGTATGGCTTCTTGTATTGTTTTGAGAATGAAAGCCAGTTACCCAGGGCAGCTAATATTACTGGTGAGCTGCCCATGAATTGATCTGGGAGCATGCCTGATGAAGGTAAAAATGTTACATGCTACTAAAGTGAAACATTGTTTTAAGCTGACATGCAGTAAGTAATGTGTGTCACTGTTTCACTGCTTTGCTTGGTAAAACATTTGACAAATTGTTAATTACACTTCTTTGTCTATCTATTAGACCAGTTTTACTCTGTTATGATGTACCTATGTATTATTACTTGTAATGTATTACCTCATCCAGTGTAACGTTGGTGCCTACACTGGTGGTAAAGCGACATCTCACATGATCTCCCTCCGGATCGTAAGCCAAAAGAGGAAGACTATAAAAACAGTTCTGAGGCACCCTAGACACAATGAACAGACAATAAGGAATGAAATATGACTTAGATATAGATTCAGGTATGACTCAAATTGAAACACAGACCCAAACCCTTTGTTGTTGTTGTGAAATAAATTGTTCATGGATACTTGTCATGAAAATCAAGTGCAATAAATATCCCACAAATGTAATAATAATAAAAATAATATTAAATACATGTATGAAGCAAGAATACACTCTAATTGCAAACTGTCAGCTACATTTCATCTCTTGCAGTATTTGCCCACACGTTGAACAGAAATCAATCAATCACATTACTTGACGATATTTGAGATCATTTCATTTCATTTGGGCTAAATTATGTTTCTAACAAATATTTGTTCAAAATTGCTTACAGTGATTTTTAGCTTCTTGTGTTTCTCAGGCTTCATATGCCGGTTGTAGTTTTGGGTTTTGAACAATATTTTCCATTTATAGCCCAAGCTGTCACAGGACATACAGTGGATCTAGACAATCTACACACCCTTTGAAAATGTATTGATTTAGGTGTCTTTAAGGATGTCATTTTTTATATTAAAAACATAAAATGTCTAATGCCTTGGTTGCATAAGGTAATACTTGGTGGAAGTACCTTTTACTTTGATTATAGCAGTGATTTTGTTTGGATGTGACCAACTTAGCGATGTTGCGATTTTCTCCCATTCTGCATTGCAGTTCACTTAAATCAAGAGGCGATCGCCTAGGAAGTCCAAAGATTTTCAATGGGTTGAATTGAGGGCTGTGACTGGGCCATTCCAAGTTTAGACTTACCCAACCAAGGTATTTTAGTTTTTCTAATTTAAATCAATGAATTAATCAGAAATGTTTTTTTATTTTGATGTTGTGTGTTTCATGTCTAAACACAAGTTGGAAAAAAACAATCGACTTTTCAGTTCAGGCCTCAAGGCGAAGGCTGTGTTTTTTCTAGATCCACTTTATTTGGTTGTATTTGAACAGGACATTTAGCGCAGTGCTGATATTAAAAGTAAGTAAAACAATGATAAATAAATTATGTGCAAAGTATAACACAAACTCAACATTACATTGCTCATGTACTCACTGTATATTTGTGTTCTACCTCAACGTGTTCTCATATATTTATTTGATATCTTACGAAAACGATATGCACCCTCAATTTGTACTACCTACATGCAGATTCATCATATACCTCTGCATGGCCAGCAGCATAACACTCTGCTAAAACAATTTTGGTTAAGGTTAAAGCCCCAGGAAACTTAGCTTGAAATAGTAAAAATGAATGTATGATATCAAGGTTTAGTGTCTAATTAAGCATCCACAAAAGTCTGAGTGAAAATAAACTTTCAGAAATATTAGAAAACCTAGTAAAGCCCCTCTACTGACCCACACAGCTGATTGGCCCTGCCCTGACAAACTAGAGCCTCGATCTGACTGGGTCTCTGATTGGTGGAAATAATCACTTCATGAAATGTTTTCTGAGAGGTTTAGAAATTTCAAAGAGGTGATACTGTGGAGGAGAACTTTAAGGTTAAGCGTTAAGAAACAAAAACAACTTTGGATAAGTTTAGGGTTACGTTTGGCAAACTGTATGGTGAGGTTAGAGTCAACTCCCCCATTTACACTATCAAACTTAAACTTTGGTTATGGTTAGGGTAAGGTTGTGGTCGCTATTTCAATCTCAAACCCTCTGAAATTGTCACTGTAACTACAAATGTATTTACCGTAAAGATGCTACTGTTGTCGTGACGGGAGGTTTGTTGAAGGTGCGTGTGTCGTTTCGAATTCCCAAGTCCACCACTGCGTGACTACTCCAGTTTCCTGTCCCATTGATATTCGACACCCAGCAGCAGCTTGAGTAACTAAAGTGAAGAAGGTGGAACGTGTTATGAATATTGAGGTAATGAATCAAGGGAATCTCAAAACCTAAGAAATACACACAATAATAGAAAAAAATATATTATTATTGCAAAACAGTACATGTTGTGACCCACAAATGCTCCTTTTCCATTACATGAGAAAGTCTTAATTTCTGAAATATCTAATTGGAAGCGATTAAAGGACATATTTACATACAAACACTACCAGTCGAATCTTTGGACACACTTACTCATTTTATACATTATCAGTCTGTCTGTCTATGACACTTTGTGAACATGTTTAAATCCAGCTGTGTGCCTGCAGTCAGTGGTGAGCTGGGTTGTGGCTATCAAGGTGAGGCCAGTGGCCACAGCACAGGGAATCCATAACAGCAACAGCAATGGTGGGAAGCAATAAGAGATGCAAGAAAGATCCATTGAAAAACACAGTGAACATCGCATTGTTTTTTTTTTTTATTGCAGATTTCCAACATGCATTGCCTGCTTCTTCAAGGCCTGTGGCAGCTTTACACCTGCTGATTACCTCAGCCTCAGGCTAGGTGACATTTCAAGGTAGGCATCTCATCAAAGTAAGCACCAGGTTTTGGAGTGGGAAGGTGACTGGCTGAGAGGGAGGGGGAGGGAGGGGGAGTACACTTCTTGCCTCAAGGCAAAAGTTCTTTCAAATCTGACTACCCATGGGTGAAATCTCCACCCTTCTGGTAGACAGTTCCCTGTTTAGGTGAGGAGGTCAATTCTCCGTGGGACATGAAGGCATCACTGCAAGTCAGCAGCTTGCATGACAGGGGATAGGAGGTGAACACAATGTGATCAGTTTGTGTCTGTTTGTTTCAATTCACTAGAAACTCTTGAAACTCCCAAAACACCACTGATGTCTAGTCACCTGAAGGCTAATCGGCAACAAATAAGACATTGGCTTACCTTACAGAAAAGGAGGACGTATTACTAGAGATGGTTGCCGTGGTATGTCCTTCAGATTGGCACCACTTGTCTCGGCCAGAGTTATCCTTGTCCGTTTGCAAAGCCTGTGTGTTCTCAAAGCTAGTGCAGGCCCCGTTGTCACATCTATAGGAGAGCTGAGTTTCACAGCTGCCCCGGCCATTCTCTCGACTATAGAAGCTCACCTACAGCCAGGTTGGAAAGAGTACCAAAATATACTACTCAAGTAGAACTTACTTTGAGGAAATTCTACGTCATTAGAAGTAAAATTACTGGTGCTAAAATCTACTCAAGCAAAAGTATAAATTAGCTCATATAAATGTAAAAGTTACTGAGCTACTCAGTTGATATTTATTTTGTTAGTGTAGGTGCATAGATGGCTGATATAATAATATAACATTACTTCCTCATACTAATGCAATGCTAGTATGTGAGAGTGAAACTGAGCTAAGTAAAAGTAAAAATGACTGACTGAAAAAATACTAGAAGAAGAACTGTCGTGGAAATTGTCTGGAAGCACTCAGAGCAAAACAGAATAATACACAAAACACTGATAGGTTGAAGTATTAAATATATTGTATACAGATATATTGGAGAGATATACCTTGAACCAGGCCCTACAGTAAGTCAGAACCTCCGCATGGTCTCTCTCCCTGAACATCAGCAAACTATAATCTTTATAGTTTCTTTAGGAACAAAGAAGTCTCCTATGATTGGTTCACATATGCTTAGATAACATGTTTCATCCTAAGGATCCTTTTAAGGATCTACACATAGTAATGGTCTGGTCAAGTTCAAATTTATGACTTCCTTGCTGGGGCCTCACTGGCTCAATGTGCAGTACACAGACACATGTACATGGCACGTGACATCACAGTATCAGTACAACCAGACACAGAATGATAAATGATAAATTCTACTATTGTGTACAAATTTACTTTCACAGACCCCCCAAACCATTTTTAATTTCTAACAGCATAGGTTAATGCTGAATATCAATTTGAAATAATCGGTTAAATCCTGATTTTGCTGCGTTGTCTGGAAGTAATATTTTTTTAAATGAAATAAGTAACATTGCAGTTTCTAAAACCATAAAGACACATACCTTAAATGTCCCATCCTCATTCTTCTGTACGGGCATAAAACTAATGCTTTCTCCATAAAAAGTGCGCTGAGTTGAACCAACGCCTAGTAATGCGAACACCAGCAGCAGTCTTGCTGTTGCTGCCATGGTGTCTTGGGCCCTCTGTTCGTGAAATATGTTGCTCAGTCAGTTTCAAACTCAATCAATCCAGAGGCGGTACCACTTCACTTAAGGTTCACTTAACAGGAATAACCAGACCAGGGCTGAATTGTAAGTTGTAATTGTAAATATCTTCATTATCGACATTTATTATTAATAACTTCTGCATGTCACCAGAGGCGGGGATGACTGAATTTGGGGAGTCACAATGTGACTGGAGGTGACTGGAGGTTCAAGGAAAACCTTTGTTTCCTTGTCCAGGTGTTTTCAACAGACAAGTCTGTTAACATGTGTTATCATTTATGGAAGAGGATTAGGGCCACGTGAAAAATGTATGTGAGATTAAAGATTAAAGTCAGAATTCTGAATCTCAGAATTCTGACTTTAATCTCTGTGTGCCTGCAGTCAGTGGTGAGCTGGGTTGTGGCTATCAAGGTGAGGCCAGTGGCCACAGCACAGGGAATCCATAACAGCAATGGTGGGAAGCAATACGAGATGAAAGAACAAGATGCATTGGCTTTTTTTGTTTTTTTTATTGCAGATTGGCAGCATTCATTACTTCAAGGCCTGTGACCGGCTAGGTGACATTTCAAGGTAGACATCTCATCAAAGTAAGCACCAGGTTTTGGAGTGGGAAAGTGACTTCCATAATCATTAAACCAAGAACGTTCTCATTACAATGAGCACTAACTCAAACAAAGCTCTAGTCACATCACTGTTCACTGTTCAAGTTTGTCCTGCACATGACATATTAAACAGATTAAACAGATTGCTGCCGATTCCACTATAGTACAGTTTTATGACAGTAAGTCTGTTGGTGTATTTCTGTAGTCGGCAGTTTGTTGTAACATTGTGGAGAAAAATCTTGAGTCACATAAATTGGCATGTCTCCACACCGCGGAAAGCCAGTAACTATGACGTCACCTTTGTTTAAGGTCAGGTTTAATTACTAATTAATTAATTACTTTATATCCTACCTGTGGTCCATGTTTAAAAAATAAATGGAATTCCATTTTACAAAGTCAGATGTTTTTGGTATTATTATGGAGAAAATATAAGAGAAAAGAAAATCCACTTTAGATGGTAGTTTATGGTATTTCTGGTATTTAATTTCTCCGGCACTGAGGTTATGGATGCAACGCAGTAATAAGTTGAGCGAGGACGTGGTTGAGCGTGGTCATGTCAAGTGGTTGCTAGTGGTGGAGGGTCGACTCTTGGTATCTGTTGATGCTGCTTTTTTGAACAACGTGTAGTGTTCAAAGTGTAGTGTAGTATGAAGGTGCAGTCCCTTTCTTCATCCCCGCTCTGCTCCCCAGGTTCAGCACCAGGGACAAAGATGACCTGCCAAGAGACTGCCACAGCTGCACGCTAACCCCACTGATGAGGCCCCAGCTGAGACCAACCTCCTCATCAATGAGAAGCTTCAAAAGCAGAGGTTTGGGTGCGGCACAGCAGACTGGCTCCCACGCTATACTCACGATGCTCGGTGCTTTTGCAGGTGCCACAGAGGACTAGCAGGCCGCTGGCTAAGTTCGGGACCGCTACCCTCCACACGGCACAATGACCACCTTAACTCACTAGCCATGCCCCACCTCACCAGAACTGAACACCTCTTTCCTGCCACTATGGTTGAGCACATACCCTGTCTGTGTGTGTATGTCTAGCCCAGCTGGCGTTCTCCATGTTATAATATATAAAATAACTAGTAAGTCCAGAGGTTATGTAGTAGGTGAGCATTTTCCTGGTTAATGCCATCATATCCCGTAGCCTTTCTGTTCTCCATGGAGCATCCATAGAGCAGAGGTAGGCGCACAAGCAGCCAGGGATACTGAGCTGAGCATGGATTAGAATGTTGAGGTCGAGCAAGAAAAGATCCATTTGTGCATTTTAGATAATCTGCTGCAAAATTATTATTGCTCTTGCAACATAATTCAGGTTTCTTAATTTGCATTGATTAGCTTGAGGATGTTCCCTCACAAGAGTTACCAAGATGTAGCCTTTTGGGTTCCGCATACACAGCAGTCTCAAATGTAGCTTCCTGTGGTTTACGTATAGCAGTCAAGGAATTGATTCTGATTGTGTGAGTTACTGGAATCGATGGGGAATTGATTTGGCAGGACACAGGAGGAGGTCCCCATCACTATTAGGAGATTGATTAAATGTCCCCCCCGGTTATTTCTGCTTCAAACACATGTATTGTATACTCACTCTGAGTTTTAGAAATACATTTGAGTTTTACCTAAGCACATTTTGCAATTGCTTTGGTCACAGAGTCGACACCCCTTCGGAAAAATGGAGCCCTTGTCCTCGTTGTTTGAATCTCCTTTTCATGCCTTTCAACAACATACTAGACCACGTTTCATATCTTACTGTATTTCACATTGACCAATAATTCTCATACCTGCAGACCTTTCTCATGTAAATTGACATATTTTCTTTCAATCTTGCCAATGAAATAATATATTTAGTGTACTACTATCCCAGGGTGTAGGTTTCAGCAGTGAGGGGGACGCACTGGATCAAACTCTGCGCAGCAAGTCACACGGACATCATTCAAGATTCACCAACACCCTAAATAGGTGCTGAACAGGCAGAACATCTCCTGCATAATCAAGAAGGCCCTCCAGTACAGTGTGGTATACATCTTCCTGTTATGAGGACAAGCTCCAACATATTACCCATAGTGGGGCATTGGCTGTTAGATGTCCATCAAATAATCGCATGAGACGGTGAAGACAAGGGCAAGAAGGGATGCCACCGTGTCTGCCCACCATCTGTTCAGTCAGTCAATGAATCAATCATTCAAACATTCAATCAATCAATCAATCAGTCAGTCAATCAAACTTTCCTTTGGGAGATGGTACCAATCCATTAAGACAGTCTATTTTATAGAAACGGTACACTGCACCTAACTAGAAAGCACAAATAATATGATTGTTGAGTGTGTTTAGTGATTTGTATCGTCCACAGTCCATGTGATTTCATGTTGTTCTTGTGCTATGTGCGTCAGTATGCACAGTAACTACCTAAACTAAACCTAAACTGAACTAATGGCACAAAGAAAAATAAATACCCAGAGGTTCATTGTATTTGTCAATTTTTCCACTTAAAATCTGTTTTTGTTATCTTAGGTTTGGTATGTAACGAATTAAAGTTTGTAGCTTTATTGAGCGAACATGTACATCTTATTAGCCCGTGCAAAGTTCGTGAAGGACATCGCCTTCGTTATATTTGGGGCTCCTGGCGAGCCGTAGTGACGTCAGCGAGTAGAAATTGTCAGAGTGGCAAGATGGCTACGGAACCAAATAAGACCGAAATCCTTACAATTTTCAAAAGATTGAGATCTATTCCGACAAATAAGGTACCTTAAATACACACAGACAGCTACGTGTATTGTCCTGTTAATATGTCTTTTATTAGCACTAGCGTGTTAGCTTCTTCTGTCCAGTACGGCACAACAAGCGGCCAGCTGGCTAACTGTTAGGTTTTCTAGCACCTATAGTCGTGTGTAGGCCCAGACGGTCAGCTATAGCGTTAACGTTAGCTAGCGGTAGCTAACCTGCGCTACCCGTAAAGCAGTCAAACATAAAGGCCACGTATACGATTTGTGCTTGTTGAGGAAGCTACACAGTTCAGCTATTCTAAGCTAGCGAATGTGTTACCTGGTACTCGGAGATTGCGTTAACGCCAAGCTAACATACTTAGAGAGTTAGATGTAACGTTAGGAGAACTTGACAATTAAAGTCTCAACATTTGACTATAGTATTGTCAATATTATGTTGCTCCTAGCAGTGTCGATGGCATTTGGAAAGGCTGTTGCTTGTTAAAGCCACAAGATCAGCTTCATGATGTTTTCCTGTTTGGTTAGAATTAGTTATTAATTAGCTGTAACCTTATGTTGGTTTTTCAAGTTATCAAATCGCCATTGTTGTGCGGTATCTCAGCCGTAGCGGCAGCAACGGTAGGTTAATCGATCGATTGAAGACACTGTCGTTAGCCGTCCTATGTGTGGTGTTTTTACATCTCAACATAGGTCCGCCAGTGACTAATAGCTCGTCTGCTCTTCTAACTACATGTTATTTCCGCTTAGGCATGCTTTGACTGTGCAGCCAAAACCCCCAGCTGGGCAAGCATTCCCTACGGCGTGTTCTTGTGCATTGACTGCTCTGGCATTCATCGTTCCCTGGGAGTGCACCTCAGCTTCATCAGGTATGTTTCAGCTTAATTACAGGGTAGCTCATAGGTGTCACTGTCAATTATTGTATGTATTATAATATGATCATGAAGCATATTCCTGTAACATTGCCAGTACAGAGGCTTGTGTAACCATTCTGCACCTTTTGGAAGAGTCAATGCAGTGGCCTCGTCTTAGTGACATTGGTACAGAAACATTAAACTTGCAGGGTTACAGTGCAAGACTACTACAGTACAGTATATCCCTCGACATTTTTTTGTAAACGTATCCTGTTGGTCAACCAGCTGTTAAATCAGGAACTGGTTTTTACCTGGAACACTAAGTGAATGCAATCAAATAGCTGGCAGGATAGAAAACCAGTAGTGCTCTGGACCCTGAGGACCAGGATCGAGAACCACTGTCCTACGGGCACTTAACATACTATATGCTAACACGTTATGATGTGCACAGGACAAAGATATCCACCAGACCCACAAGATGATTTTGGCGGTACTCTGTTGTAACATGTAAAAGGCAAGTTGACCAACAAGTCCGTTTCCCATGGTGTACAGCGGGGCTATGTGCCACGGAGGGCCACCTTGTTTGGTGGGAATGAAAACCTGCATACTCTCGGCCCTCCGTGGCACATGGTAGAATAGCCCTGGTGTACAGTGTTGAATAAAATCGTTAACTAAAGATTCAGAGTCAAGTCGTGATTTAGTATATTAGTATATTTATTTGCAATAGCTGAGCGCCCAGGAGAGATCCACACACAGTATCGGGTGTACAGATCTCTGAAGAAAGCAGTTGGGAGTTTTCATAGAGACACAAGGTCATTTGTCATGTCAAAACAACACCAACATAAATAATAATATGACTAAACATTAGGTTGACCTAAAGAATAGATAGTCATAGTGAATGGTTGCTACCGCATACAGTATGGTCACAACAACATCAAGGGAATTGTAGTGAGCAACCAATTAATCAAGAGATTAATGCACTATTGAGAATTATACTGCAGAGTGCTGACTTTGGATATTACTGCCTGCTCCCTTCAGATCCACTGAGTTAGACTCCAACTGGAACTGGTTTCAGCTTAGATGTATGCAGGTCGGAGGCAATGCCAATGCGGTAAGTCATATGTATTACTCTAAACACATAATGTTTAGAGATGTCTGCTAGAGACGTTATTATAATGGTTTTAAGTATATAACCTGCTCTGAGAAAGGGCACGTTCAGCCTGTGAACAGTTCACTGACTGAATGGACAGTAAATCGGTGGGAATTATTTTGGTTTCACAGCTTTTGTCTGGGAAAGTAACTAGTTCAGACAGCAATATTGTTAGGGCATACAGCAAGCATTTGGTTGATAATGTTAGGCAGATCATGTCATGGCCATGTCATTTACTTTCTCCTCATGTCTGTGAAGACTGCCTTCTTCCGCCAGCATGGCTGCTCCACAAATGACACCAACGCCAAGTACAATAGTCGTGCTGCCCAAATGTACAGGGAGAAGATTCGACAGCAAGCCAATGCTGCATTGTCCAAATATGGCACAGATGTGAGTGTGGTTTTTGTTTTTTGAAGATGGGCTAATCCACCTAGGCTTTTCTCTGTATACTGCAGTGAGGTGAACTGTGATCATAAGTACCTGTGCTACATTCAATACCACATGCAGCTTCTTTACTTCCCCTTTCAAATTTTAAAAATCCTAGACGATCATGAAAACAAACTTTATCACACACATACGGATTTGACAGAATTTCTCACCTCATTGAAATACTCAGACTAGACGACAGCGTTGGGGCCGGAGGTGACGCACTAAACAATATGATTAACATTCCAGTACAGATTGACACGTCAGTACCGAAGTATCCATGGTGAATTTTGAAGACACACAGACTGTGTATTAGAAGTTACTAATAGTTGCGTAGTAACAGGTTTCAAAACAAATATTCACAACTGCTTTAGCATATGTATCTAACTAACCAAAGCTTTCCCTTCTGTGATCTGATCCTGATCCCGTCGGTTTAGCTACACTTATACTAATTTAGCAGTCGTTTAATTGTTTTGAGATTTTAATGTTGTATCACACAGGTCAATTCCCTAAGGAGTAATTCCACCCAATCAAACTAAATATCAGAGAGTCATTGCAGTACCTTGTGCATTAATGACTTGTTAGTAAGGTGATTATCAGTATTCTGTGTTAGCAGATCTACTTCAAAGTCCACAAGGTCTGCACAAATCACAGCATGCAGTGATCTCATTATAGGCAATATGCCAAGAAGAAACAATAAAAAAAAAATAATAATAATAATTGGCACCACTCAGGCTTCTGAATATTGTTGAAGGAATTCAATGTCTCTAAGTACCACAAACAACCTTACTGTCTTCATTGCAGCTATGGATTGACTCTTCTGTGGGAAGTGCTCCAAATGCAGTCCCCGAGAAGAGGGAGACAGACTTCTTTGCCAAGCACACGCAGGTTTGTTAGCATTTTACAAAATTATGACCCAGAAAGCTACTATCTTCAATAAATACGTTTTTGATAAATGGCTGCCATATTGAGAAGATCCCTGGAATATTTGCTCTCAAATTGAGGAATGCTTTAGTTTGGTGATAATGCCTGCTGTTAAATTTAAGGTTGACGATCTAAAATGTAAACTGATGGCATATAAAATGACTGCAACTTTTAAAAAAAACAAGAAGATGGGCTTAGTGCTTATTTTTGTTTCCAGGAGGCTAATGAATGGAGCATGGAGCCACACACGCTGTCGGAGCAGAACGGAGGAGCTACTGTCAACGCACCGATGATGGACACAACGGCCAAAGGCCAGGATGCCACCAACATCCGTTAGTACAAAAATAACCTGTCAGCATGAGAAAATGATTGTATCAATTAGATATTACCTAGCAACCGATAAGACTTTTTCAACAATCTTTTGATAAGCTTTCATACTACTCGGCAGATAATTTTCAACTGGACTCTATAACTGTGCTGTCATCCAATTTTTATTAAATCTGTCAACTGGAAATTTCACGTATTTTAGATTGCACTTATTCAAGAAAAAAGTCAGGAATCTTTTTATGTGTTGCTGTAAGTATTTGCTCTCTAATGTCAGTTGATCTGGTTCTTGCTAGAGCCAGAGGAAGGACCAAGCATTGAGGGACTGAGCACATCACCTAAAGCCTCCATCGGTGAGTCCCTTACAAGCCTTTTTTCAGCCG
Source organism: Hoplostethus mediterraneus (assembly GCA_034670385.1). NCBI lineage: Eukaryota > Metazoa > Chordata > Actinopteri > Trachichthyiformes > Trachichthyidae > Hoplostethus > Hoplostethus mediterraneus. Next base: position 5,944,856 of record JAXDDW010000004.1, on the reverse strand, counting down.
GTTAGAAAAAGAGGCACACATACTACCGCGATGTGTCTTAACCTGGCTTGCCATTGGTTCAAAACTTAACGCTGTCATCCATAATATCCCTTATTGGGATCAAAGGTCAGTCAAAGACTTGTTTCTCTCTAGAGCGGTGGCTCCCAATCCAGTCCTGAACCAATTACAGTCTTCATGATACCTTAATTGGTTCAGGTGTGCCTGAGTAGAGCTGGAGCTAAAACCTACAGGTCACTGAGGTTACTTGAGGACTGGATTGCTCAGAGAAAGATATCAAGCAATGCGAGTAGTACTGTAATCTACCAAATGTAACGTTTCAGAAAAAATCTCAGCGACAGAAATCCAACCAGTAGCAGTACATTTGTAAGAATAATTTGGCCTAAAATCTTATCAGCGAGAGCATCATGCTCACATAACTCTGCTTCTTCTGTTTTTGAATATGATGGTGATTTCTGGTGGGTCCTGTCCTGCAGAGGACTCCATGCGTTTGTCATCACATGAACCATTGATACCCAAAGGTGATAAGAGTGCACTTAGTTGTTGTTTGACCATTGGCTGGCTACGCTTCAGAGGCATGGGTGTGTGTGTGCTTGATCAACACATCACAAGCCCCCTCCCACCCATTTCTTGCAGGGATATACCCCGTCCGAAATATTGTATTTCACTTTTTTAGCATATCGTTTTTTTAAACTATGAATCTTTCAAACAGCCCTTTCAGATCAGTTTGGGGTAATTGCACAATTTTGGTGAGACTGTTCTAGTAAAGAAGCTGCTCCATGACAAGGTATGAGTATCGTGGAACAAGGCTATGACAGTATGAAAGTATGCAGCAGCACCACCCAGCCTTGTCTTGCTGCAAGTATTTGAACTGTGACACATTTTTTTGTTGTTGTTGTAATGACTGAAGTTAAAGCACTGGCCCAGCTCACTGTAACCTAAACCAGGACAATATTCTAGATTTACAAACTAAGCAGCAGCTTAGTATTTGCACAAAATACCCTTTCATTCCGCTGAACAAGAAAGTTCGGTATTCTCTTTCCAACGTCCCGAAAGTAATTTCCTCAAGCATCTGTTCTTTACGGTTCTCTCCCTTTTTCAGAACTACACATATTCCCATCTTAGAAATTGTGTTTATTCTCATAACAAAGTTGTTGTATAAACATCAATTTCATAAGAGCTTGACAGCTTTCTCTTGCTGTCGTGCAGGAGATGTGCCATGTACGTGTTCAGATGTTTTGGGAAACGAAACGGCCTAATCCGCTCAAATCCAAATGCTGCATTGGCTTACATGTCTTTAACCAAGTGTCACGCCTTTTGATTTGGTGGGTTGCAGTTTCAGCATTAACAAAGCAAAGCGAAAGAGAACCCTGTTCTTCGCAGGTCATGCAATGTATATTAGACCTTTTTTCCTGAGCTGGTTTGATTCTTTCTTGTTTTGATTTCAGGTCGTCATTGTAAAGTTTGTTAATTGACAATTTAAAAACATGATGTCTTGCAGTTTATTACAGCTTGCTATTGGGTCCGAATCTTATAAACTGGCAGGTTTTTCGTGTGTCTAATGTTGTTTGTTGTGTCACAGATGTAAAATCCTCCATCATTGGGAAGAAGAAGCCCATGGCTGCTAAAAAAGGGGTGAGTGATGTTTTTATGTTAAAATTTTGTATCTTGCGAGCTCCCATAGCGGTGGTTACTTTGCTCCCACGGAACAGAGATTGTTATGAAACCAGTTCGCCGAAGAACACTGTAGAACTGTTGGAAGTATTTCATTGTAGGGGTGGGCGATATGACTAAAAATTTATATTGCGATTTATTTCAAACTTTTACCTCGATTACGATTAATGAACGATTATTTTGTTCTGTTTCATTTTGAAATTTGTCTGACTTTGTCTGACTTCCTGCCCGGCTTGACACATTCGCTCGCGGCTCGCAAAAAACGAACAGTCCAAACCTGTCTGAACACGGCGTTACTGGACGGGGCGGAGGGACGTGACTGAATACCACGTAGTATTTTTTTAAGGGGACAGTTCATGAACGCAGTATTGGGGAAAGTATTTGGCCCATTGCGCGTGTGCGCGCGCACACACACACACACACACACACACACACACACACACACACACACACACACACACACACACACACACACACACACACACACTGGTTGCTTTGCTAACTGGCGCTTCTAGACGTTCCTCGTTCTTGTAGCCTAAATAACAATCGAAATGAACGATTTTGAAAATTTGCCATGATTACATAATTGTGATTACAAAACACGATTATCGCCCACCCCTATTTCATTGTCATCTTTTATGTAACTCCATAACACAAAAACACCGTCCCACTCTAACGGAGACCCAATTTGTTTCAAAATGTTTTCCCATCGTGCAGCTTGGCGCTAAGAAAGGTCTCGGTGCCCAGAAGGTGAGCAGTAAGAGTTTCTCAGACGTGGAGAAGCAGGCGCAAGTGGCCGAGAAGCTGAGAGAGGAGCAGGCTACCGAGTCGAAGAAACAAGCTGAGGAATCCATGTAAGGAAATCCAACATCATATTTTAGTCTCGGCTACTTGGAATGTGCAGGTCTGCAACATTCACGATTCAAGAAACTATTCAGGTTCATTTTCTTGACACTTAAAGTGGTAATCCTTGAGATCCTCTTTGCTCAGCCTCGTTGCTGTGGTGTTCCTCACTGCTCTGCCCAGAGATCACCTGTCAATCAAACAGTGTGTCCAGTACTGTGACGTCTTTTTCTTTGGATTTGTTTTGGTTGAAGCTTCAATAGGTGCCGCTCTTCTGCTTCTTTCTCTTCAGCCATGGTGGCTATCGGTGCTCATGCTAACTACCCAGTTCTATTTATCCCACTTCTGCTGCTATAACAGTAATAATGATAGATGTACAGATGCCAAAATGGGGGCATGTCTGAGGCTCCATCCCAGTTCTGACGTCTCTTGTCCTGGCTGTTGCAGTGTGGCCTCGATGCGTTTGGCCTACAAAGAGCTGGAGATCGACAGGAAGATGGAGGAAAAGAAGCTTCAGACCCTGGAAGGCAAGAAGAGGGAGCAGGCCGAGAGATTGGGCATGGGCTTTGGCAATAGGAGGTAACACCACAACAGAAACATTATTTTGTTATCTTGTCTTTTTTAGAAAATGACAATTTGTAGATGACAATCCGATCAGCTCTGGTGACAGGCTGGTGATTTACCAACAGACCAGTTTGATGGAACTATCCCTTGTACTATTTGGGTGAGCACCTGTGTAGAAACAATCCGCTAACGTAACAACTGACCACTGTTGCCATGACGATTCCTGGACTGATTTGCCTCTGGATGTTTAATATGTGGGTGTTTCTGGTCAAGTCTTTCTCAAAGCAAAATCTCCTTGAGGAAAAACATTGACTAAAACATTTTTAGAAAACAGTAGGAATTCACATGATCAGGCTGCAGAGGTATTTGCGCAGCAGTTTTCAATGTTTTAGCTCCATATCTGTAGGGCTTATGTGCAGAATGCTGTCATGTGTTTTTTTCATTTTCCACCATGTATTTAAACTGCTACAGACCTTTTTTTTTTTGGTGCATGACACCTCATGTTTCCACTAGGCATAGTCACCTTTAGTATGCACCCAGCCATTCAGTGAAGTGTGGTGTGTATTAACCTTTTTGACGTGTATGCTTCCTGTTTCAGTGCTATGTCCCACTCAGTGATGTCAGAGATGCAGGTGATTGAACAGGAGACTCCTGTGGGGGCCAAGACCTCCACTCGCTCCAAACTGGACATGTTTGACGAGCCTGGCTTCACCTCTGGACCCCCAAAGTATGACCGTCCTATCACCTATTGCCTTTTTTTTCTCTTTTTTTAAAATTTATTTATTTATTTATTCTCCACTCCATCCTGCCCTGTTTGATCTTTACTCATATTATAGAAGGGAAGGCGATGGAGAGAAAGTGTAGCTGTGTCCCAGCATTGTCACTAAACCAGCTACAGCTCATTGAACTATTGGTGTATTATTAGTGAACTATTGGTGTGTTATTAGTGAACTAGTGGTGTTCGGTGTTGTGCACCAAGTCAAATTCCTTGCATGTGAAAACACATTTGGCATTAAAACTGTTTCTGATGATGCTTCTGGTTGTTTTTTTTTCTTTTGACTGGGTGCAGGTACAAGGACAACCCGTTCACCGTGGGAGACGGGTTCGGATCCCGGTGGGATTCGGAGGGAGGAACCGCCTCCTTCACCACCGCCTGGGCCCTGGAGAAGGAGGATCCCAAAGAGGAGGTTACCATCTCTAGTATACAGCCAATAGGAGAGAGGTACGTGTATATGGATGTCTCCCTTCCTCACACACAAGTCTGAAACCAGTTACAGTTCAAGTCGGTCCAGTAACGTCCAGGCCCTTACATGTGTGGTCTTTCTCTGTTTGACCCAGGCTTCCCAGTAGAAGAAAAGCGGAGGTGTCGGCGCCGGTGGCAGAGTCGAGCGAGGCCAGGCAGAAGTTTGCCAATGCCAAGGCGATCTCCTCTGACATGTTCTTTGGTCGGGAGAGCAGCGCTGAGGTGACAATCTTTTTAATTCACAGCCGCGTGGTGAAACACATGAATCCTGGACTTGGCTTTCTTTTTATTTTATTTTTTAATTGGTGTTGTTGAAAATCACACCACCTTGTATGTCATGGCAGTTGTATATTAGTTGTGATGTCTTTCTGTAGATTGCTCTTTGTGTTTTACCCACATTATAGACAAATTGGCTAAATGTATTGATCACCCAAGGCCCACTACCATTGATACCCAGGTACTGATGTTGTTGCTTTATCTCTCAGTATGATGCCAAGACGAGACTGGAGAGCATGTCTGGCAGCACCTCCATCAGCTCAGCCGACTTGTTTGGAGACGGCAGTGACCGTACAGGTAAGGCCGTATGTGTGCGTGTATAAATAGTTTTTTATTTTTTTATTTTTTTATTTTTAAACAAAACAAAAACGCTACTGCCGATGTTTATTGTATTCCTGAGTCCATCTTATTTGGTGACTTATGTTTCTGACACGGACTATGTGACATCACGGTATTTCCAGCAGCTACAGTGGAGTTTGATAACAGAAAATGTTTCATGGATCTAAACCATCAACGGTAACCGTCAGGTTTTGGTGTCAGCCAATCAGAATCAAAGAGCAAAGGCTTCTTTCTAGACCGACGATCAGCAATCATACAGGAGAAATCCATCAGAGGAGAGAGACCAATTTCTCCACTGACAGTAGCCAAGATAGACCAGAATGCAATGCAGTAGCCAAGATAGACCAGAATGCAATGCAGTAGCCAAGATAGACCAGAATGCAATGCAGTAGCCAAGATAGACCAGAATGCAATGCAGTAGCCGAGATAGACCAGAATGCAGTGCAGTAGCCGAGATAGACCAGAATGCAGTGCAGTAGCCGAGATAGACCAGAATGCAGTGCAGTAGCCGAGATAGACCAGAATGCAATGCAGTAGCAAAGATAGACCAAAATGCAATGCAACCACAGTTTGCCATAAAAAACCGTCTCCTCAAAGATGCAGTGTGTGAAATGCAATGCCCTCCTCGTGTGGCGTTCTTGTCATTTGAACAACCGGGCACAACACACCATGGCATTGTTCTCTCTCCACTCTTGACTGTTTTTTTTCGACGAGCATAACTCTCTACACTATAACTATCGTTCTCTCACCACCTACACATATACGACACAGAGAGCCCCGAGGGCTGTTGAAAGATATTCTAGCAAATGTATGCAACCAATAACTGAAGTACAAGTGGAAGAGACCGGTTGAGTCACAACACGATGACGTTCAATTTAAATTCCTGTGAGATACTCAGTCAGTCAAAAGTCCATTCCCGCATCGCCCCCTGTACTAATCGCCCTCTTCCTCTCTAGGGGCCTCGGGCTTCGACAGTGTGCTCCCCTCCGGCCCAGACATTGCACAGTTCAAACAAGGAGTGAAGACCGTAGCGGGCAAGATGGCCGTTCTCGCCAATGGTGTCATGAATACCATCCAGGTGAGAGAGGGGGGCGGAGTCACTGTCATCCTCAGTCTTAACACTTGTTTCACATTGTAGGAAACGATACGGACTGTTACACAATGTGTTTTTTGTTGTTTTTGTCCAGGACCGCTACGGCTCCTACTGATGGGACTGGAGAGACGAGCACTGACCTGTGGGGAGATTACTAACCACCGTGTAGAGCAAACCAGCCTCCTGATTGACGTGTGCATTTGGGCGGAAGCGACGGGGCGAGAGAAGACGGAAAGAAAAAAAAACATTTGCATGGAGAGAGAAATCGTCCTTCTTGCCTATCCACTTCTAGAGACAATTTGCAGGAGTGAGAGTTTTTTTTTTTTCTTTTCTCATTCTCGTTGGCAGATGCTTGTTTTATTTTCATAAAGGAAACCATTGGAGGGTGTAGTCTTTTCTAAACCAAGAATTTTGTTGTAATTTACTGTCAAGAGAGTTTTTGGTTTTAGATTTAAAAATGACATCTGTCAAAGTTAATTCTACTATATTTTATTCCATATGAAAGAATCAAGGTATTGTTTTGATTCATCTTATAAAATTCTTGTTACTTTTTTGTGTTCATCGAAAAGCAGCAGTATATATATATTTTTTTTTTAAACCATTCAGCGTTAATTTGAACAGGAATCTGATGTTTCATGAATTGTGTTCAGTGTTCAATTCCCTGCTGCTCACTTACACTTCAGTTTTACCACCACTTCTTTATTATTTTGTTTTAGTTTACACAAAAGCACTGGCAGCCAAGAAACTCAAGAAGCAACAAGTAGTTGTTCACTGTCTTTTTGCGTACCTCTCGACTTCGGTGTATCCTCTCACCCAGGCAAACGGTTGAAATGGTTTTGTCTATGCATTTACGTCTTCTGACCTACAAAGAAAAGCGTTTTTAATTTATGCTAGTTTTTATTTTCTGCCACGTTTGCCTCGGTGTACCTCATATCTGTAAAGGCATGAAAATGTTGTCTTGCTTTTCCCCTTAATGATTTAAACTTTTGGGAGATTGATGACTATCTTAAGTCTTGCGTTTCTATTCAAGACATATTTGGCCAATAGAAAATATTCCTGTGTTTGTTCGGTATTAACAACATAAGGCGGCTCAAAATGGCTCCTAACTGTAACACCAAGGAACTGGTATGCTTGAGTGGAGATGTGGAACCCTTACAATGTTTCTGCAGAAGGAGGAAGTAAAGACAACCCTTTTTATTTTCATTAAATTATTACCTTCTGTATTCCCCTGCAATGGAAAACTGCTCAGATCCTTCAGTATTTCCACCAGAGGTTCAGGTTGGGTATTGTGTTCAATGAATTTGTGGGTTAAGTGGCATGTAAGTGAATATAGCTAGACGTGATGAAAGTGTATACAGTCTTATGTAGGTGAGGTGTGAAGGCAGACATGGGTTGTCCCCGAAGCCACGGTCCCCCTCACCTTGCATTCCAGGCAGCCTTGACACTCAAAACCCTCAGAGCTATTGAAGGACTGACCCAGTAGGTGAAACATCTTGGAAACCTTTTTGTAAATTTTAATCATATTTTCTTTGTGGCTGTAAAATAGAGTTGAGTGTCATATTTTCCCTCCTGTGGCCATGCCTGACCGTGTATGTCCCCGCCCATGGTAAACTGTCCAAAAGATAATTAACACATGGATTGAAAGGATGAAAAATTCAGACATTCAATTATTTATTTGTAGGTTACAAAAACAAACTTATTAGATATGTTAATAAAGATCGAAAACCTCTGCTGTCTTTCCCTGTCTTCATTGACTCCACTCCAGAATCTCAGACAAGTTTACATGATGTTGATTCAATCTTTATTAGATTGTCGGCTCTTTTAATGAGAGAAGTTAAGCAGTAGAAGACTTGGAAAGTCCTGTCTGGACTCTGACTGTAATTTGAAATGTGCAAATGTATTAAATGAAAATGATCACAGAGCTGGTTTTAGATCAGGACGATCTCTTGGACTTGGACATCAGAATATCACAGAGCCCGGGAAGGGACATGGAGGTGGGGGATCTAATCTTTTTTTCAACCTTTTTTAAAAACATTTAAAAAAAAAAATTTTTTCAGCCTTTGATTTCGTTTCCCTCCATGTCCCTTCCCGGGCTCCGTAGAATATCACCTCCCTAGTTAGAAAAGGTCACAAATGGTGTACAAATAATTACACAGCTATTGCAAGAAAAGTCGACTGTACCACCCCAGTGTCATCGAGGAATCACCCTTTGAGGCATACCATATATGTATATACTGAATGGGATGTGCTGTGATGAAAACATGTACATAATGTGTACCATCATTAGAACAGTTGTGAGAAAACACTTTTGAATGACCTGCATTCCTGTATAAAAGGCTCCTAAAATATGGTCTGATCTTCATCTAAATCATAATGTGATTTAACAAATAACGCACAAAAAAGTTGTACTTTCACGTGTCTTTATTGAACATATTGTTCAAACTTTTAACAGCTTGGATTCGAAAAAGTATGTGAACCATGCGATTTAGTAACTGGTGGAACCTCTGAGCAGCAACAATCTCAACCAACCGTTTCCTGTAGTTGCTGGTCAGACCAGGAAGTATTTTGGACCATTCCTCCTGACAGAACTGTTTCAGTTCATTGATATTTTTGGGATGTCTTGCATGAACGGCTTGCTTCAGGTCATGCCGCAACTTTTCAATGGGGTCCCCCACCATGCTTCACAGCTGGGATGAAGTTCTTCTATGTTTGGAGGAGAAGAAACACTGCATACCAATATGCAGTGTTTTTTCTCCCCCAAACATAGTGCTGCACCCTTTTGTCAAAAAGTTTAATTTGTCCACAGAACATTGTTCCAGCAGCTTTGTGGAACATCCAGGTGGTCTTTAGCAAACTTGTGACGGTCAGCAATGTTTTTTGTAGAGAGCAGTGGTTTCCTCCTTGGTATCCTCCCATGAACACCACTCTTGATTAGTGTTTTTCTTATTGTGGACTGGTGGACACATGATAGAAATTTCAAAAGATGCCTGCAGATCTCTAGCTGTTACCTTCGGATTCTTTGTCACCTCCTTGGCGGAGCGCTCTTGCTGTGATCTTTGCTGGACGCCCACTCCTCAGTAGAGGAGCAATGACAGGGAATGTTCTCCATTTGTCTATAATCTGTCTGACTGTAGACTGATGGAGGTCCTATGTAGCCTTTTCCAGCCTTATGAGCCTCAACAGCTCCTCTGAAATGACTGGCGCATATCCCACTTTCAACAGATCTTGTTTTGGAGAGCAGGTTTTATATGACCCACACCTGAATGTGGATCACCTCACTTCAATTACCCCCTTTCATAGAAGTGATTATCCTAGAGGTTCTAAATAAAATGTTTAAAAAAATTCGTAGTGGTCTTGTTTGATATTTCACACTTGTTTAATTTCATTTTATACATGTTTTTAATCCTGGATTACATGTGACATCTCAGAGAGGTCAGAAATGCAAGTATTGGATTTTCTCCATTGAAAAGGAATGTACACAAGAAACAAGGTTTAAAAAGCAGATTTTCAAGACTTGAAATGGATGTTGATGTAATTACAAGCCAACTAAAGGAAGCAATCAAACCTGTTGCTGGGGTCTCCAGCAAAGCTTCCCTTTACATTATCTGGACATCATCATGATGTCGAATTGCCAGATAGATCTACAATGTAAAAAATGTTTCAGATAAAGACAGAAAGGCCTGAAGCACCAGTTCAAAATCTTTCTGTGGAGAACCAGGGACATGCAGTTTCAGCAGAACACCCGAGACACATATCTGAACAAGAATATTTTCCTGTAGCTTTGTATTACCTGACAGGTCTGATTTCACTTGTCCAACTCTGATTTGCTTCCTTTGCTATTGTAGTTCACTTAATGTGTTTCTGATAAACCAGCTGGTAACCGCACAGTATCCGATCCAGATGCAGGCTCCATGTCCGCCGGGTTGTTCAGTTTTTATCTCTAGTTTTGATGTGTTTTCTCAGAATGGCTGGCGAGCTGAGAACAAACTCATCGCTGCTTAGTTTTGAGTGGTCTCCTATAGGCTGAGGACAGTAGCTGATACAGTTAGAAGTGGAGGTGTCTAGGCAGATGGAAGGATGACGGTCGCCTGCATTCTTCAGACAAACTAACCACTGCAGACTTTTGGTAGATGGATGAAATTAAAAAAAACAAGGGAACACTGATGACAAACATAATACGCAACAAATTATGATACAAACACTTGATCCATTGATACTGCAATATCTTCGGTGTATGGATAATGGCACAAATTAGAGAACACATTTGGTAGAACCAAAAGAAAGGTTCTCCAATATACCACTGACATGTGGTAGAAGTTTCCCTTTGCTTTTATCATGCCAATGCTCTGTGCTGCCCCCTACAGGAAAATAAACATAACTGAAAAACTAGAAACTCTTTTAATTACTAAAAATAATGTTAGCAGAATAATTTATTTCTAAGATATCCCTCTGAATCAAGGAGAGCTCTTATTAAATGCAATTGCCAGAATAGAAGTAATTAACCATCAGAGGCCACTGGCAACTTGTCTGCCTGACATGTGGCAATCATTTGCCAATCCTTGGTGGAATAGGAAAGTTTTTGCACAAATGTGACACGTCTTTCAGTGAAAGACATGCAGCGCTGTGCCTGCAGCGATGCACTGACAGTTCCACTCTTGCAGGTTTCTTTTTTTCTCCAGCGAGTCTTATCCCCAGTTGTAGAAGTAGATCTTCTGCCAGATGGGGAGGTAATCCATTAGAGGACCTGAACGGACAGACAACGTGATCGATCAATCAGAATCAAACCTAGCGAATGAGTGAGAAGTTGGAATAAATTGACTAGTATTCAGGATAACAAAAGGAAACAGGCACTGTTCCCATCAACACATGGTTTCAAGTCACCCATACATTACAGTAGTCAAACTGAGATAAGTGAAAATCTAAGAAGTTATTTTGTGATCAAGTGTTTCCCTCCAGTTGTTGCTTTCAATCAAAAGGTGGATGAATGGACATATAAATATAGCTAGCTAGTCAACTACTTCATGAACGTCTCCGATGGATTTCTCCTGTATGATTGTTGATCGTCGGTCTAGAAAGAAGCTCTTGCTCTTTGATTCTGATTGGCTGACACCACAACCTGACGGTTACCGTTGATGTTTTAGATCCATGACACATTTTCTGATATCAGACTGGAAATATCTCAACGTCACATATGTCATCTATGTTTTATCCATAGAAATAACCAAAAAAAGGGATTTTCCTCTAAAATGCATGAATGTTTGTCTTTGCAACATGGAGCAGGTGTGATTACTTACGTGCTACCAGCCCAATGCCTGGAACATGATCAGCCAGAAGTCTCAGCAGCAAAAGAATCTTTGCCCTGCGTAGAAACAGATAAAAGGACACAGACACAAATATTGAAACACTATTGAAGATCATTTAAAGTGAAACATGATAACGTATTTAATGGGCAGATTGATTCATTTAATAAACTCAATCCTCGACTAAAATGCAACAATACCCAGACAGCCAGAGACACTTACCCAGAGTATCTGTCATAGAAGGGTGAACGAAGAAGGTAGTACAGCAGCAGAAAGGTTCTCCTCCTCATCTCTGCCCTCTCCCATCGATTTTGAAATTTGGTGTCACTGAGCAAACCAAAACTAGAGACAACACAAAGAAGTACTGGATGTCGCCAAATTCGGAGTTAAATTGTGTGTGAATGCGTGCAAAAGAAAACAAGGGTGGGGGAGAGATGCGCTATTTGTCAACTTTGCTTTATCCTTCCACTGACTTTGAACTGACCTTCAAATGATTTTCCTTGGTCAAAAATATTAAACATGGACACAAACCTATAGTTGCATTTTAATGATTTCAAATGAGAACTGAATATTGCAAAGGAAACGTATTTACCTGGAAAGTTCGAGGGCTCCCGAGATGAGCCAAGGCTTCCAGGACTGCTTTCCACAAAGTCCGAGACAGAGTACTGCAGTTGTGAAATGTTGCTTTAAGGGAAATGAAACGCTCAACTATGAAGCTACAATAACCTTTCCTTAGTATTTTCATGATAGGGGCGGTATAATTAAAGGTCAAATGTGGCGTCTCAGACACCACTGGCCCCATTTGGACAAAACTTAAAAAGGATTGGTGCATCTCGGCACGGTGTTCTGGCATTTATTACACTTGTGATAGTGATGCTATACTTAAAGATGGAAAAGTAAAACTTTGAAAGGCTTTAACTGCTACACCACCAGTCCAGTTTTGTTACTAATCAGCTCAAGGGGGGGCTGCATCATCCATGGGGGATGGAAATGTGGAAACGAGTGCAGCTTCAATGTATTCCTGCAACTGAACGGACTGAAGGGAAGGATACAATGTACGAGTGGTCGCCCGATGTACATGGACTCAGCTATGGTCTCTTGGACCCCCAAGGGAGTCGGTTTGCTGCGGAGCTCCTCCTTCAAGCTGCTGCTCCTCTTCTCCTGACTCGGGTGCTCCCCAGAGCCTGGCCTGCAGGGAGGGGCCTGAATGATGGTGAACACAGCCGGAGATGGAGGGAGGTGAAGAGGACGACTTGTGACAAAGACAACTCTAAATACCACAGTGACACGCGATACAAGAGTTTGACACAGTGGATGCGTCATTAAAATGATGTATATTGATAAAGCCCCATCAACATTGTCCCTTGGTGAATTTAAAGTATTATGTTTGTCTATCCCAGGGACAAGGTGCAAAACAAACAAACCAAAAAGGGGTGGTTATTTTTTTCCTCTTCTTTATTTTTATTTCACAGTGTGTAGTCAATCTTATAAGACCAAGACCAATGAAATGCTTATTTTCCTCCCAAATAACTGTAGATTCACAGAGGCAGATTTTTTTTTTAATAAACAAACTTAAAAGGTATTTAAACATTTAACTTCATAGCAAACCCAAATCTAAATGTATATGTATAGTCACGTCAAAGTAAAACTCTTGTTATTCCATTGATAATTTCAATCTAATCAGTCAATATAATGAATTCAGTTGGAAGTGGTGGCAATTTATTATAGCCCACATAAAGTAAGGTGTTACACAGAAAAGAAACCGTGTCATCTAGTTCGCAGTCATCAAACTGCCAGGCAGTAAGTCAAATTTTCAGCCACTTGTGGTAACCGGGCTTTTGTTCACACGGAAACAGGAAATTAAACTGTTGATTAGGTTCGTGCTTATCTACACTGATGCTGTGCTCAAATGTTTAGGGTATGTGCTCAAGCCAAGCTCAAAGGTTATTAAATAACATTTATAATTGGAATGAAATCTTTAATTAACTACGCGATAAGGAGATCTTGTTGTCTTACCGCTGCCTAAGGGCCTCATGACTCGTCCTGACCGCTGGCCCACAAAGCAGATGTCATCTCGGTGCTCCTCGTTACTGTCATCTATGCAGAGAGGAGGGGAATTTAGCTAGAACTACCCACTTCCCTTATAATTACAATAAAAACACAAAACTATTCTCTACTATTTCTCTCCATCTGGTAATGATCTGAGACAAACGTTTTGGTGCGTTCTCAAAAGCCATGTCATGGTGACGTGAGAGAAAAGGGTGATAACTGACCTCCGTTACCAAACTCTGCATCCCTGTCAAGGGGAATTATGGGAGGCGAAGTCTGGATGCCAGATTTGTACCACAGAAGAAGCAGGATACGCAAAATTGCCCTGGGGATGAATGTGGGAAGAGAATTTGTTTAGGGAAATGAAAATAGAAGGGGCACCTAGAAGTTCTACATGGACCTTGTGATTTCTTTCAATCTTTTCCTCATAGTTCATACCAGTTTATACACAATAGTTTTGAGAGTAGTTCACTGAAGGTATATTTGCTTGTGTGCAGGTATGATATTATTTAGCAAGTAAATGTGATCGCCTGGTGTTTGTGTGTGTGTGCATGAATGATTTCAGTTTTTAGGACATCATGTATTAATCCAACAAAATCTACATCCTCAAATGTACTACAGGAGGAAGTCCTACTTTGCAATTTGGATGAGTCCAATGACCAGCCAGCGCCCGCCTTCACCCCACAGCTTAGTGGCTCCCATTTCCGAGAACACCTCCACGTACTCCAACACAGACAGCCATGTCAGGAGCCTTTGCTGAGAGATAGACTAGAACAAACAAAACACACAGCAGAAAAGCTCAGGGAGGACTTGACAGATCAGTATTTCTAAAGATTCTGGTGTTACTCATCCAACTGGTATAACTGCACTCAGTCCCATCAAGGAATAAAGGTTAAAAACAGAGGATAAGAGAGTGCTTCTATTGGGTTTCTGTCTGTGAGGGCGTTTGTTGAAGGTGCTCTTTGGTCTGGGGTTGTTACTTCATGAAAAAGGGAAGCGTTCCAAGGCACCCTACAGGCAAAAAGATAAAAAGCCTTTCTTTCAAAGAACATATTAAACACTTTGGCCATGCTTTGGCCTTCATCCAGGAGTAGCACATCAAACTGAAGAGTGCCTTGGAACTCAAAGAATGAAGTTTCTTCAGAATTAAATATTGAAAAAGCTTGCCATAGCAAGGTAATGAAACTATTATTAACACACGTTCTAGCAGTTTAAGTGTGTGTGATAAGTGAGATTTGCCAAAATAAAAAAGAAGTAGCCAAACCCAAAAGGCTGGACTACTATAAAATGTGACAGAACCCATCTCATAGCAGTTCTTTCTTTTCAGTCAACATGAAAGCAAACTTCATCCAATACATTTAGCATTACTCTTCCATCTTCTCTCTCTAAGGTAACCTGACTGGCCTGCACAATGAGAAACATCAGCAGCGTTTGTCTCCCCCAGGGAACATGTATTCAGCACGCATACATTTCTCATAAACGTAGAATGAGTTTATCTTAAATCATGGGAAAACAATCCTGTGGCTCTCACCATTGGGAGGGTGCATCTTAGCCCTTTGCGCAGAATGCCATCATTAAACAAGACCAGAAGATTGGAAGCAGAATACACTGAAAAGGACACATACCAACAAAGAGGAAGGTTATTTTGTCGGAACACTACAGAAACCCCAAAATGAGAACAATAATCAATAGCCACCATAAAATTACATTTTCGGTATTGCTTTGAATACAATGATATAACGGTGGTGAAATTTGTTCTTATTAGACAGGAAATAAATTATGTTCGAGAAAAAGAAAACCCCCAATATATAACGTTAAAGGAAACACTAGTTGTATCCTAAACACCCCCTTACCTAGTTCGGATAGTTCATGGGAATCTGCAAATCTCCCTGCAAAATAAGATGCATTAACGTTACATGTTGTAACTTTCAACAGAATTATTAGGCTTCACATTAGAGGACATTAAATTCAACAAGCAGTGACATTTGTTGCATTCTGTGTGGATGTGAACATAACCGTTAGTTACTGGCGTGATATTTTTGTAGTTACAGAGAAAGATAAATCTAAAACGTGTTTCTGCATCTTGATAGTTGTCAACTAGTCTAAGTCAGTTACTTCAGTGAACTTTGAACTTAAGCTTTTACTGTGGACAAAAGTAAGGTTATTTATTATGCTTCGCGTGTGTGCAGTATTATGAAGCATTTCCACTTACCTGCAATAAGGTAGGAGAGTGTTCGGACCGTACTCTCAAGTTGTGCGGTGGTAGCTGGGTTTTTCGTGACATACTCGGTATACCGCTCATAAATGCGAGTCAGTTTCTCAATGTACGCTTTAGACATTTCAACTTTAATAAAGAGGGGCAAATAATACAGTCTCCTGGTAGTGACAGAGCTCACAATATGCAAACTCAAACAATTTGCTTTCGATTAGTCTTGAACACATCAGACTCCGTCCACCTGCTGCAAAAACAAAACTTCCGCTTGGATGGTCCGGCAATGAAGTGTGTCCCCCTTCTGTCAAGTTCAAATATATTAGTACCTACGTAGTTGCACATATATTCTTCCGGACACGTTGTTGTTGCATCAGCATCCAACCATTCAACCCTGTTGCAATGTCGGACTCTGGAGAGCAAGGTACAGTAAACAATGCAGTGTTTGGACATTTTGGCTCCTTCGTTTAAACGCTGTTATAGCAAATATTCATATGTTTTGACGAATCGCCACAGCCGCTAGCTGGTTTATGCTCAAAGCAAGTAGGCTTCCAGACGAGCCGCCTAGCATTATGTCTAACCGGGTGTCTAGGTAACCCAGAACGGATGGGCAAGACGTCAAGCCAGATTCTATTAAAATAAAATGGCAATTTAACATTAATGTGGCCGTACTTATCGACAGGTACATAGCCCCTAAAATATGATTCGAGACATTTTCTGAATCGCTAGGAGCCACTCTTCAATTCGGCACACGGCTATCCCAACAGGTAGCGCTATATTTCAATAAAATTTCAACTTTTTGAATTGGTGCGCCTGTTTTTCCGACATTGTAACGTTACCGTTACTTTGCGGCAGCGAGCCACTGCAACCCAATTCTAAAAGTTGAAAATGTATTGAAATAATTTATGCTTGGTGGATTGCATGTATGCCTAATTGAAAACTGGCTCCCACCGCTTAAGAAAATATAGCCTGTCATATTTTATGGGGTGTGTATATTTGCTGAAGCTTGGGACTGTTATGACAGCGCCTCTGGCCAGGTAGTCTTTACAGCAGGTGGTTTGATTCACTATGATCTTTGTTCAATGTTTCTCAAAAAAGTTCAAGCAAGCAGAACAGAAAAGCACATTTAACATGAAACAAGCCGTGATCTCTGTTACACCTTAATATTGCTTCACACTGTTTCCACTGATCTGCTTGAGTTGCTGCAGTGCACATGGCCTGTCATCATATTGTCTTGACATACCTGTTTGTGTTTCTCATGATCTTAAAGACATTTTGATATGTAAAGGCTTGATGCTTAATTGCTTTAAATTTTCTTAGACAAATAGAGAAGTTGATGCCTGTGTATGAATTTTTAACTTACATTTAATAATTGAAATGCACCCCCAACAAGTAGTTTTCATTTAGACTTTAGAGGTGGAGAATGTTGAACCACAATGATTAAATCATCATTTTAAAGACTCACATAATGATTGTGGCCTTTAAAAGTTAATTTGTGGAATTTCTTTGCTTGTTAATGCCAAAGGGTTTCTACTTTGAAGAATCTAAAATATAAGATAGTTTTTATTTTATTTTAAATTTTTTTGGTCACTGCATAATTCCTTTTGTTATTTCACAGTTTTGATGACTTTACTATTATTCTAAAATAGTGGGAAATTGTAAAAATAAAGAAAAACCCTTTCTATGAGTAAGTGTGTCCAAACTTTTGACTGGTACTGTATGTCATAACAAATATTTTCACATCTTGAATGAATGTGGATAGATATTTCCAGGGCACATAACAGACAGGACAATCATGGTTTGCTTTTGTTCGTTGTGTGTCACTTCATTTTAATTAAATTTAGTATGTGCCTTTTTAAATAGTTTTACCTTCAGTTTTGTTTTTAGTTGCCTTTCATACTTTCAGTTCTTTTTTTCCCAGAAATGTCCCGTTAAGTTTCTATATGACTTTATTTCAGTTTCAGTTTGAGTAAGTGAGTGGTCTGTGGTCATATATGTGAGGATTGTTTTTGCAGTGTCTGCTCTGGGCACACATTGATAGAGAATCGTTATTGGATGGAGGCACAGTATTGAGGTTTTAATAGCTGAGTCATGTCCATTGATTACAAGAGAACTGAGTGATTGGCATTTATTTAATAGTTGGTTTATTTGTCTTTTTTGTTTTTGGTGTGTGTGTGTGTGTGTGTGTGTGTGTGTGTGTGTGTTTTCAGTTAGTTTTGGAGGCACAGATTTTTCTTCTATTTCTACTTTAATTTCAATTGATTGGTTTTCCCATGTGTAGTTTTTCAGTTCTACAATAACAGTAGATCCCTTCTATTCCATGTCCTTGTGCTAGATCTCCAACAACATTTGTACAGTTCACATTTAGCATCATTGGTCAGGAACAATGTTAACTACACTGTCTCTGACCACAGCAGAAATTGCTCCACACTTCTGTAGGCGTCATACTTGCTCATATCGCTGCTGTCAGACACTTGTTGCAACCACTTAACATCTGTACTGTAGTAAAAATAAAGCTTACTGCTTTGTCTTTTTGCTCACTACTGACCACAATATTACAACTGTTTCAAAATCTACCCTTTCTAAAAGTTAAAACATGACATTGAGAAGAGAAAAGGATCACACTCTGCAGCAATTTGTGTATCTTACATTATTAAATGTAAAGTATTGACTGTTTACTGTGACTTTAAGATTGGGCCACCAGGAGTTTGGGTCTCATAATCTATATAATTCAAGTCACAGCTAGCTAACCTTGAGGCTGTTTGCCATCTCCAAAAGGCACTAGGTTGTTTTGCTTCATCTCTGGAAACTGGAAGTGTGACCCAGGGTGCTGACAGAAAGGTCCTGCTGTTGGTAGCATTTTCTCAGGCTGTTGCAGCCTTGTCGGTAATTATTTGCGAATATTTGCCCTCTTGTTTCTGCAGCCTTTGAGTATGGCTTCTTGCTACAAATAAATGAGGAGGCTGCGTTGGCAGGGGCCCTGAATGAGTACCTGGCCTCCCGCAGCTACCTGGCTGGGTTCAGCCCTTCCCAGGCCGACCAGAAAGCCTTTGGGCTCCTCCACAGGCCCCCAGCTCCACCACATGGCCATGCTCTGCGCTGGTACAGACACATAGCAGCCCTGCAGCAGGACCTCAACCCAGAGAGCAGCAGTGAGTAGACAGTTCAAGGCATGAGGCCTGAACAGGCTGAGGGTGGCCATGGTCCCATATGTGCTAGCTAGCTAGTTTGGCTAGATGAGGTCCCCAAGGCGGTGTAGCATCCTTGGAATGAATGTAGCCTTGGCTTTCACTCTCCTTGTCAATCGTGGCAACATATGCGGTGCCTGGAAGGTTTTATCTTTTCTATTGCTTTTTCAAGATTTTCGCTGAGCGCTAAGGAGAGTTGGTTTATCATTATTTAAACAAAATGGTTGGCAGCTGGGACAAATCCCATTCCACGTTGCTTTTGCTCAGAGACATTTCGTTTCAAAGAGACACCTAACCAAAGGTACCCCCTGATTTCAAAATTGATATGCAGATAAATGGTGCATCTTGAAACGAATAGACACAACAAGGTACGTGTCACTAAGTAAGATATCAGTTATAGCAGGTTTGCATCGCATGTGCTCAGAAACCGTTCAGGTGGGTGTTTGGGCATGCAGAGTGTGGCTTTGTCGCTAACTATTAACTGATTGTCTTCTGGTTACCAATGTACCTGCATATTCCTCAGTTGAATACAATGATCCACATTCCTCAGAGAATGAGAGGAAGCTTCATTTCATTTGTCTTCATTTGTCAAGATGTGGCTGTTTATTACTTTGTATTTACTTGCATCTCGAGTCAAAACACATTTGAGTCAGAATCTTGACAATGTACTATCCAGCAAAAAGCGTCTGGTCAGGTTTTACTAGCCAGTCGAGATGTCCTCCAAGGTTTTACATCATCCGTGTACGGACTGGAGATGCAAATACAAATAACCGCGACATGAAATCTTATTCTTATTCAGAGGGCACACACCACACTTCTACAAGACTTTCAGAGAACAGTAAAAAACATAGTTTAGTTATGTAACATCCTGATTTAGCTGCATTGCAAAGCAAAGCAAATTTGATTTACCAGATATATTTGCTACGGGCTTAAATTTGATTTAATGGAAAATGATGGCGCTTCAGGGAAAATAATGAAACTTATGGGTGCATATAAGGGGAAACTTCGGCATATTTATTTCTCTTGTAGGCCACATCTTCGTCACAGTGAACAGATTTGGTTTCAGGGGTTTATCTATTTCACAGCCCTAACAGCTTTGAACAATTCTATAATTGCAATTTCCCCTCAGAGACAATAAGAGCATCTATCTGTCTATCTATCTATCTATAATAATACTAATAACAATAATAACTAATAATGCTACTAATACTGGCACTGTGACCAGTTATGTTGTGACTGACAGCAGAAGATTGAATATGCTGTATGATTATGACACAATAGCAGAGAAGGATTCAGACTATATTATAGATTATATACATTATAGTCTTTTCTCCACAGTGTTTCCCTTTACATTATGTCAGCAGAAGCACCCTGCTCCTCCAACTGCAGATGCAGTATTTTAGTTCCATATGTTTTTTAAAATTTGATTGTGTTCGTGCATGAGATGTGGCTAATTGAAAGACAAGCAAGAACTACTTAATCACTAGGCAAACTTACAAGCAACACTTTCATGTGATGTTTAAACATCTTCTATTTAAATGAAATTTTGCCTTCTAATGATGTTTTGTATCTTTTTCAGTGAAAGGCAAGAGGGTGCAGCCCCCTTGGTCTCCACCAGCAGGAACAAATGTTCCCCAGCTACGGCTCTACAACAGCCTGACGAGAACTAAGGTAGGCCAGAGGTGAAAATCAAATCCAACAAGTGCAAGTCGATATGAAAATGAACTTCTCAAGAATGCAAGAACAGGGAACAGGACTTTACAGTTCGGGATGGGCATTGTGCTTGAGGCTGTGCGATCAGTTAAAACAAACCGGCTCTGTACTAGCGCTGTTGGATGTGATGTTTTCTTTCTCCCAATGAATCTTGGGGCTTTCCATTCGTTCTCGTCAGCTATTTCACCATCTGATGCGTTCTCCAGGATCTGTACCAGTCCTCCATTTTTGGCGTTCTCTTGTTTTAAGAATTGTACTTCCGCAGTTAGATGTTACTGAAATACTCTAATGAAAGCTCTTCCTCAATCTATGTTCTTGTCCGTTCTTGTGTCCTCCATAATTCATTTGATATAATATCTAATCACCAAAGAATAATTCCGAAAAAAAGAATGCAAGAATGGATAAAGATCCTGGAAGTTTACTTGCCAAAGAAGAATGCATTCAATGGTGATTTGGCATGAATGAATGGGATGTCCATTGCATGAACGATGCATCACATCCAAACTAGCTGGCACAAATAAACACCACTGTAGTCTTTAGTACAGGATCTGTTGCCGGTTGGAAGGTTGATTTTTTTCTTGATTGATCACGCAGCCTCAAGCACACAGCCCGTCTCAAAAGTTCACAAAGTGCTTCACAACACTGAATCAATCTCCAAGACAACATGATCGTTCTCCACAAGGACACAAGTGTCGACTTGGTGTTCTTTGACAGTCACCTTTTATATTTATTTACTCCTCCTGTCAAATGTCTATCAGTCCAGGAGCGTAACTCATCAAAGAAACCTAATCTAATTGTAATCTGGTGCTGTAATACACTATGTTGCCTATTGATCTCAGTTAAACCTGGAGGGAGATCAGATCATTTTTATTTGGGATGAGTATCGTAGGTTCTATTCAGTAATATGCACCGAAGTGTTTTTTGAAAATGATCAGTTTTTTGTTGCTCCGTACGCTGTCTGGTCAGATAATTTACACTCAGTGCTCTGATGTTGCAGGAGCTGTTTGTTCCCCAGAATGGGAATAAAGTGTCGTGGTACTGCTGTGGACCTACTGTGTATGATGCATCCCACATGGGACATGCCAGGTAAATACATCTGGCTTTTAAAATGATAACCAAAGGAATAAATGACACCCAGCAAAGTTTTTAGCTTGCCCACTTTTTCCGGCACTCAAGGTGTTGTGAATGTTGCCCATAACAGGTCACAACTCCCCCATCATAATAGCATTCCTGTCTCCTCTAGTCTACTATAATTTACTGTATAATCTTTCTCTTTCTCCAGATCATACATATCTTTTGATATACTTCGAAGGATACTGAAACATTACTTCAAATATGATGTCCTCTACTGCATGAATATCACAGACATTGATGATAAAGTAAGTATTGGTTGATCCATGTATTCTTCACTGGTTTAATTTACAATTTGGAAATTGGTAGCCATAGTACAATTAAATATTTACTGGCAAGCTGTTTCCCAAACCACATAAATAATGGAGAAATAACAGCTATCACTAGAAGACTATCAGTAATAATAACAACACTTAGTTGTACTACTTAATCATAGGTTGACTATTTGGAGCATAAGGTTATAATAATAATAATAATAATAATAATAATAATAATAATAATAATAATAATAATAATAATAATAATAATACAATAATATCAATTGAGTAACTAGATATTTTCAAGTAAAACACTATTGGGATCTGTAATTGGGTATATTCAGACCATGAGTAAGCCAAGACTCTGAACCATAATATTTTGTTAGGTGTGTGTAGGCTTTACGTTGGTACTCCTTTCTTTCAGATAATCAAGAGGGCCAGGCAGAACTACCTTCTGGAGCAGTACAAGGAGAAACAGCCGGAAGCTGCTCAAATACTGCAGGATGTCCTGAGTGCCAGAGGGGTGAGACAAAACTCTCAATAAGCCTTTGATCCTGTGATAATAAACTGCCATGGTGGAATGAAACTCGTGGTTATGTGGCTAAAGTAGTAGATCAAGTATGATTTTCAGAATAACATAATTATTGATGTAGCTGATTGATTGTGTTATGTGTAACTAAAACGTATATTGACTGGAAAAAATTAAGAGACCACTCCAAATTTTTCTTAAAGCAGCATCTCTACATGTATGCAGTCATTCCACTCTAGTGTCTGTTGGCACAACTCATGTCAGTAGTTTATAGAATAAAACAAAAATGTTCATTTTACTCAAACACATACTTATAAATAGTGAAACCAGTGGTCTCTTTTTTTCCAGAGCTGTATCAAATTTTTCTAAATGTGTCTTAAAACAACAATCACGGATTCACGTAGTTCTTCTCTCACAATTGCATGTTTGTATGCTACTGCTTGCAGCCCTTTCAGGCCGTGTTGGCGTTGACAAAGGACCCAGATAAGAAGCAGATGCTAGAAAGGCTGGATGCTGCAGTCACGGCCGCCCTGGTGCCGCTGCAGGCGGCGATGGAGAGCAAAGCAGCAGCCGAGGTCATACAGTCTCAGGCCCAGGTAAGATCAGCGAGCAGATACAGTGTACACCGCAAAGTAGTATTTTCCCCTCTTGGTCACCGCCCCTCTTATCTTTTGACTTTTTATTTTACTTTGTTTTGGAGTTTGGAAAATATCTGACTCTTGTAAAAAGAGTATTGTATTTATTAAAGTAATAATCTGCGACATTTTCATATGAATACATGTCTGTTTTGAAACTATCGCTGATTCATTTCACACAGTAGTGATGCAACCTCCAAGTAGAAGAAGAACTGGGTAGTTAGCGTGAGCAGCGATAACCACCATGGCTGAACAGACAAAAGAGCACCGCCTACAGAAACAAGAATCTCGCGGATTACCACTCTAATAAAAACTAGGCTTAAACATTTTTTTAGAGTTTTTCATTTCAGTTGGACTAGAATATTCTGCAAATGATATTTTCAGTGTGGTATTATTTGTTTACTCCATGCAATATATTTTACAATGCTTATTATGTCATTGCTGGATTTTTAAGGCTTTTTTGTTAATTGTAGGTGCTGTTGGAGCACTCCAAGGATTTGCTGGCTGAGTGGTTGGACCACCAGTTTGGAAGTCAAGTCACAGAAAATTCAATCTTTTCCATTCTCCCTAAATTTTGGGAGGGCGAGTACCACAAAGACATGGATGCCCTGAATGTAGGTGGAAGTTCAGTACATTGTTTTCTAATGCAATAATGCCCATGGGTCACCTCTGATGTGTCAGCATTCATTCCAATTTTAAAAATAACTTTCTTACAAGCACAGCCTGCTTTCAATCAGGTTGCTGTTATTGGAGTTATTGGAGTTTTTACTACTGGTGCACCATGAAGCAACCACAAAAATAAAGAATAGGAAGTATAAGTAATGGGATTTTTATATTAAAATAAGAAAACTGTATTTTCTGGGGGCTTTTATTGTTAAATACATGTATATTATGACAAAAATGTCAATAGTCATTTATTATTTAATTGTAAAAGTGTATACTGGTGCACTGCTGTTGTGCATAAATTGTTTTTGTGGCCATCAGGTCCTTCCCCCAGATGTACTCACCCGGGTCAGTGAATACGTGCCGGAGATTGTGGATTTTGTGAAGAAGATAGTCGCAAATGGCTACGGGTATGGAAGACACTGCCAGTATCTCCCAACTAGATTACATCCAAAACGTTTTCCATTGTCATCACACCAATATTATTTTGTTTTCTTATTTTTGTAGGTATGAATCAAACGGCTCTGTGTACTTTGACACGATGAAGTTTGACACCAGCCAGCAGCACTCCTACGCCAAACTGGTGCCCGAAGCAGTGGGTGACCAGAAGGCTTTACAAGAGGGAGAGGGTAAATGTTTGGTTACAAATGATCTGTAAAAGTATTTGGACAGGAAAATTAAATGCATTGTGGTTGCCTCTCAGGTCCGGTAACATTGTTGTCAATCATTTCTTATCCCCTTATCTGGCTATTAGGGGACCTGAGCATCTCTGCAGACAGATTAAGTGAGAAAAGGTCCCAGAATGATTTTGCCTTGTGGAAAGCCTCCAAGCCAGGAGAGCCATCATGGGACTCTCCATGGGGGAAGGTGAGCCTTAATTCTTCACCCCCGGTGTTGTAGTTGTAATGAACATAACTTTCAAAGACCATAAGTTCCAAAAAGGATTGATAACTTGCACCATTGATTACTAATGCTAATAAAGACAAAAGCACATGCATCAAAGAGGTAGTTTAGGATCAAAGGTGTAACGGAAATCTACTGCATCTAGATCAAGCAACTCCTTTCACAACAAGAGTTCTAGTTAGTTTTATGAGTAAAGTTCATATGAGTAAAGTTCTGTTCAGAGTAACCTCACATTATATCTGCTTTTAAGCATTTACTATATATTCTTTTCAATGCTTCAATAGGGAAGGCCAGGTTGGCATATTGAATGTTCTGCCATGGCTGGCTCCATCTTGGGAGAGTCCATGGACATCCACGGAGGGGGGTTCGATCTCCGATTCCCCCATCACGACAATGAGTTGGCTCAGTCTGAGGTAAGAGATACATGTTTAGACTGTCCATTAACGAATGCATTTAAGCTATTTTCAGTCATAGAGGAAATAATAATACGGCTTTTCACAACCATTGGTTATTTCTCACGTAGGCTTTCTTTGAGAACGATCATTGGGTCCGCTACTTCCTGCATACTGGGCACCTGACGATTGCAGGCTGCAAGATGTCTAAATCTCTGAAGAATTTCATCACTATTAAAGATGCCTTGGAAAAGAATACAGGTGATTCATCTGTTCTGTTTGAATACGTCCTTGATATTGTAGATACATGACTGTTTGCTCAAGTAAACTGCCATTCAGATCAAATAAATGAGCAAAATACATTGGAATACCGCTTCCAAATAAGCATAATGCGCACGATTCCAAATAGGGTTGCGTATTTCAAAATTGTATTCTCATTTTTGGTCTGCCAATTTTGAAATCCCTAGTTGCATAAATGTGTCACAGGGGAATTCTGACAAATATCCCCAAGTCAAACCCAGTGATATTTTTGAGTATAGATTCTTAGATTCCTGAAGTGCAGGACATTTGCAGGCAAATGGAAAATAATCCCCACCTAATTTTCAGATCGCACCTTAACTCAAATGACATTGGAAATGTTTGATTGTGAAATATTGTCTTCAGTTCCATGAAATAAACATGAAGCCAGTAGTTGGGTGAACATGGCACCACAGGTAGCACGATACTCCGATTGTCACATATTTTGTCAGTTTTGCCTTTTTTATTAACTGTCTGGTTAGGATTACTGGCGTTCACATGAACTGACTCTGCAGAGAGATGAAACAATCCATGTTAATAGCTTGTCTGTGCGCGTCCTCCTTCAGCTCGTCAGCTCCGTCTTGCTTTCTTAATGCATTCCTGGAAAGACACCCTGGACTACTCTGCCAACACGATGGAGTCAGCTGTCCAGTACGAGAAGTTCATGAATGTAAGTGAATGTGGCAAATGGGCATTTTAGTTTAGACTTTATCCTGAGGTCAGTCTATATCTTGTATTGATTGTCTGTTTTCTGCTCACTCCTGTTACTACTTCTCCCAACAGGAGTTCTTCCTCAATGTCAAAGACATACTGCGTTCTCCTACGGACATCACTGGTCAGTTTGAAAGGTGGGAAGCCGCAGAACTGGACCTGAACAACTGGTAAGAGAGTAAAATCATATATGCAATGACTTTCTCCTTTGCTATTGTCTGTTGTCATTCTGTAGTCCCAGAACGTTCTCCTCTAAGGATTTAACCTCCCAATCTGATGATTAACTCGCTATAACAACTTAAGCAATTTTGGTGAAGGGTTAACCAGACATTATTAGAGGTTAGCTAGTAACTTCTGATTTGAATTTTGGAAAAATTCACCCTAAAACCCTTTAACATTTAACAGCTATTGGGTTGCATTTCGTTTCATTTAGCCATTTGGCCAATCGTAGACGACGTGACATTGACATATACCCAGTTTGATATCAGAAAATGTTTAATTGATCCAAAACATCAAAGGTCAAACGTCAGGTTTTGGTGTCAAGCAAGGAGGGGGAGGAGAGATACCAATTTCTCCACCACAGCCTGTATCTTTCACATCATGTTTCAGTTTGAGTAAAGGCCCTGTCACACTATTGCGTATTGGACTAGCGTATGCCAGTGTATGAAAAAAAACACTCTGGTATACGCTGACATACGCTAGGGGTACGTTAGGCATAGGTTTTATACGTTTCAAGCACGGTCGCATACGCTGGCATCCGCTGAACACGCTGAATGCGCGTATGCCAGTGTATGGTTTATACGCAAAGCATACGCTACGTATACGCTGAATAAACTCGAGTTACGCTAGAGGTACGCTAGAGGTACGTTACTCATAGGTGGAATACGCTGGTCATACGCTGACATACGCTGGGGGCCCTGTCACACTATTGCGTATGAGAGAAACGTATTAGTTAGGGCTTTTTGTGCATATGAAATGAATTTTCATACGCAACTAATACGTTTCTCTCATACGCAATAGTGTGACAGGGCCCTAACGAACCTCTTCTCAACTCTATTGCTATCGCTGTCTCCACCTACACGTAAACCCACAACTGAAACTTCACAGCCTTTCTCTGGGGCTTGTTGAAAGGCATTTCTGGGAAACATAAGAAGATCACTGTGGCAAGTTGCCACCGTACCGGGGTTCTTGAGAGACAGAGACTAGGCAGGAGTCAGAGTTAACTGTCGAACATGTCGAAGTGTCCTTGGGCAAGACATTGAACCCCAAATTGCTCCCGATGGTCAGGTCAGCACCTTGCATGTAGCTCACTGCCATCGGTGTGTGAGTGTGTGTGTGTGTGAATATTATATAATGCATTCCATTTACCATTTAGATGGCTGACAGGCTCTGGTTTCCTTTTGCTCTCTAGTTTCTACGAGAGGAAGTCCGCCATCCACGAGGCTCTATGTGACAACATGGATACCCGTGCTGCCATGGAGGAAATGAGGGCGCTGGTCAGCCAGAGCAACACCTACATAGCCAGCAGGAAGAGTGCCAAGCTGAATCCCAACCGCATGCTGGTGGAAAGTATTGCCGTGTATCTTACTGAAATGCTGAAGGTGAGCAGAGTAGTTTCTACTAAGAAGGTATTAATCGGTAGCGGTTCTCTTGCTAAACGTGTAAGAAACAAGCCAGATGTGTTTTCAATGTATTATAACCGATCTTACAAGCCAAGTTTAATTCAAATAAACATTGGCAGTACTGTTTCTGTGCCCCACAGTGCTGAAAATTTAGAGAAACTTTGTTTAAATTTGGAATAAAAATTGGGCCTTTAAAAAAAAAAAAAAAAACATTTAAAACGAACAGCACAAAAAGTTTAAACGTTAGATTGGACACATTTTTCATGTTTAATTGATTGACAGGACTAAGCACAAGAACTTCTAATGCATCAAGCCCATTGAAATGTGATTCTTGTCTTCCAGACATTCGGTGCCATTGAAGGATCAGCACCCTTTGGTTTTCCAGTGGGAGGAAACGGTCAAGACCTAGATGTAAGTGTAGAAATACCTTTGTTTTTTGGGGGTTTTTTGTCATGGAAAATCAAACACCACAGCAGCTGATTTCTACGATTGGTCCCTGCTCTCTGGTTGAAGACGGGTTAGTTAGCGGAATCAGCTGTTATAGTGTTTGGTTGGAATGAAAACACATGCATAGCCTTGGGTCATGATGCATAGCCTTGGGTCATGATGCATAGCCTTGGGTCATGATGCATAGCCTTGGGTCATGATGCATAGCCTTGGGTCATGATGCATAGCCTTGGGTCATGATGCATAGCCTTGGGTCATGATGGCACAGGATTGAAAACCACTGCACATGAGATACTTCCCTAAATGTACATTGATATTTTACTCACTTTACCTTTTTGTCAAGCACATAACTTCCTCACATCATATTTATCTATTAACTTTTTCAGTTAGTTAACATCAGTTAAAAATGTTTTGATTCAAATGAGTCGGCTCTTGTTTGGTTCCATTTGTCCTTGCAAAATAAATAAATGACTTGATGACTAAAATTAACATTTTAGATCATATCCTGCTGAAACTTATTTCTCTGACCAATCTAATCTTGAAATATGCAACTATACTTTTTTAATTTGACTATTAATGTTCTGCTAACTGAAACATAACAAAATGATTAATGCTCTAAGATTGATCAGTTTGGCTGAATATCTCAGATATTCTCCGATAGCTCTTTACGTCTAATTTGCCGTAATTTCAAGTTCCCACTATTTAAGTGACGTGCCGTAAAATACTGTTATTGCTGTGTTTGCCAGCTGGAGAGCACCGTGATGCCATATCTGAAAGTGCTGTCAGATTTCAGAGAGGGTGTCCGAAGAATCGCCAGAGAGCAGAAAGGTAAGCATTCGCATTAAACGGTGAGCGCCCAAAAGGCATTAATGATGGCGCTATTCCCTGTAGACCACTTGGCAATTCAATGTAGACCACTTTAACCTATCCAGATTTAAATTATCTGTGTTTATATTTATTTATTTTTCACCGTGTTTTCTTCCACAATTTCTTTCCAGGGTTTAATAGTGTATTTTTATCTGTCTAGTGACTGAGCTGCTGCAGCTGTGTGATGTGGTCCGTGATGATACGTTACCTGAGCTGGGAGTCCGACTGGAAGATCATGAAGGTAACCAAAAGTTTACAACCACTACCACAGTATTATTCTAAAGAAAACGGATCTCAACCCTGATGGAAACTGAAGTGCCGTGTGTATTCATTACGTTTTACTCGTATCGTTTCAGTATTGGTGCCAGGTTAGTCAAGCATGTCTTTTGTAGAAATAAGAGTCTCCCAGGAAATCTATATAAATTTGTTATTGTGAAAAAGTCAGAACTGTCAGGAAAAAAAGGCTGGCTGGCAAGGGAAAGGGGAAGAAGCATGGTGTAACCAATATAGTCCATCAGTGAGAATGACTGGATTAAACTGTCTGTTTTACAGGCCTTCCTACTGTGGTGAAATTAGTGGATAAGGAGACACTACTGAAGGAGAGGGACGAGAAGAAGAAGGTAAGGGACGAGTGGTAATCCCTACTTGAAAATGTACCTCTAATTTCCCTCTGTACCTTGATTAAACAAAATAAACACATACTACCCTGCAAAGAAAAACACTATAAACCCACAAGCTTCATGAAAGCGGAAGAAAAACACGATTGCACCTACAATTTATTTTCTTGGGTCTAAACCAGAGTGGAAAAGTCAACTTTGTTGCATTTTTGTATTTTGGTTTGTTTAGGATCACGCTGCCCAATTACAAGTGAATGTAATCCATTGCCTGTAACTGTATCTAACATGATGGACTTGTCTGCTCTTCTCTGGTGTTCATACCACATGAAGAGCATCAGTCCAGACCGAGGTTTTGTTATGCTAGGCTTTCCCAGCATGAGGAACTGCTGCTATCAGATGTCAACATCCGTGTCCTTATACCCATAAACCCTTGAGGTTTTGGGGTTGTTTCCTGTAGTTTGTTCAGATTACGTTCTCACTCTTAACAAACTGCACTCTTAACAAGACCCGCATTTTCAGTTATTTGGTGCCACTGGTGTGAATGGCGTTGTTCTCACCTTTCCAAACCAAAGTAAAGCAGTAAACACTCCAGAGTTCAAATAAACCGCTCCAAACATGCTTGGTGTGAACGCACCCGTAAAAGATTCCTTTCATTTTCTGCTGGAAACTAAATGTATTTGAGCAGCAGCTGATACATTTCACCAACCAGGCACTATTTTGCTGCCTTCCCTCATCAGTCTGAGATATAGCCATGAGGCCAAGGATGATGTGGAAGGTTTTAGAAAACTAGAATCTGATCATTTCTAACTTGAAGGTTTTCTCTAAACTGTTGTCTCCTTTCCCAGGTGGAAGAAGAGAAGAAAAAGAAGAAGGAAGAGGCTGCCAGGAAGAAACAGGAGCAAGAGGTCAGTCAAAGTCCTATCCTGTTCTATCCTGCAAAAATTGGTCCCTTTCAGAAATTGAAACTTTCCAAGAATCTGAATCTAGAAATGTCACTCCTTACCTACAAAGCGCTAAATGAAATGGCTTCTTCCTGCCTCATCATCTAACTGCATCTCTCTAAAAGTTTTGTGTCAGTTTTCTTTTCTTTCTGGTTTCTTTTCTTTTTGTTTGTTCCAAACTCATCTTAGACCGTTCCATACAGAGACACTCAGTCCTTACCTGATTAACATGGTCACTTACTTGCTGCCTTTCTGTTTCAGATGGCTAAACTTGCAAAGATGAAGGTCCCACCATGTGAGATGTTTCTCGCCGAAACTGACAAATATTCCAAATTTGATGAAACGGTAATTTACTCTGTTGATGTGGTGTGGAAACACTGCAGTCACATAGATTCTTAACGGGTTCGGCATTAATGACTGAAACGCAAACATTAACATTTACACAGCCACAGAACCAATACAGTATAATGCTCATTTGCTGGTGCATACTGTTTGTCCTTGTCCTGTGGGAGTCTGTTTTACAGTGAGAAAATGAGAAAATGTCCTCAATGCAATAAATCCAAACATAAACAAAACCAGTAGTGAACAGCACCGTTTCTGTTTTTGGCTGGCATAAAAGGAGAGATTCTGAGTGAAAAGCAAAAAAATCTACTCAGCAGAGTGCTTTTTATTCTTAATTTTCCATGTATGTCACTCCAGAAATATTGCCTGTATTGGATATTATTATTTATTCATTTCAGAAAATGTACTTTTGTAACATTTCCATGTCAATATTTAGACCAGATGCTCTTCAGTTTGCCCCATCGTCATTAAGCGCCTGGTTGTGTTTGTTCTCGTTGCCGTTCGCAGGGTTTCCCCACTCATGATCCCGAAGGGAAGGAGATCAGCAAAGGACAAGCCAAGAAGCTGCGCAAGCTCTACGAGGCACAAGAGAAGTTGCACAACGAGTATCTTGAGATGAACCAGAACGGCAGCTGAGTCTACACTCAGCCTGTTGAGGCCATCCGCTCCACAGAATACCTACCGAATGAATATAAAGGCTAGAGATGCCGGGTGCATCTTTCATCCCCTGTACAAAGAGAAACGACACACAAAAATTACAGATTACATTTCCCTCACAATATTGTCGGCTATTTTACAGACAACAGACTTTACACAACAAATGTCAATGCATAATTTTTCAAATTGTGGAGACAGAAATGGGAGACGAGATGTTCTGTTTGCAACTTTGTAACCATGATGAAAAATAACCCATCATTTGGCTTCATGAAACATAGGAATTGAGATTTTAATATAACTTGACAGAAGAATGTTCGGTTTCTGTGCTCAGCTAGGAGGGTCTCCAAACATTGTTAATACATTTGACAGTGATGTATTGACTGTAAATCATGGTATTTTGGCAATTCCATAGAAGCCTGCTTTCCACTAGCGCTGCCAGTCAATGACCAGATTGATTCAGTTACATCATACTCTAAACTGTGATGAAATATGAGTTTAAAAATGTTCTGCAAATTTAAAGCTATCATTTAAATATAGTCCGATGCTTATTGCTTCACACTTAAATGCGCAATGCACTGCAACACCAGCGGAGTATGATTCATTACAGTACTGCAGTAAACTTGCTCTCTATTGAATTGCCAGTGTATCAAAGCCACAGCTGTATGGCGGTGACCTCAGAGTGAACCCGTGTTAACATCCTGACAGCTGCCCTTCAATTTTCTATTTCATTCCTCACTGCCAGCGTCGAAAGATTTAAGGGTATTTAATATAATACGAAAATAATACTTCTTAATTGTTATTAGTCAACCATATGCTTCTAACGGTTTCAACTGTAACTTTGGTAAGTTGACCATGTGAATAAAGTTCTTCACCAGGCCAGCTCTTTGCTAATGCGATTGGGGAAAGTTGTTTGTGGTCTCGTGCACTTGGAGTGAATCAAACGAAGAGGTGCTATTACTGAGTAGCAGCGTATTATTCAGCCGTCCATTAGGGTTGCATAGTGTATTTTATACTGTCATGTATTATCTTTCAATGGTTACGTTAAGGAGCAGGAATTATTTCGGATGACAAGGTGGATAAAAAGAGGTCTGTAGGAACACTGAGATGGGCAGCCACCGATTTTTTTCTTTTCTTATATCATTCCCTGTGGCTGCTGGGGGGGGGGGGGCTTGGAACCTCACAAAAACATTTCCTGTTTTCCTGTGAGTTTGGCTCATTGGTCACCTCACCCAATGTCTAACAAGAGAATTGGCACCAAAACCCTCCATCTCTGGTTATTTAGATTTAGCAATTCTATTCTCCATTCTCAGATTGGAAGGCTATTGCGTGATACCGTGATGACACTGCCACCTACTGGTTTTGCTGCACATTCTCAATAAATCAGCCTCTTCAATTGTGTTCCATCACCTTCTGATTAACACTTTCTCTTTTTTTTTTATGGTTGCTGTTCCCCTTTAAGTTGATAGGAAACCGTGAGCCTATGGGCCATAATAGAACATATGCATAAGGATGTCTGCTGTGGCTTGTCTGACATATATCACATGTCTAGAATTCTTCAAGCTAGTTTAACAGTTGCCTTTAAAAATGTCATTTTCATATGTGCAATATACCAATCTAACCAGCTGAACTGCCACGCACCTTGTACTGTGGGGTGACTGCTTTATGCACTTGTTCTATTAGTATGTGATTACTGGCATTACTGGTCTCTGCTCACAATTTACCAACAGGCATGTATTTGTAGATTTGAGGTGTTTTGATGGGATGGATCGTCATTGAAGAGGCAAAACTGCATTTGATAGTTAATGGTCATTATTTCTATACGGTTTCAAAGTTTAGTAGGGATACATGTAAGATCCTCATAGTAATATCTGTTAAGATTGAAAAACATTTAATAAAATACATTTTATCCTGAGTTTGTGGAGGTCAAATGTGTGACTTAATAAGTTTTAACCTTTTGCCAGTATTGCAGACCCACCTTTGAATAAACCAGGAGTCTACTGTAGAATAACTAGAACATTTAAATGCTTTTTATGAGCTTCATTTAAATTTTGAGTGAATACTTACTATGGAGTTAATGATCATGAATGGACCAATATGATCTGAAATATTTAGGAATCCTCAATCCAGTGTTGAACCTTTTTTGATTTTATTTTTTAATGCAGACCTTAATAGCATAGACTGGTTGGGAAAAATAACAAACACAATATGGAAAATAACTTAAACTTTGACGCAGATTTCAGCACAGCTGGGTTCATTTGGTCGGTCCTGGAATCTGGTGATCCAGAATGTGATACAATTTTGAATATTTCAAAAACCATGGTACAAATTGAGAAAGTATGAAACTACAAATATAAAATTTTGCTTCCTTGGACATTTCCTTTTTTGAGCAGTTAATACTTGCTGTACAGTCATTAGTATTGCCAGGCAGATTCCAGGACATGGAGGATACTTACATCTGTCTTTAGGTAGCAGTGCAGTCTCATCCCTGGTGCTGGAAGAGGCTGAGTGCCTTTCTCCAGGATGCACAGGGGCCTTGTGGCATCTTCACAGATGACATGAGAGGTATGTTGATGCTGTTGACCTGTTGGCCTCTCCAGAAGCCACTATAGATCTGGTGCTGGGCTGCGTTATGGACTATGAGACCTCCAGAAGTCAGGATATCCCTCCACTGTCTGAGCTGCCTGACCCAGGAAGCAAATAAACAACCTTCCTCTTTCTGCCGACCCCATAATTCTTTAGTTTGTTTTGCTTGTATTTATTTTGTTGTTATAGTATTGGCTAAATTAAAATAAAGATAAATCATATTCCTGACTAGCTAACTTGCATGGGAGCGAAAAATGCAATGAATACATAACTCTCAATAAATACACCAATACATGCATTCAATATAAACCCATGACTGAATGGCACCAGGACGAAGTTCAATGGAATTAATAATAAGTATTGAAAATTATTATAAAGTTGGAGAACTCTTGAGTCATTTTTGTAAAATAAAAGTAAAAAATTATAGTGCCATGAAATGCAATGAATAATATTAACGTGGTTGTGGGCGACAATCTTTCCTGCATACTCTTACAGTCTATGCGCTGCCAAATATGCATTAAAATAAAGGATTCGGTTTTAATGGATTTATAGCAAGAAATACAGTGTACATATCACACAGCACATCTGTGAAAGAATCTAAAAGGGAAATAACGCCATTCCACAGGCCACTTTTAAACCTTTTTCATCAAAATGACCTATATGATATTGTCTCGGAAAGGTCGAAGTCATGGATTGATACGATTATGAAGTTACAGCTCGAAAAAAAAAAAAAATTCACTTTAACAAGTGTTCCTGTAAGTACCAAAATAAACATGTTGTAGTTTTCTTTTTCGACAGATATAAATGTAAAAAATAAAATAGTATTTTATTTTGTTTTGTTTTATTTTCAATTAGAATTAACCTTTGACCCCCATGTTTTCAACCAATGAAAAGCGTGCATTCCCAGCTGTAGCCAATGAAACTTGGCGGAGCGGTATTTGAACGCTGTGGGAACCAGCGTCATTCAGTACTTGGCATCAGCGTTACCTGGGGCATTCAATACATGTTATGGTCGTTGCTGCTGCTGTTCGCTAAATAAGTTCACCGTTTCTTTAAAGCGTCGTTGTCCGTGGCATATCAAAGTTAAACATGTCTTCTGTGGAAGTTCGGGCTGCGGTGAGTACATTCATTTAGCTAGCTTACTGCATTTGGCGCTTGGTGAAAGCGAGGAGCGTTAGCTTGATCGCTAGCAACGCTAGCGTGCATCTTTTGTTTGTGTCCTGTTCCCTGCTCTTCTAATAACTTTATTCACATGTTTTATGTTATGCCGACATTCCTTAGACCAGTCAGCGTTCTTGCTATCTCGACTTGCTAGGTTTTGAATTATCTTCTTTCGAACAGCTTAGCGACGCAGAAAACCTACTACAGATGGGTAAAGCCAAAGGAGCTGGTCCAAGGAGGGCTGCGCTTGGAGAGCTTACCAACTTTCCTGGCGTGGCAGTGAACACAAAGGTAACGATATGACTTATTATTCAATTTTTAGCTTGACTAATCAGCTTGTTTGTCTCAGTCCGAGGAGGAACTCAACTTTCTTTCTGTAGAGGACCGGACCAGGCAAAGCTTCTACCAAACCTCCTCTCAACCAAAAGGCCAAACCGGTTCAACTCGTGCGTCCCATCGTCCCGACCCAAGTCCCTGAAGAGCCCCTCCCCCCAGTGGCAGAGGAATCAGCTGATGTGTCTATGAAAGAGGAGGAACTGTGCCAGGCTTTCTCTGAGACGCTCCTCACTGTGGAAGACATTGATGAGCAGGACTCGGACATGCCACAACTATGCTCCGAATATGTGAAGGACATCTATACCTATCTACGGGCCCTCGAAGTAATTCATGCTCCCTACTTGCCCATACTTGCTACCCTTTGTCTTGCATCATAGTGTATTTTGTATTACAACTCGTTGTTTCCACAGGTACAGCAGGCTGTGCGACCCAAGTACATGGATGGTTATGAGATTACTGAACGCATGCGAGCTCTCCTGATCGACTGGCTAATCCAGGTTCACTCCCGGTTCCAGCTTCTGCAGGAGACTCTGTACCTCACAGTTGCCATCTTGGATCGTTTTCTCCAGGTAAGAAACCTTTTAATGAGTTTTTACTCTAACTTTCTGTGAGCTGTGTAATCACTTTGTCAATGTACTACAGGTCCAGCCGGTCTCTCGTAGGAAGCTGCAGCTTGTTGGTGTGACTGCCATGCTGGTGGCCTCAAAGTACGAGGAGATGTACAGTCCAGAGGTTGCGGACTTTGCCTACATCACAGACAATGCGTTCACAAAGTCCCAGATTCTGGAGATGGAGCAGGTGGTTTTGAGGTGCCTCAACTTTGACCTGGGACGCCCCCTGCCGCTACACTTCCTCAGGAGGGCTTCAAAAGCTGCAAGCGTGAGTTTTGCATTATGGCTGCCAACACTGTAGGCTTGACCACACAATCGTTTAGACTAGCCCTGATTTCCATGCTTGTGTGGCCATTGATGGGAACAAATTTGTAAAAGTGTAGGCTGTGTAGTTTGAATTTTGTCCCTTAGCATCCTGCGTGGTTTAAACTGGGTTGGGTGTTCTCTAGTCTGATGTACAGAAACATACGCTCGCCAAGTATCTCATGGAGTTGACGCTCCTCGACTACGACATGGTTCACTATCGCCCCTCTGAAATCGCAGCTGCCTCCTTGTGCTTCTCCCAGCTGCTGCTCGACGGGATGGCTTGGGTAAGTTAACTGGAATTAATGGGCCATCTACAGGCATATTTTAAAGGGTGACTGCTTTGAATTTACTTTCTTTATAGTCCTGTTTGCTTTCAGCAGATTTTAATTGGCTAGTTGAATGATCTCTCCTGTTGCAGTCTCCTACAATGCAGCATTACTCTACTTATGATGAGACACACCTCAAGCCAATCATGCAGCGCATTGCCAAGAATGTGGTGGTTGTCAATGAGGGGAAAACTAAATTCCAGGTGAGTTGGCTGGCCAGCATGGACGGGTAGTAGTAGTAGTAGTAGTAGTAGTAGTAGTAGTAGTAGTAGTAGTAGTAGTAGTAGTAGTAGTAGTAGTAGTAGTAGTAGTAGTAGTAGTAGTAGTAGTAGTAGTAGTAGTAGTAGTAGTAGTAGTAGTAGTAGTAGTAGTAGTAGTAGTAGTAGTAGTAGTAACATAGAGTAAGTATTTGTGTAACTAATGACTGGTATTCTCCTACAGGCTGTCAAGAACAAGTACTCCAGCAGCAAGCTAATGAGGATCAGCCTCATTCCTCAGCTTAAGTCATCAGCTGTCAACAACATGGCTGCTGCTCTGCTCAACAATCCATGAAGTCAAACTTTTAATATCTTAAATGATTTTTAACTTGCACTTTATTTTAGTCTGACCAAGACCTGTGGAGAAACTTTGCTTGTTTTTAATAAAGGTGTTTTATGCTATTGCTGATCCTTTAGTGTTTTGTGGTGTTCATGGGACAACTTTTAGTAATGATTCTTTAAATTTAGAAGTACAGATTCATCCCAGCACACTAATGTATTGCGGCATGACAATCAAACCTAACAGGGCCTGATGACACATTCTATGCCTTTGTACCAGTGAAACAAACTGTACTCTACTTGTGTTTTAGACAAACTAGTTCAGTTACACTAAAATGCTACTCACAGGTTTTCAAAGTCTAGTGCTTTAATCAAATGGTGTCTTAAAACGTGCCCACTGCTTAGTCTGGATGGCTGTATCGCCTTTGGCTGACTGTGTCGTGCTCAATTTCAAAGAACATTGTTGCACAGCTTTTGTGTCTGTTGACATGCACTGGTCCATGACCAGCTTCTTATTGTAAACATGCCATGTTTTCTACCTCTGAGTGACGCAAGTGCCTTATTTGTAGTAAAATAAAGCAGAGCTGATTTGAACATTTATTTGTCATTATTTTCCAGTTGAGAATCGCACAGGAATTAGCTGGTGTTCCCTCTCATTGATGCCACAGCTGTTTAGCTCCAATGAAGGCTGCTATAAAGTCCTAGGTGACTTTCTGTCCTTCTATAGGGATTATGCTAGGTTTTGATTGGTGTGCACTTATAACGGTTTCACGTTCACTTCTATGTATATAATTCACAATACAGCTCTAGCTGCAATTTGTATACTCTGAGGGATGGCAACCACGTTCGATAGAGGGAGAGTCAGCAGGTATTCATTCTAACTTCAGGGAATTTCATTGAACACACCTTTCTAACGGGAGCTAATTTAGACAGCAAACATTTTCAAAAGTAGATATCCTCCAACTGGACCAGACTTATTACATTGACAGCAGGACGGTCCGAGAGTCTGCAGGTTTTCATTCCAACAATGACAAGTGATTTTACTGATCCTCCTCTGCTTGAAGGTGTGTTAATCAGTGCAGTCATCCCTGCTGTAAATGTAATACATCTGTCGTGCAGTTAATTTATGGAGTTTTTTGCTTTTGCCTCATTTTCTTATTTTAGAACTGTATAATTTGTTCATAATATAGAATAAAACATTTTCTTAACATTGAATTTAGCATGTATTTATGTCTGTTGACCAAAGGTGCCAATAATTCTCCAGCCTGTAATCTAGGATCTCATTCACCAGTATCAACACAAGTTCCTCATCAGTATAATCAAACTTCATCTTATCCCTTACAATCTATCAATGGTCCTATGGTAGTGTAAATGACAAAATACAACACAAGTGCTTGTCTTTTCACTGTTTATTACTAAAATAGGTTTTTGGCGTGTGTGTGTGTGTTAAACTGACAGGTTGCATGTGTGTGTCAGGGTCATAAAATCCTGTTGACAGGAGTCAGGAGATGAGAGGTTTCTAGGGCGGTTGCCCTCAGTTAAAGCGGACCCTGCGTATGGAGCCCACGGTGCTGCTCTGACTGCCCCAGTCGGAGGAGGAGTTGTAATCGCGCTTCTCCAGGATGTAGTGAGGACCTCTGTAGTTGGGCTCCTGGTACACCACCCAGCTGCAGGGGACACACACAAGATAGAAAGATGGTGGTTAGATGGATGTACAGATTTAATACCGGGGACCCATCTGAACCCTAGGGAGAATGGTCGCCTCAATATTATCATCTGAATTACATCATCTTGTGTGTAGTTTAATTAAAGTTTACAGTGAGAAGATCCAATCCCCTCCCTGATCTCAACAGGGTTCCTGTAGGCCGTGACAATCCTTAGTTTGTGGATTTGAGAACAATGAAATAAGACCTTTTTTTGTGAAATATAACACCAAAATGTATCAGTATGCCTCGGCTCTCCATCAACACTTCACATCCTGAGGAAAACCCTGTTGTATGCTTTTCACACTACACTTAACCCCGGGCTAACGTCTTTCTTAACCCTGGGTTAAGGATGCATTTAACCCCGGGCTAACCAGCGTTTCACACTTGCATTTTTTGAAAGAGGGTTAACACCGCTTTTAACCCTGGGTTAACAAACCCTGCTACAAAGCAGGGTTAGCACCGCTTTTGTGGTGCTATCCCCGAAATGCGGTGCTAAGAACAATAGTGAAACGTTGTGGGGTTAGAATGTAACAGGGGTTAGAATGTAACAGGTTACAATGTAATGGGTTAGAATGTAACGGGTTACAATATAACGGTTTAGAATGTAACAGCGAGTTAAACATTAGCATTAAACGTTAACCCGGGGTCTACAAGTTTATAGACTTTTCACACTTGAATGTGTAAATCCATGGTTAACTTTAACCCTTGGTTATAATAGCCCTGGGTTAATTTATCTCATGTTTCACACTAGCTTTCTTTAACCCTGGACTAACAATTGACCCCGGGTATTCAGTGTTCAGGATTTCACACTGTAAGCTTGTAGACCCCGGGTTAACGTTTAATACTAACGTTTAACTCGCTGTTACATTCTAACCCCTGTTACATTCTAACCCTGTTACATTCTAATCTGTTACATTCTAACCCCACAATGTTTCACACTATTGTTCTTAGCACTGCATTTTGGGGATATCACCATAAAATCGGTGCTAACCCTGCTTCGTAGCAGGGTTTGTTAACCCAGGGTTAAAAGCGGTGTTAACCCTCTTTCAAAAATCAAAAAAAGTGTGAAACACTGCTTAAATGTTGGTTGAATGCTGGTTAAATGTGTCCTTAACCCAGGGTTAAGAAAGACATTAGCCCGAGGTTAAGTGTAGTGTGAAAAGCATATTACAGTGTGAAATCCTGAACACTGAATACCCGGGGTCAATTGTTAGCCCAGGGTTAAAGAAAACTAGTGTGAAAAGTGAGATAAATTAACCCAGGGCTATTATAACCCAGGGTTAAAGTTAACCCTGGGTTAACATATTCAAGTGTGAAAAGCCTATTGCTACAGCAGCAGCAGGATTTCTTGACTTGACAAAATCAGTAAAAAATAAAGAGGCCTCTATGAAGTCTAATTTTGACTAATGCGCCACGCCATGCCCGTTTGTCTGCCATATGAAACGGGGGGATCGATACACAGGAGGAGACGGTGCACTTACGCTCCTCCAAGGACGCGGATGGAGGCGGCTCTGTTGAGGCTGTGGCGGCTCATCAGGTTGGGGATGTCGTCCTGGATCTCCATCTTCTTACCAGAGAAACCACCTCTCTCAAACAGCTGGGCTCTGGGAGGGTTGTTGTCCTGCAGGCAATACAACATGGAGATACACTGAGTGAGTTTGTGCTGGTGGGTGCGGGTGTGTTTCCCCTCCAGTCTTTGTAATCAATGACTTCCAACGGGGAAATAACTGACCTCTTCCTGATCTTATAGCAGAACAAAAACCCAAATTTAAACTTTTTTTTTCCTTCAAAAACATCACACAGGAATTTTTCCTACTTTTACAGAAAATTTTACATTCTATAAAAAGTTATTAAATGTAGCCATTTTTGCACCACATTTAATATCGGGTTTTCACTTGAGTCTTTAAGATTTTTACATTTTTTAAAATTTGGTTTAAGCTTAATTTCATCATCATCTAGAGCTCTCAGGAGCTTTCCAATGATTTATAATGCTCATTTCTGGCCAAACCCTCAATCTGATTGCCTGACACATCCAGTCCAGTCACCTTGCCTCCAGGGTGATGCACAACTGTGTTGGTGAGTTTGGGGGGCACCTGATGTTCACAGTGACTGTATGCCTGTACGTAACTGTGTGTGTGTGTGTGTGTGTGTGTGTTCGTTCCTGATCCATGCCTCACCTGTTTGACAGCACGGACGGAGGAGATGTGGTCCAGCTGGGCGCACCACTTGTCGTAGCAGTTGTACTCTCCCCTGTCAGACATGTCCCACAGGTACTGGCGGCCCCGGAAGTTCTCTTGCTCGTAGCCCACCCATCTTCAAAGGACCGGAGAAGGAGAGGAGAGAGGAGAGTAAAGGAAGGATCCACAAATAATGGGATTACACACTTTTCCCAGCCAAGCCACGTGGGTTTAGATGGTTGGTAAACAAAATGACTACTATGTCTTACGCTCCACTCTCCACCTGCACGGAGTTGCATCTCTCAGGGAAGCTCTTCTCGCTGAGTTTCTGGCAGTCGGAATTCAGGTCCAGCCGTTTACCGGCGAAGTTCCGCTGCTCGAAAAGGGTCACCTGAGAGCAGAAATACAAGAAACTATGAACTGCTGTCATAATCAATCACCCATACTCAAATATACCAAATAAAATAACTTTATCATAACTCCCCTTATGAAAAACAACTATAACCATATAAAACTATACAACACTATACAAATATAGGTCCCTATAAGTCCATATAATGATACCATAGGAGATAAAAAGTATCATAAAGTACAATATGGTTACTCTAAACTCACCACAGATATACTCTAAATCCCTATAGGAATATTATAGTCATTTATCAGTAGAAACCTCATCTGATTTACCT
Source organism: Hoplostethus mediterraneus (assembly GCA_034670385.1). Taxonomy (NCBI): domain Eukaryota; kingdom Metazoa; phylum Chordata; class Actinopteri; order Trachichthyiformes; family Trachichthyidae; genus Hoplostethus; species Hoplostethus mediterraneus. The sequence goes on along the minus strand of JAXDDW010000004.1, from coordinate 5,902,929 downwards.
TATAACATAACTATTAACTATAACTATTCCCACATTTGACTCACCCTCCCACTGGACCCGTAGAAGGCACGTTGGAGCACAGACCCCAGCTTGCTGTGGACACAGAAACATCTCAATTACAGCCTATACATGCCACTCAATATGAAGACAGAAGATGGGTCAGATAATCACAAAAGACCCGTTTGAAGTGAGCACTGGACTTGCTGATAGTTTTAGTGTGGAACAGCACCGGCACAGTACAGATATCAACGAGTGTTTGCATGTCTGACCCTGAGCCCCTGAGAATTTCATCATCGATAGCATTCGGGCAATGAAGTTGACCTGCAATTTCCAGTTCTATTCCAAAATGTTATAGATAATGAATGTTGAATTGAATTGAATTGGAAGTATTGTTGTGTTTTAGTCTTTTAAGTGTGTGTGTGTGTGTGTGTGTGTGTGTGTGTGTGTGTGTGTGTGTGTGTGTGTGTGTGTGTGTGTGTGTGTGTGTGTGTGTGTGTCCTCCCCCATCATCAAAATTGAAATGATTTGGGCAACTGGTGGAGGTGTGAGAGCCAGAAGAGCATGAAATCAGCCTGGAGGTGGGATGTCCACCTTTGCGGGGCGGTGGGCTTCGGGCCCGGCTGGTGCACGGCGGCACTCTGAACATACCTGGTTTGTTGGGCTAATGCTGTGACCTTAGTGAAGATGTTCATGTCAGCTCTGCGAGGCCAGAAGAAAGCCCCTTAAATACAGCAAGTTCAGGTTGGGCCAACAGGTACTAGAAAGCACATAGAGGTTCTGCAACACTCGCCGGGGCCCTGGGGGGGCATTGATATGCTAAACACAGTACCACGCTCATGTTGTCTTCTCTCTCCAAACATGAACATACCACACAAATAAACCACCAACACTGCACCCGCACACAGAATAGCATATGTGCACACACAGAGCAATTGCAATACATGTGCGCGGACAAATGTAGAAACGCAGGAATACAGGAAGTACACAAGCATTATGTTTCTGTGCACACACACACACACACACACACACACACACACACACACACACTTGCATGTAAACGTGTGGACAGGGAGTGCAGTGCCAACAGTTTTGGCTTTGAACAATTCAGCATTTTTGACAACAATGCTTTGCCCCTCATGATAATAGTTGTATTCATGCTTTGTGCAGGGCCAGCTCTAACACACTGCAGGGACTGAATAGGCTAGTGACCCTGAGGGATGCTGCACTGGCAGTGGAGGCTTCTGCTATGTTAACGTATGGCTATTTCACCACTATGAAACTGAATTTTTTCAATACTGACTGTTCAGAATGGTACTAGTGGCAGTTGGGCAACTGATAATTCAGCTATCTAGTTTAAATGAACCTATTGATAATCTTACTTAGATATCATCATCTGACATAATATATATTGAGAGACGGGAAGAAAGTTAGCGAGGTCGACAGGGTTGCTCTAAGAGATGAGGCAGATCAGTTTTGTAGGACGTCTGCCTAATAAATAGTTTATAAAAGTGATTTTATGAACTGAACAATGTTTGCATCCTGTATATGTTATATCTTCTGGTATTTTCTCTTATTTCTGTACATTAGCAATGCACGTCTAATATCTTTTTATATGGCCCATAGTGACTCTACCCACCCTTCATAATTTCTTCTGTGGACATTTAGTCCGACTGGATCAAAACGGTCACTGAATGAATTATTTGTGTTGTGTAGGACTTTTTCACATTTTATATAAAAAATAATCTAATATATGGTATATTTGTTTGCAGTTTACACAGATGTTGTTTTGAGTGACAAAACTAGGGGGATAAGGCTAGGACTGACTATGGGCAGAGCTATTTTTGCACTATTTTCTAGAATGTTTCTTGTTTTAGCTTCCTGCTTGATGTTAATCTGATACTGCATCATGCTTTCAGTGACAATATGCATTTTGTTACACTGTTAAATATGAACATGCTGATAAAAAAAACCCTTACTAAAACACTATGAACCAAGCTGCGATTGGCTCAGGCTCTCTACCTAACTTTGCTTACAGTGTCAAAATCCCTCCTTGCTCCAAAAGATCTGTTTGCCCCAGCAAATTACGCTCACACTTCACTGACTTCAAATGGCGCGGTATTTGGGGGCCATGCTTTTTTGCTCTATGTGGGCCACTGAATAGCGGAAAAAATGTACTGGATGCTTCACCGTGTTTTGTTTTTGTGACATTGGCACCGAACCCACGGGTGACATTTAGAATTAACTAGGTCCAGAAGCTTTGGGACGTTTCTTGCATTTTGGAGTTGTTTCCAGGGGAGACAAATGCAGGACGTGCTACAGGTAGACATCTATATGTGGTTCTGAGTGAGGGGGCTGGCTGAGGGACAGAGGGACAGAGGCAGGGATAGACATAGGGTGAGAGGCAACACAGGCAAGAGGACTTCTGAGGCAACTTTACATTTGACCCACTTTTTAAAGGACGAAGAATTTGGTTTTCTTTTTGCACCACTGAGGATATATAATAGTTTGAAATGTCGCTGATACTGACGGTGCTGGACAAGCTGGCTTATTTTCTGTCTCTTATAGCCTTTTGTGTCAGTGTGTCTTATAGTTGGTTGAAATGAAACTAGATTCTTCCATACATCCACAAGGTATGAAAATGACAGAGTGTTCTTTTAATGGATATTTAACAAATAATCCTTGAGATTTATAGGATGTTTTTTCTCAAAAGCTTTGGACACCTAACTCGTTTGTGCAGATTTCTTAGTCTTTAACGTATTTTGATATTTCTATATATGCCACGTGTGGCTGACCTGTCATCTGTCATCAAAATATATCTGATTCATGGTAGACTAGAGGCTAGGGGTTTGTTTCAGATTGAGAGGAGGATACAGCCTTGTAGAAACTGCTCCATGTGTAACAATATATTCAAAGTCTCTATATTCCTGTGCCACTATCTGAATGATGATATCTATGAAATCAGTGTTCAGACTGAGATCTGTGGGCAATTACAGGTGTAACAGAAGACAGCGAGCTGCTTGCCAAAGATCACGATGCTGCCTCGGTGCGTGCTGAGGCCGTGCCATGTGCTGGTGTTGGTGCTGTGTGTGTCGGCCAGTGAAGACTTCGACTGGACAAAGAATGACAGATCGTCTTTCTACTATGGCACCTTCCCAACTGGTATGACCGTATAACATAATAGAAAAGGCCCAACATCTATGCCAAAGCGAACTCTTGAAAGTACCCGATAAGGCACATAATTGTCCACTTTCTACCCCCTGCAGGGTTCTCTTGGGGAGTTGGAAGCTCTGCCTATCAGACAGAGGGAGCTTGGAACATAGATGGTAAAGGAATGAGCATCTGGGATCAATTCTCCCACAAAATGGGCAAAATCTTCCTAAATGACACTGGAGACTCCTCCTGTGAAGGCTACTACAAATTCAAGGTGACATGCCGCAAATGTGCTTGATATCTGTCCAGAAAAAACAAGGAATTACAGATAAATTAGAAGGCATTCAGACAGCGAACCACCACCAACGCTGAGCAGTTCTCCAACCTGCTGTTACAAGTTAAATTGATTCTTTGAACTTACAACATATCCATAGGATTTGGAATATAGTCTTTATCTCTGTTAGTTTCATAGCTATGGCTAAACAATAATAATCATCTATTGGTGGAAATCCCAGTAAATTCTATAGAAATCTGTTCATAGGTTTTTGAGATATCCTTCTGACAGACAGACAGACAGACAGACAGACATGTCTATGCTTTAGCTCTCTTATAGCCCATAGTAGTAAATACATTATTACATATTTAAACAATGCATAAACAGCTGTAAATATCGGACACATGCACCAGAGAAGTCCATCTGTACAAGACCATGCTTTCATTTTCATAGACGTCTACGAAACTTTAATTTTGAAACCCTGTGTAGCCTAATTTTAACCTAAATGCTATAAACCATTTAGACCTCTTTTAAACAGCTAATCAACAACAAATTGCTCAGTGGGAAACTAACTAACATGGGTGAAAACATAAAGATGGAATAAACATAAAGATGGAATAAAATACATTCTCTACAGCCTTAACCACAAAATGCAATGATCACATAATTTGAAAGATGTCTCTGCCTTGTGCTTTGAAGGATGACATCTCCTTGATGAAGGACATGAAGCTGAATCATTATCGTTTCTCCATCTCCTGGCCAAGGATTTTACCCACTGGACTGAAAAGTAACCACATGCTTGCCTTTTATGTATAACAGTGTATCGTAGTTTCTACAAATATTTTCGTCTTTGCAGATGATTGCATGCTTATGCTGTATCTCATGATAGCAAATGTTGACGTTAATTTTAGTATTCACTGGCAACTCTTTCAGATGAACACATCAATGAGAAGGGAATCAAATATTATGATGACCTGATCAACATGCTACTGGAGAATAAGCTCACACCCATTGTTACTCTGTATCACTGGGATTTACCCCAGGTGAGCTCTAACCTCGCTGCCATTTGCTTTGAGTTTCCATTCAGTTGCACACAACTTAGATGCAGGTAAAAGCTGATCTCTGCACTGTGGATGCTAATATGTCTTTATGCTTTGATTACGCAGAATTTAGAGGAGAAATATGGAGGGTGGCAGAACGTCAGCATGGTGAACTATTTCAACGACTATGTCAACTTATGCTTTGAAAGATTTGGGAACAGAGTGAAGTATTGGATCACTTTCAACAATCCATGGGTACGTCAAGGCAATATCAATTTGGAATATAAGATTGAGAAAGACACCGTTTTCACTGGTGTGTAAATGTAATGGGAGAGTAACAGTGTGTAACAGTGAATCCTGTCTGTATTGTTGTTTCAGTCCATCGCAGTAGAAGGATATGAAACAGGAGAACATGCACCTGGACTGAAGCTAAAAGGAACAGGGGCTTACAAAGCTGCCCACCATATCATCAAGGTAACAACAGGGTTGCCACAGGCCTTGAAAATCCTTGGATGTTTGTGGAATTGATAATATAAGGAAATTGAATAGATGGTATAAAGTATTATTTATCAAAATATATCAGCCAAATTCATCAATATGCCTCAGCTTTCTCTCCATCCTAAGATGAACACTTCCTATCCTGAGGAAAACCTCATGAGTAAAAGATCATGACTAAAAATGAGTCCTCTATGATGTCTAGTCTTTCCTTGAATTTCACCAAACAAGACAGTGAAACCCATTGAAAAAAACCTTGGATTTGATGTCCAAGTGAGTGTGGGAACCCTGTAATAATGAAGCAATGGTTCTTTGTATCAATGTTAGTACTGTTCATGCATCCAATACACATTAATGTAATACTGCCTTTCCTTCTTTGCAATAGGCACATGCTAAAGTTTGGCACACTTACGACACCCAATGGCGAAGCAAACAAAAAGGTAATAGGAAAACTGACATGTACCTTTATTTATTTGCCTGAAATTTGCAAAGGTCCCCAAACTGAGTGTGATGTGTGTGTCTAGGTTTGGTGGGGATCTCACTCTCTGGTGACTGGGGGGAACCAGTGGATATCTCTAACCAGAGGGACATCGAAGCAGCAGAGAGATACATCCAGTTCTACATGGGATGGTTTGCTACTCCCATCTTCAACGGAGATTACCCCCAGGTTATGAAAGATTACGTTGGTACGTAATGGGTGTGTACGGAAGCTGAAGAACGGCCATGCTTGCACTTTTTTTTTTAATGCCGTTATATCGAGATCACGAGTTAATTATGCCGTGATCTCGAGATAACAAAGCCCATTTTCTCGTGATAACGGGTTAATTTATCTCGTTATCTCGAGAAAACAAATAGCCGCTTTCTCGAGATAACGAGATAATCAACCCGTTATAGAAAAATCAAATGATTTTTTTGTCATGTCTACTTGAATTGTATTTTCCTTTTATGATCATTTCAGTATTTTTCAACAGCCTCAACAAAAGGCTGATTTCCATTACAACACGGGCCTGTACGGCCCTTTCATGATGATCGAGAAAACAAAAAGCCGTTTTCTCAAGATAACAAGATAAATTAACCCGTTATCACGAGAAAAACGAGCTTTGTTATCTCGAGATCACGGCATAATTAACTTGTGATCTTGAGATAACGGCATTAAAAAAATGTGCAAGCATGGCCGTTCTTGGCTTCCATAGGTGTGGTCTAATAGTGCATAATAATAATAATAATAATAATAATAATAATAATAATAATAATAATAAACTTTATTTCTATAGCACGTTTTCTTTTTACACATAGTACTTCACAGTTAAAAGAATAAAACCACATATTTTTTGCATCTAAGACAAAAGTGGGTTTTCAGTTTTCTCTGTAAAGAAGATTTGGAGTTAGAGGAACATATTTCTTCAGGCAAATTGTTACAGACTTTAGGCTCCCTGATTGCAAAGACCTTTAGTCTTTCATCTGGTTTCCGGGACAGTCAAGAGTTCAGTCTGCCAGTCTTGGACTATGCTTCTCCACATAAAGAGATAACAGGTCAGAAAGGTAAGCTGGAGCCAGGCCATTTATTGCTTTGAAAGTAATGAATAGAATTGCAGTTGGGTCAATGTTCATTCGTTTTTCTAGTGTCGTAAAACTCACTGAGTCAACTGAAGACAATATCTGGTCATGTTGAGAAGTGTTCATTGGTTGAATCCACTCATTGCTGAACTTCCAGTGTTACTGTTTCACTAGTCAGAGGGTTTGTAGTGTCAGTTGTTCATGTGTCATAAAAGTATTACACCGTATGCAGCCGACTCTTGCAAATACAAGAGGTGGTTACTACTTGTCATGTCTGCTAGAATTTGTAATATTTGTGGAGTATTAGCTGCAGGGATTGAACCGGATACTAATTTTCATCAGTTATCATGATTTTCATCTTTTATTTTCACCTAAAACACACACATAACAAATCTCCATCCAGTAACTTTACCCAAACAACAAGAAGGAAGGGTTTCTGGAGAGCTAACTCAAATGCAATGCATGCTGGGAAGCCTGCTAATACGCTAACAAGATTTCTTAATAAACTTTAATATGATCCGTCTGGTGAGCGCTTGGTAAGATGTTCTTTCAAATGATGATTTTAAGTCACAAGGCATGAAGTCAAGATTATAGGTTCTGAAGCTGGAAGTTGACAAACCTGACAAACACATCTATATCTATATACATTCTATCTATATACATTGAGTTAACTATTAAAGATGAGTTGATTTCACTAAATTACTCTGTGAGTCTTTACAGTGTTCGGTTTCCCCCTCTAGGAAGGAAGAGTGCCCAGCAGGGCTTGGGAATGTCTCGGCTGCCCGTCTTCTCACCTCAGGAGAAGAGCTACATTAAGGGCACCTGTGACTTCTTGGGCATCGGCCATTTCACTACCCGTTACATCACCCAGAAGAATTACCCATCAGGCCGAGGTAACAGTTACTTCATAGATCGTGACCTGGCTGAGCTGGTCGACCCACGCTGGCCTGATCCCGGCTCAGAATGGCTCTACTCCGTTCCATGGGGGTTCCGCCGCTTGCTGAACTTTGTCAAGGTACAAAAACGCAATTTGGAACTAGAAACCTCTGCCAACGCTGCTACATCCAAAATATCTTTCCTATCAATTTTAAGTTAAATGGATTTCTTGACCCTGCAAACATACCCTTAGGATTTGGAATAAAGTCTCCATTTTCATTAGTTTCACAGTTACAGCCACAAAATAATAATCGTCAAGTGATACTACTATAATGTTCTGTTTGTTTTGTTTGCTCTTTTTTTTATGTTTTTTGTTTTGTTTGTTCTGCCCTCCATGTAAAGCGTCTTTGGGTACTTAGAAAAGCGCTATATAAGTCCAATGTATTATTATTATTATATTATTACAAATCCAAGATTCAGAGCACCACCAAAATCGAATCAATTGTTCCTTGGCCCAAAGCTTATCTGTCCACCACATTTCATAGAAATCTGTTTTCGACAAACAAATGGGTGAAAACATAACAAAACTATCCAGATTTCAAGCTGTATTAGATCTATTATAAGACAAGGGGAAACTTTATTGATCCCTGTTGGAAAAATGGGTCGTTACAGCAGCAAAAGTAATACAACACAGTGAGAAAAAAATAGAATATAAATAATAAAAAACAAAAATTCACTACTTACATGTAGGGGTTTACCCACAATTGTTACTTACAGCATCAATTATTTACTTAAATATGGATTGCAAAATATGAAGTATGTTCGTATATAAAAAAAATAGCAATATGTAATAAAATACAAATTGCTATTTTAAATTTAAAAAAAAATTTTTTTAATTGCTCTATGTATATGGTATGACGAGAACGTAATGTTGTGTCTCCCTACAGACTCAGTATGGAAACCCCATGATCTACGTGACGGAGAATGGTGTGTCAGAGAAGATGAAGTGCACCGACCTCTGTGATGACTGGAGGATGCAGTACTTCAAGGACTACATCAACGAAATGCTCAAGGGTGAGACACAAAACTGGAATACATTGCTAACACATGTCGTAAGAGGAAGGCTTTTAGTGCTTGGTCATTTAGTTTGCCTCTAATCTTATTTGACTAAGAAACTGACACGTTATTTACAACAAAGTAAAGTTTCCCTCTTGTCGTTATTTTTCCTCCTGGTCCAAATTACAGCGATTAAGGACGGGGTGAATGTCAAGGGCTACACGGCTTGGTCCCTTCTTGACAAGTTTGAGTGGGATGAAGGCTACTCTGAGAGGTTCGGACTCTTCTATGTGGACTTCAGGAGCAAAAATAAACCACGCTACCCAAAAGCCTCCGTTCACTACTACAAACGCATCATCAGCTCTAACGGGTTTCCCAATCAGAGAGAGGTAAAGTTCACTTATAACAACACTACAAATACATTTCATCATACAAAATATGATGCATGAAAACAGCCAAGTTAGACTGTAAACCAACTGTGAGAGTTTGCTGGATCTTCACAGGTGGAGAGTTGGAAGAGGAAAGCCATCGAGACTTGCTCTTCTAGCAACCAGCTTCTAGCTGCAGGTTGGTACAAGTGCAGTATTACACCAGGGAGTGATGAGCTAGGCGGGGCCAAACAAAGGAAAATTCTGTCTCTAGTTACTAATTCAAATATCTAACAGGATTTTTCTTTGTTTTGCCCCTCCAGCTAGAAGAAAATCCCAGGACAATAAGGAACATGCAGGGATGCCAAAGGTTTGGCCAGTGCATGATGAAGTTTAGGTACACAGACTGAAATATTACTGTGAAAAGATGATGCTCCAGTCAGGGTTCCCACACTCACTTGCACATCAAATTCAAGTGCGTTTGGTGAAATTTCTCTGCATGTTTTGGCGGTAAGACATGACATTAAACATCACACAGGCCTCATTTTTACTCCTGATCTTGCCAAGTCAAGAAACCCTGGTGAGGCGTGTCCTAGTGGATCAGCAGCCTAAGGTGCATACCATAGAACCGCGACGTCCTGTCCTAGTGGATCAGTGGCCTAAGGTGATCTTGACCATAGAACCGCGACGTCCTGGGTTTGAATCCGACCTTTGTCGCATGTCATCCCTCCTCTCTCACCCGATCTATTAATCGGGTGAGATTAACTTTCTCCACTATTAATTCTCCAAAATAAAAGGCAAAAAAAAAATAGAAATCCTGGTGAAATCATTTTAAAACTGTTGCTGTATCAACACAAATATCCATCACATGGTTTTCCTCAGGATGGTTGACGTGTTGATCCTAAGACGGAGAGAGAGCTGAGGCATGCTGATGAATTTGGGTGCTGTATCTTAACAAAAATCAAGCACTTTCAAGGCCATCGATTCATTTCCAAAAACTTTTAAGCCCTTATTTTCCCAATTCCACACACTTTCAAGGATTTTCAAGGTCCGTGGGAACCCTGGTCAATGATTTTAATTGAGAGCGGGATTGCAAATGTATCTCCTGTCTATTTCAGATCCCTTGATAGGCCACATGGAAATGGTAACAGAGATCGTGATCCCCACTGTGTGTACCCTCTGCATTCTCCTCAGCGCTGTCTTCCTCATGTTCCTGCTGCGTGGACGCTTCTAAGTGGCATGCACACGGACACACGCACACGCACACACACACACACACACACACACACACACACACAGGCTTGTGTTTTGTGTTTTCACCATGTAGGACCTCAGTGGCCTTGAAGCTGAAGAAATCAAGTTGAGAGTGATTTCATACAAAGTTATATTCTGTCAAGAGCTTATTGTTGATTTAATTGTCATTCTGTTCTGTTGTGAAAGAACAGACACTTCTTCAGACTGACATTAAACGGTCAAAACAGCCAGTGCATGTCAGGCTAAGAATGAATTCAAGCTTGGTATTTGATGTGAAATGAACCTGGCTTTTGTTTCAACATACCTGTATGGAGCTTCTTTTTTTAACAAACTTGTGTGGTTTTTGATAAGTAGCAAAATAAAAGCTGTGTCCACGTAACACTTTTATATACATTCTAATTGCAGAGAGAAGAGGGTTACAATGTCAATCACTTTGTGAGACGGAGCAATAAGAGAGATGGAGCGATTCCATAAAGTGTTATTGTATATTGCTCTCTGTGGATCATGACAATTGAAGTCAATAAAATAAAAATGTAAAAGAGGTATGGATATGTATGTAATTCCATTAAACCATATGAACTAAAACATAACACTGATTGTTGAATAAGAAGAAGAAATTTTGTTTTTGTTTTTATAAAGTTTTATGAATGGGACTATATGGTACTGCAGGAAATCATATAAGTGGAAATTAATATTTGATGAATGACACACGCACACACACACACACACACACACACACACACACACTCCATTCCTGCGTAGCAAGTTAGCCAGTCTGGATTAAAATGCAACTTGTGGGGACAGGAGCTCTAACGTTACATCATCACGTTGTCGCTTATTTTTCACCAGTGTCAGTGTGAGGAAAAGCGAGAAGCCACACAGCCTGAGAGTAACGTGAGGGATGGGTTGAGGGTTCTGTTCGAGTTCGAGATGTTTGATTATTATTGATCATTTTATTTTCATTCTAGTCTCTTTAAGTAAAGAGGCAGGCGTTCAGGTCAAGGCAGGTCAGTAGTTTTCTTGCCTACCTATGTTGAATGCACTTATTGTAAGTCACTTTGGATAGAAGCGTCTGCTAAATGACTGTAATGTAATGTAATGTAATGTAAATCATTTTATTTTCATTCTAGTCTCTTTAAGTAAAGAGGCAGGCGTTCAGGTCAAGGCAGGTCAGACTGAATGAATCAGACTCTGAATGAGAGTCACATCAGAATGGATGTGTGGTGAGTATGACAAGCAGAAACAAATATGGAGGGAAGGAGGCAAGGACCTTGGTTTAGAAACTAACCTCCATGATGTTCACACTACATTTTCTTCAAGGTTTCTACTCATGTACTGTTCTAGTAGTCAAGACTTTTTCCAGGCCTTAATTCCTGACTGGGTTTGGAAGGTTTTGGTCACTTCAAGGTGATTTATTCTGATAGTGGCTGGTCAGTTTGGCTGTCAACTCCACCATATCATAGTTTATTCTTCATGACCACCAACATCACAATATCTGAAATGACAGCGGGTCTACCACGACATACAATCTGACATCGTATGTGGATCAGGACTGAGCAAAATTTTTCCAGACATTTCATCCGGATCCCAAACTTGACCTGGAAATGATCAGTTGGATTCTTCCTACTTTTCCAGAGGCTGCAAGCTGATTCCTCCATGACAAAGTTGTTTCAGTGAAGAGAATCAATCCAGGAGAAATACTGTTTTCATTCTTGGAAAAACTTTATTTACTTTATAAACTTTATATACATTCAGTTTGTTGACACATCCAATCAATAAAACCTGCTAAAGGACTCTGTTCAGTTTGTCCATCTAAATATTGACTTTCTCCACACAATCAATCATTTAAAGCAGCATGTCAACACTGTGGAGAACAAATGAATGCTCTCCCTAGGAACTACAATGAGAAGAAGAAGAATTCCATGTGTAGTGACTTTTCTGACCAAGGTTCAAAACCAACACATGAACAACTATTCAGTTCTAGTGAAGGGAAGACTTCCAGTCCTGGAGCCATCAAGGCCTGTGCAGTGAGACAGAAATAGCACAAGACTATGGAATGACAATATTACAGCAACAATACAAATATGACCAGAAGATAACAACTATATATACCACACAACAGTTTAAGGAATAATAGAGATTGTAAATGTACATATCAGTAAATGTCCATCTTGCTGCTCTCCATCTCCAACTGATATAATACAATAGTGATTCAATCTATAGCCAGTTCATGAAAGCTTTTACATTTGGAAAGATCCTCTGGCAGACAGGAAGTGATGCGTTTACATTTCCAACAGCAACAACAGCGATTTATTTGCAATCAATAGAAGAAGAACTGGGTAGTTAGCATGAGCAGCGATAGCCACCGTGGCTGAACAGACAAAAGGAAAGAGCGCCACCTACAGAAACTCCAACTCCATCAACAGAAAATCCAAGGAGAAAGACGTCACAGTACTGGACACACTGTTTGATTGACAGGTGATCTCTGGGAAGAGCAGTGAGAAACACCACAGCAACGAGGCTGAGAGACAAAGATGGAGACTAAATAAAACAATATTAAAAAACAGAATCTCTCAGATTACTGCTTTAATAACCTCAATCTACTTGAGCTCACACAACTCAGCAGTAGCTCCAACAGACCAAACCCAAAATCCAGGATGGAGGGGCTGGGTGAAGGTGGTCTGGACTCTGTGGAGGAGAGTCATGGTTTCAGAGACGCTGTAGAAGGACAGAATACCTGCCCTGTGATCCAGGTACACTCCTACTCTGGAGGACAGAGGGCCTGTTGCTGGAGTTCTGATATTGTTGTGAATGAATACATATCTGTTGTTGTTACAATCTAATGACCAAGATTTGTCATTGTATCCAAATCCACTTGCAATACCGCGCCCCTGTTCTGCTAATATTCTTATATGAGACTGCTATATCAACTCCCACTGTCCACTCTACCTCCCAGTAACAACGTCCAGTCAGACCCTCTCTACTCAGGACCTGGCACCATCCACTAAATCTGTCTAGGGTGTCCAGGATATAACTGGTCTGTTTCCCACTCTTGTTGCTTTTCTGTTTCCCTCAGATAATAACAGCTTTCTGTGTGCTGTGTTTGGATCCAGTGTGATTTGACGTGAATATTGTAAGAACTCAGCTCTGGTCTTGGGCTCTGGATGTGGCAGTAAAACATCTTCAGTCACTGTCAATGAGATCTTTGGCCCTTCCTCATTCAGGATGCCCTCTACTTTATCTCTCACCTCTGACACAGCCACAGCCACATCCTCAAAGAAGCGCAGAGGACGGACATTGGTGGGTAAGTCTGTAGATTCACTGAGACATGAGAGGGAGGGGTAATTCTGGAGGAAATGGACGCTATCCTCTGTGTGTGAGAGCTGCTCCAGTTCAGCATCTTTCCTCCTCAGTCCAACAATCTCCTGCTCCTTCTTCTTCTGAACTTCTTCAACCTGATGAACTTGAGCTTTCTGCTGGGATCTGATCTGCTGCTTCACTTCAGAGCATCTTCTCTCAATGGAACGGACCAGCTCAGTGAAGATCTTCTCACTGTCCTCCACTGCTTTATCAGCAGAGCAATTGATAGCCTCCACCTGCTGTTGAAGCACCTTCAGGTCTTTCTCTCGGTCCTGAATTCCCTGCTGGATGTTCTGCTGACTCACCCCGAGCTCTTTCTGCCTCTCCTTCCTTTCTGCTGCAGCTGAGACTGTATCGTGGTCTTTATGTTCATCTATGCAACACAGGTAGCAGATGCACTGCTGATCGCTACGGCAGAAAACCTTCATCATCTCGTTGTGACGAGAGCAGATGTTCTCCTGAAGCTTCTTGCAGGGGTTGATCAGCTGGTGTTTCTTTAATGGAGCTGCATCATAGTGACGCTGCAGGTGGCGCTCACAGAAAGAGGCCAGACACACCAGACAGGACTTGAGGGCTTTCATCTTTCTCCCAGTGCAGATGTCACAGGCCACATCTCCAGGTCCGGCATAGCAGTGATCAGGAGGAGCAGCTTGGAGTCCAGTCTTCTTCAGTTCTTCCACTAAAGCTGCTAACATGGTATTCTTCACCAAAACAGGCCTTGGTGTGAAGGTCTGTCTGCACTGGGGACAGCTGTGGATATTCTTCTGATCCTCTTCATCCCAGCAGCCTTTAATACAGCTCATACAGTAGCTGTGCCCACAGGGAATAGTCACCGGATCCTTCAGTAGATCCAGACAGATCGAACAACAGAAATTGTCCCGGTCCAGCTGAATTCCTTGCTGCGCCATTTCACTTCTCAATGAAGGTGAATGTCAGATAGTGTCACTTTCCGTCTACAGATAAAAGTTGCACTCCAATCCAAACCAAAACTCTCTTCCTTTTCTTCACTTCACTGATCTACTGTGAATGGGCTTGTCAGCTCTTGCTACTACACACTGTTGTTTCCACCCATCCTTGAAAGGGATGGGTGATCTGTGAAAGGGGCGGATGAGGAAATATGCTGACAGGATGAAACTGGCTTCGTCTGAGAGAGCAGGAAGAAGTGGGAGGGGTTATCAGGCTCTGCTTCATAACAGGAAGAGGAGCAGTTTTAAAGTGGCAGTGCATGTTTAGCCCTTGTTTACAATATGAAATGAAGACTAGATTAGGTATTATTATGTGCTTTCTGTCAATGCAGCAGTTTCTGTGTGTGTGAACAAACTGACAGAAATATCAGGGATGCAAACACATCAGGGGTCAAAAGGTCACAAAATCCCAGAGACATGTTATAGCCTAGAGCAGGGGTGTCAAACTGTGTGCCATGGAGGGCCGAGAGTATGCAGGTTTTCGTTCCAACCCAAGAATACACCAGGTGATTTCACTGATTAGTCCCTCCTCTCTGGTTGAAGGTGTGGTAATCAGTGAAATCACCTGCTGTATTCTTGGGTTGGAACAAAAACCTGCATACTCTCGGCCCTCCATGGCACACAGTTTGACATCCCTGGCCTAGAGGGTCCGGGGGTTTGCTAGAAAATGAGAGTTTAAAACGTTTTCCATGCCTGTGTTGGTTTGTAGTGGTGTAGCGTTTTTGTCTGTGTTGATGAAATACATGCATGCATTTCTCGGCAGGTCCAACACAAGCCCTGCTGAACAATGCATCCACCTTTCAACTTCTCTTGCTCCAACTGTCAAAAGATTTTAACAGCACAGAAGTCGTATGTCCTAGATTTTAGAATCTAATTTTTATAGCGGGATATGTAACTCTATTACTTTTGTAGCCTTATTTCTGGAGCATTTCTACTCTAAGACTCTAGTTTTGTAAGTATATTTGGTTGTTTGTTGGCTTTTATTTTGAAGTATTCCTGGAAGAGGTTTTTGCTCCTTAACTCTGGTGTAAACATTTGTCAATATTATAGTGTTCATATTGTTGTTGTGTGTGTGTGTATATATATATATATATATATATATATATATATATATAGTGTTTCATATAGTATAGTGTATAGTGTTGTCATCGACATGGTACAGTACTTCGTTCCTGACTGCAATCACCGTTCGGGCGTCCATCAATGCCGGTTCCACCAATTCCCCACCAGTGTGTTGGTGAAGAACCGGTGGATCAGATATATAAGTTATTGTGGAGAGCTTGCACTGAAGGAAGTGTCGGGAGGCAGAGATCTGGGTTGATTAGCAATTCTGTGTCCCTTACACCGCACGACCCCAGGAATTACTATTTATTAATAACTTTACACACACATGAACATGAACAACGACTGGAGGTCATTCATTCCTAAGGGGGGTCTCGGCTATGGTGGCCACATTACTATTTACCTGAGTATTATTTAGAGAGCTTCATCCACAACCACCAAATAGAAATCAAAGTCTCCTCTCCATTCACTCCCCAAGCTGGTGCCGGACTCAGCCCACCGATCCTGCACCGTACAGATCAGACATGTCTGCTATCGGACCACCTCAAAATCACTTTGAACCTACACGACCTGGAAAGACAAAACCAGTCCATCCAAAATCTGTTGTCTGCAAAGGAAACAAACTAACAATGACAAATATAAAATAATGATTTTAGGTTTTGGGCAGTGTATGTATGAGACGGATGCCCATCAAGTTTGTGGTAACTAAGGTAAGAGAATGTTTTTCCTTTAGAAAGTGACCAACTTAAATGAAAAAACGTATTAAGGAGCGCTTCAGGAATCCTCAGACAACCGCAGGTGTTCCAGGAAGTCAGGAAAAAAAACAGGAACTATTATGACCACAAATATGTTCGTGTGGCATCATGTGTGTGTGTCTTTACCACAAGTGTGTTTCACACAGCGTTGATGCGTGCTTTTGGGAACATGCACACCCGAGACCAAGAGTCAGCAGATCAACTTCACGCTGACCTTATTCTGAATGAGGCGAATCAGATTCTCAAATCCTTCACTCACCCTCTCCACCTGAAAGTAGAGCTGAGCTGTTAATCAAGGGGCAGAATCCTGCAGCCCAAATGTAAAAACAACACGGTGTAGAAAATCATGTTGTTCCTGTCAGGGGGAAACCTTGTATCTCCAAAATATCAGCTTTTTGCACTTTCTATTAAGAATTGTTAATAATATGAACCAGCCTAATGTGATTTATGAGATGTGCAGGAGGTCTAAGGGGTTTTCTGTTTGTGTTATGTACCTTATTTCAAATGTTTCAAATGGCATTCCTGATGCAGGCAGGAGTGTATGACTATGTGGAGTGTGTGTGTGTGTCAGAGGATATGCTGAGAGTGTGTGGGCAACATTTCAACTGTGAGGATGAGTGCATATTACGCTACTATTGTATCATCTGTGTGTCCTGTGTTAAGTAATAAAGTCTACCCTGTTGCCTTCTGTACAGGAATACAAAATAAAACATTCATTTTCAAAAGATACATACCAGAGTACAGAGAATTGGTTCAACATACCAATTCTGCTTTATAATTCTAATTTAAAGACATAATAAAAACACTTTTTAAACTTTCATTTAACTGACCATGGTCCAGTTCTGACACTCACTCACCGTTGTAGGTGCTTTCAGCGGTGGACAGGGGTCAGCATGGCACTCTGACTGGTCTGCAGCTACGCAGCCCCATACGCAGCAAGCTGCGACGCATTGTGTGTTCTGACACCTTTCTGTCATAGCCAGCATTAACCTTTTCAGCAATTTGTGCTCTTCTGTGGGATCGGACCAGACGGGCTAGCCTTCGCTCCCCACGCACATCAATGAGCCTTGGGCGCCCATGACCCTGTCGCCGGTTCACCGTCCTGAGTCCACTGTCCTTCCATACCGGGAACACCCCACAAAACCTGTCGTTTTGTAGATGCTCTGACCCAGTCGTCTAGCCATCACAATTTGGCCCTTGTCAAAGTCGCTCAGATCCTTACGCTTGCCCATTTTTCCTGCTTCCAACACAACAACTTCAAGAACTGACTGTTCACTTGCTTCCCAATATATCCCACCCCTTAACAGGTGCCATTGTAACAAGATAATCAATGTTATTCATTTCACCTCTTGTGGCTGAAGGGTGTATTAATAAAATGTATACATATGAAAAAAAGAAAACAGTCCTTTACACCAAATACATATAATTCTTCTCCAAATAAATGACATTACATTTCTTCAGCCATTTATTTCTGTTTTATACAGAAATACATTTTAGAGACTTTAGGAATATGTTCAACCAAAGGACCAAAGGAGGACCTACTGTCGTATATGACGTCACGTTACGCAACGAGACCTCAAAGAGGAGCTATCGCGTGACCTCGCTGAGTATAAAGTGCTCCGCCACCATTACTCGATCTTTCCTTTGTCCCTTTAGCCGTGAAGGTGCAACAGTAATCGGTCGTCCCGAGCCCGGGTTCATCCGACACCCTCACCAACCAAGCTGAACAGGGTTCAACTACTACAGCAGCATCATGCCTCCCAAATTCGACCCCAACGAGATAAAAGTTGGTATGTTTGAAGTGTCTGGTATAAACTGTTTCAGAGCCAAGTTGGAGTCGTTCTGTGGCGGCCGCATCCGTGTCTCCTCTCCTATGAGCGGGGCAGAGAAATGGTAAAGACGGGGCACGAAAAGTACCTAATAAAGCAATACGGATGTGTTGAAAGGGTTTTATATGCTTAAATAATTTAGTCAGGTGAGTCTTGAATGTTAACGTTTTAGCCAGAAGCCTGTAAATGTGTCAACCACGTGGGTTAGCATGGTCCTACGTCAACTACATCACGTTAGCTTAATGGCTAACCAAGTGTTGGGGCTTTCTCTACTTGTGTACCCATTGTGGTCTATTTAGAAAATTGTCTAATACTTGGCTAACGTTAGTCAAACCCGATGCTTGATTAGTTCAGTTATTTGGTGTCGGAACCCCAAGAAGTTCCTGCCACAACGGGGTCACAATACCGTGATCAAATGTGTATTAAGGGTTACAGTGGAGGATTTGTGTCCTATGGATATGAGAAACCCAGGGAAGCCTATAGAAATTATTTTACAAGCCTTGTTGATAATGATGATCTTCCACAAGGGTCTGGGAAATGTCTTAGAAAAGTGTTCAATGTGACGCTTGTCAGTTTAAGCTCTTTGAGGAAATCAAAATAATTTCACCATGGTGAATTCTATGTGAAATTTAGAGAAATTGTGATGTGCTGCAAAGTCAGTTCTAGCAAAATTGTGTGATCCCTCCTTTTGGTTTAGTGATGGGGCCCAGATTAAGTAAATGGTTCTATAACTATGTGACTCATGTAAAGATGCCCTCTAGTGTGTGTGCGCATATATTGCAGCTAAGTGTTTGGTATTTGAACAAGTCATTTGGCTGAACTTCTTTTGACTCGTCCCAGGTGATGAATCTCACATTTAATTGAATTCCATTTTTCAAAGTGACTTCAAGTTGTTGGGGTTTGAATAGCTTTTTAAAGGCTGTGAAAGCACTTTGTTTTGTAGGCCATTGTTTAATGATAACTGTCTGCTTCTAGTAGCTCAAATAACTTATGCTAGTAAGCAGTGGGTCCTCAAACTCTTAATGTCACTCCTTCCTGTACTTAACTGTTCCATGTATGTCAGCCTGTCCCGAAACAAAGTTGGTGAACAAGTCATCTGGTGCAGTGACTTCAACGGGTCATGCTAATACATTTCTTCTCACGCTTGCAGTGTTCATGAGATGCACAGGAGGTGAAGTTGGAGCCACCTCAGCCCTGGCCCCCAAAATCGGACCTCTGGGTCTGGTGAGTTTGACGTTTACCCGCTTAGTCCTAATTGGATGTTGTGTGAATCAGCCAGCCTCCCGCCACTATGCCAGTCTGTCATGGTGACCGAGTATAATCCAGTGGAGGCTTAGATAGACCCAGCTCTAGGAAGCAGGGCTGCCCAAACTAATGGACAACTCTGTGCCGAAAGGTCTGGAACACACTATGGACGGCCATCTATAATTAATCCTGGGTTCTATTGTATGGCTATTTACAAAATGTGCTGATAAAATAATTTGTCTAATTTAAAGTCTTGTGAATGTTGAAATTATAATCAGAAGCTACAAACCTAAGCAGTATATATTTTTAGATATAAGTTTGCTTCAGCTGTAGCAGTTACTGATCTGTGTTTTACCGACAGTCTCCCAAGAAAGTTGGTGATGACATTGCCAAGGCCACCGGTGACTGGAAGGGCCTGAGGATCACTGTGAAGCTGACCATCCAGAACAGACAGGCAGCGGTATGTAACCCCCATCTCCAATATGAAGCCCTGCTTGAGCTTCCTGGGTTGATTTCTCCTTCACACATGCCATAATGCATTGCATGCGCAGCATTGGTGGTTCAGCATAAGCCTGAATCAGGAAGTCAGGATGGTGCCTGGTCCATGACAGATTTTATGCTAAAGGGTGATCGTGTTCTAATGGCATCAATCTTTTCTTTGCCTTAGATTGAGGTGGTTCCCTCTGCATCTGCCCTGATCATCAAGGCCCTGAAGGAGCCTCCCCGTGACAGGAAGAAGGTCAAGAACAGTAAGTCACTGTTGCTTCTTTGCCTTAGGTTTCACAAACTAGAGAGCTATGAAATTGCAATTGGACAAATTAGTAAAGTTTCCTGTGAACTTTGTCCCTTCACCCACCTCCTGCTCTGAAAGGGCTGGTGTCTGTAATTCAGAACAGCTCTCAAATTATTTTTCCTTTTAGAAAGTAGCACAAATGTCACAATGTGTGCTAATGTGGAACAGGGACATTAAGAAAAATCAGCAGGGAGACTCACACAGGTTGGGTCAGCTGTTGAAAGCGGTGTAAAAAGCTACCTTGCTACCAGGCTGATAGACAAGTGGTGAGATTCTTCTACCTGTTCTGCTTCCTTTGACAATGTTGAAATTGATGGCCACATTCTGCAGATGGGAGTCAGTAGGTTAATCCTAATTAAACCCTCTTGTTTGACTAGGATTAGAGACATACTGTTCCATGTTTAAATTCACATAATCCAGCCTCCCGCCACTATGCCTGTTCAACAAAGTGACTGTGTATAATCCAGTGGAGGCTGAGAGAGACCCAGCTTTAGGAAACAGGGCTGCCCAAACTAATGGGTAACTCTGTGCCGAAAAGTCTGGAACACATGGAGTTTCCCCCATGCACTCAATCTCTTGTGTCACTAAAAGAGGAAAAGAAACACCGACTTGAAGCTTTTCTTGTCTTTGAATCTGATGCCTTTGGTGTTTACTTTGTTTCCAGTCAAACACAGTGGAAGTGTGACCTTCGATGAGATTGTGGGCGTGGCCCGTGTCATGAGGCCTCGCTCCATTGCCAGAGAGCTCTCAGGTAAAGCCCAAATGTTGGGAACGTACCTAATAAAGACTTTGAAGATCATTAAAGAACCTTTGAACTTAATGAGTTGGTGGGACGCTTTGTATTAATAATGGTATAATAGGAATTGACAAATTGTACCGGGACTCTTCAATAAACCTGATTTTCTGGTAGGGCTTGGTTAGGCAGTTATCTTCAGAATCAGTAAGTCTTTTTGTTGCTGTAAAACCAGGGCCTGTTGGACAAGCTAGTTTTCCTTGCTACTCTTCCTCACACAGCTAAAGTTCTAGCTGTTACTTAGCTGCCTATTAGCACTGGCTCTTGACAACTACTGTCCAGCCTCCCGCCACTATGCCTGTCTGTTACAGTGACTGAGTATAATCCAGTGGAGGCTTAGATAGACCCAGCTCTAGGAAGCAGGGCTGCCCACACTAATGGACAACTCTGTGCCGAAAGGTCTGGAACACACTATGGACGTCCTTTATAAATATGTACATAGTTTCAAAGGACCTGGTAAAATGTCTAGGAGATTTCAATCGTGAAGTTGGACATAAAGACACGGCCTACCAGACATCTAATCTCTGAGGTTTGGGGGGGGTCTGTTAAACTGTCAAAGTTTTAATTGCCCTTTTTGCCCTTCAGGAACCATCAAGGAGATCCTGGGTACCGCTCAGTCTGTGGGCTGCACAATCGATGGTCGTCCTCCCCATGATGTCATTGATGACATCAACAGCGGCAAGGTCGAGTGCCCCTCTGAGTAAATGGAGGACAAAATAAAATGTGTTTACAAAAACAAAGTATCTCGTGTTGAGCTTAATTTTATCCAGTCTGTTTGTGTACTAGAAGGGCTTTATATTGGTTTACTTTAACTCCCATGTAGGGGTGGCGGTCAGGATGAATGAAGTATTTTCAGTAGGAAAAGACCTGCACACTACAAAGAATCCTTTTTTTTTTTTTTTTTTGGTATCTTGCAAGTGTTCCAGAGGACCTCGATTGAACATGACAAGACTTGTTCATGTAGGTCTTGCTTACAAATTTCCAATGATTAAGCTAACTCATGTACATAACATTTTAACTACAGACCTAAACTATTCTACTGTATATGCTGTTAATCATCTGTCGCCCTTCATGTGAAAACTAATTTCACCATTGTCATGCACTGAAGGTCCTCTGGACAAAAAGTTTGTATTTTTCACTTTCAAAACCAAGTGACCCCAGTAATCCAGTGTGCAGGTAGTCCTTTCCTACTGAAACCTTAGTATACATAAGGAATGTCACTGTCACCGAACGTGCTATAGTTTTAACTGGCTTTGGTATATCTAGAGGCAGAGAGATGCTTGCTCTTGATCCAAAATGTAATTAGTCTAATGGGTGAGATGCTTTAAAATTGGCATAAAGCTTTAGTGGGCATGATTAGACTAGTCTCAAGTTGTCAAAGACTAAGATGCTTATTGTCCAGCTACTGAGCATGGAAAGACTTCTAGCCTACTTGGTATACTGGAACAAATACCATAGGTATTTCTGATTAGACAGCTTTGTTCACTCTATAAAAAATATTTATTGAAGGTCATACAATTCTACAGAAGTACAAATGGTTCAGAAATAGTCAGAACAGCCCTGCAGAAGCAACAAGCCTCATAACACTGGGCATGAGGTTCTTCTGGGTTTGCATTAGGTTGTTTAAAATGAAAGGCAGCAGTTTCTCCAGTCTGTCTGCGTTTGCACCATTCACTAATCACAACTCAAACTATGAGGATGGAACACAAGTTAAATACTGGAGGCAGGTCAAACTCCTACCTATATTCTCATTGCCAAGTGGCAAATTGATAAAAACAATTACCAAGAATGAATGTCTTGAACTACACAGATCTGAGCAATACTCAGTCTGATGAGTCGACTTTCAGGACAGTGCCACAATATTTCACTTTGTCAACATAGGCTCTAGTATGTTGTGCTTTTAGCACCAAGAACTTAATGAATGTTGCGAACAATAACATATCCGATCAAGAAAGCTTGACATTACAGTGGCTGACACGTAACCCACAAAACGCATTTATATCAAATGTGATGTAGATTATCTCAAGCACATTACAAAATAATATACCAAATGATTCAAAATACAAAACGGACTGGACCGGTAGGTTTTCATTGTGCTTTGTTTTAGCAAACGGTTGTTTCAAGATGGCCGACGGCCCAAATGCCAGACTTCACTGAACCAGTTGGAGGATAGCGGCTCTACTGCTAGAAAAACCTGGACACTACAAAAATGCATTCTCGTCTCCTGAGTTAATCACAGTTTGCTGCACTTTAATGCATGCACTTGATTCATTGCTACTGAATGGGTTGATAGACGGTAGCTCTATGGCAAAGAAGCATCAAGTAAACGAGTCACAGTCAATCAGTGAAAACCCCAGAGGAGGCGAAGGAGTGCATTTCATCTTTCACCATGTCATCAGCGGTTTTATGGCCGGCGTCAGATGTTCCACCAGCCAGTCCTCAGTTCTCCACCTCCTCCTCCTCCACTTCATTCTCTGCTTCAGGCTCCTCCATGCGCTCCTCTTCCTCCTCTTCTTCCTCCCTACTCTTGTCGTTCTCTGTGTCGTTCTTCTCCTTATCTTTACGTTTCTGCTCCGACACTTCTTTCTTTCCCTTCTGGCCCTTCTTATACACTGTTAAGGAACAAAAATGGCCATCATTAATTGTGTGGAAGAATTTATGTACACCCTTATGTATATTATGTATATATTCCTGCTTACGTTGTGTCTTAAGATTGATGCTGCACATTTGGTGTGGCGTCAAGATGTTGTGGTAGTGACACTGTTAAGGATAGCAACTGGAGCCCCGGAGTGCAGGCCAGAGGTCGGACTGTGTACAAGGCTTATTGTAAGGATGGAGCCACTTTAGGGCCCCAATCTGCCTTTGCCCAGAATGTTCCCAAATAAGTACGCCTTGTACATAATAACCACATGGCCTTGCAGATTGTGTAGATGATACCCCATCACCTGTTCCTCCCCCTAATTAGGAAATACTTTGCTAGTGTGTTAGAACCTACCCCCCTATTTTTGTTTTCCTTACGCTTTATAATTGTCAGAGGCCCTCTGGCAGGATCCATACCATACCCATGTGTGCGTATCTCTCCTGAGCGCTCAGTATTGTATTGTATAGTACTGTATTGCATTGTATTCTGTGTGCTAATAAATGTGCTCATGTGATTCATGATTGATTGAAAGGACTTCTGTCTAGATTTGAATTTATTCAACAAAATTGGAAATGTGCAGCTGGTAAATGATTGACTTTATATATGAAATTGTAGTTCATTTTATTTTCAGCCCAATCTGTAATTGTAGTTTGGCACCTCCTGTTGAAATGATCTCTCCAATACTCTTGTTTTACATACTGGCAGAGAAGGGAATCGTTCCCACAGGACAAAAGATCGACTAGGATGAAGATAAAACGATCCAGCTACACCTGCACTGAGTGCAATGTGCATCTAAAATCAATTAGATTTGTCTGGTAGCCCATGATGTTGGGCAGCATGCAGAGTATTCAACTTTTTATTTAATTCAGCCACGGTGAATGTTGAGCCTATTTTCCAGAGTCCTCTTCTCACTCATGCAATTCCTGTTTTGTTTTTGCATTTTGACTGAAGTGATGGTTTGAGCTCTATGGTTATTGGACTAATTTAAGTTATTTTTCATATTCCCCAAAACCCCAAAACATACAAGTTACTGATATACACACCCTCCAGTGCTTCTCTTAGAGGCTCCAAGAATCGTTCAAACTCCATTTCCTCCATCGCGGCCAAAACATCTCCTGCATTCAGAGTTTTACGCTTGGCTTTCATGGCAAAGTTGTTTGCACTATGGGAGGTAAAAACAAAACAATAATCTCACGTCAGAAACTTTGTGTCATGCCAATATTTTAAATAAAACAGTATTCGGGCTTCACACTTTTTAAAATTCAAACACACTCAAGGTGTATAGTCAGTTTTTCATGCACCTTACAGACCTAACATTAAAGTTTCACTAGTGACTAGTAAGCATTAGACAGAGCTGCCTGACGATGAAGCAGTAAAAGCAGTAGGTATTTTGGATGGAAAACCATTAGTGGATCAGTGGGTCCATGCAAACACCATCACGACCCCCATTATGTATTTAGCCTTTATGTAGTGAAACACCCCATTCAAGGTTCCTGCTAAAAATGGGTATATTTAAGTTATGGTGTCGGTCTATGCATCCATTCCGAGAATTGCATTCACAATACGGGAGGGCGCAGAACATTCGTTTCACTACAAGCCAGAACTACAAGCCTCACCTGGCAGATGAGGTTCATCAAATACTTTTCACAGTACATAGTCTGGGTATTAGAGTTTAAACAGAATTCTCGGCAGGGATGCAAAACTCGCCATAACAGCTGTGGCTAGCGACCAAAAATGGAATGACAATTAAGTCTGTCAAGAATGAGAAATATGTCGGTTGTTTTTCTTACCAGGATGTTGCATATAATACAAAAACACTGGCAGCCTGTGATATGGCTCTCCTTGCTTCTTTTGACACATTCACACCATCAGGTAGCTGTTGAAAATAAAAGGTGTGGAGGAGTTAACTAATACAGCAATTAGCTAAATACATCTGTCCTGGTACACAGTTAACAGTTCACCATCTGCAAGCCAAACACCTTGTTTAACCGCTTCTTGCACTCACCGCCTCCTTGATGATGCGAGTGATGACCGCATTGGGGAGGTTGAGATCCTCTGGTCTCTCTGCCATTTCAGTTTTTACCGGGACTTGAATACCTGGCTAACGGGTACCAAGAGTGAAGTGTTCCTGTCAGTCACGGCTAACAGTTAACGCTACCTCTCGTTGGCGTGTAAAGTATGAGCTAGAGCTAGCTTATTTAGCGCTCGCTGTAAGCTGGTAATGTTACTTTAGCTTAAGATAGCTAACGTAGCTAACGTTACTAGTTAAGTTTCACTGTAAAATTAAGTCGGACAGCGGCGTATCGCGATACATTCTATATCTTGTCGTTGTGAGCGTTATTTTACCGGGTTTAGAAAAGACGATAAGCTTAAACGGCTAGCTTAGTTACCGTGTTAAGTAAAGATGCTAATACTCGGGATGCTGCTCGTGTGTTCACCAGACTGGTTTGTTTTGGGACGTTTCCCGCGAACCTTCCAACTACGTACCTCCTCTGTCAACTTTCAACTTCGACCTCTGACGTATTCAATGACGTACATTGTTTTTTGTTTTGTTTTTTACATTTAAAAAAAATACATATACAACACAAGTAATAACACAACAATATAAATCATGAATATTAAAATAACATAAATAATATAAAACAGATATAATAAACACATTACAAACATGGTATTCCAGTACAGGGGACAGGGGATACAGGCAACAGAATATCAGAACACAATGATGACAGAGGTTTATAGTTTTAACAGCTTTGACATTTAATAGGACTGAATGGTACAGCTCAAATTCCTTTATACATATTACAACGTTTTTTCCATGAGAAAACTTGGATATGAAATTTAAAGAGTAATCAAATTCATAAAGAATGAGTGAAAACTACCTTAGTGCTAGTTGCCTGAACGTCATGGATACAGACAACAACTCATCTTTTAGCAACAACTTTTATTGAGACAACAAAGTGTTTGGAGAGGAAATGTGTTACATGCACCAGCACTGCTGCCAAGCATAGAAATCCTTGTTCTCTGTTCTTATTATTATTATGGTAATCAAACAGGACATCTCTTCAACATAAAGAGAAAACCGCAAATTGGGGAATATTATAAATCACAAATGTGAAGACGTCTTTCCATAATCTTTTAGTGAAGGAACACTGCTAAAACAGGTGCACAGAATGTCACAGAATGAGCACAGATTAATGTCCCTCTAATTCGTGTTGTGATTCACAAGGTAGTATGATTGTATTTTTGCCCTGATGTGATGTGTTGACGTGCATATGCCTAGAGGCTAGCTCATACATCAGAAGTGGACGATTGGTGGTTCAAATCCCTTGAATGGCTGGGAAAATGTTGGTTCCTTGCTCAAGGCACTTAACCCCCAACTGCTCCAGTGGGCAGTTAGCTGGTAACAAACTATGGAGAGAAAACTCAACAACTGTCAGACATGAGCTACTGGAACCCAGAAAATGCACTACTGCTGCATTAGACGTACAATAGACAGTAAACTATACATATTACTCAATATCAAATATACATTCAGCATTCAAGTACTATGTTCAGTGAAGGAGTTTTTCCTTGTCTTCATAGAGGCCTTAGGCTGGTGGTGCCAGGTTAGACTACCTTAGGCTGATTATGTAGGCTCGCTATGTCCTCCTCTCTGTTAAATCCTTTCAGTCCTCTTCTACCTGTTATTCTGCTTTCATGTGCTTTAGTTCTTATCATATTCTGTAAACATCTTGTCATAATTGATAACTGATTTTGCCATAAATCCGATTGTCTATCAGCCTGACCTAGTTAGGCCTGTAAAGTCCTTTGAGGTGTGTTTGTGATAAAGGGCTATAGAAATGACTTGACTTATACTGAAGGGGAGGAAATGCATGAACTAAGTGATGAGCATCACAGAGTATGGACATAATTTGTGAGGCTGAAAAGAAGGATAGTGTGAAAAGGGTTTAATAACACATACTGTGGTAATAACCAGGGGTGGAAAGAGTACTACAATATCCTACTCAAGTGTACAATTCCTGGTCTAAAAGGTAAAAGTTACTGAGTTACATTTAAAAAAGAGAGGTTACATATGATCTTCACTATGTGCAAAATAACATGCATGCAATGAGGATAGAATTCAGAAGAAAAATACTACAAAATAAAGTGCATTAGCTTGAATCAACACAATTTATTGTGTGATAGGATTATTTATATTTCCTCTGCTGCTAGCTAAGCAACTAGCTAGCAGGCTAGAGAACTAGCTAGCAACAACCATGCTAACTCTAACCAATAATACTAAGATAAATATGATCATTTAATGTTACATTGGCCAGTTTCTGATGCGATGCTAATGGAGGAGAGCCTACAGCATTTGTACTCAGTAATGGATGTGATTTAAAATGTAATGAAGTAAAATACTTCAGTAAAGGTAAAGTTACTGACTTCACAAAGTAATAGTACACAAAAACAAAACTAAGTACGTATGTACAGTAACAGCAGCAGGTTGGTAAACAGTTCCATAGTTCTAAAGTGAGTGGGGAGGGTACTGTTTTGTTGGGGGGTAAAGGTATTTAGGTGGTTTCCATGGTAGCTGGCTTCCGCACAAATGCAGCAGCTTGATGCAGCCCACACATTGTAAACTGCCCCATAGAGCAGGCAACGCAATGAAGGCAATCTCAACGCCCACCAAGTTCAAGCTTCTATACTGTTACTGAGCAGTGCTCCAGGGTACAAAACTTTATTCAGCATGCCATCTATGTTGTTGCAACAATCCTCCTTCCTTTTCTTTACCTTCCAAGTCCTGAAGTTGCTGCAGCAGATCCAAGGCAAGTTCCAAACCCTGTCAGTCCAGATCAATGGAAGAAATAGACAATACTTTATATAGCACAAAACAGTAAAATAAATGTCCCTAAACAGTTGAGTTGTATTTTTGTGATATGCAAATATTTATGGTAATTTATATATTTATCAGCTTGCAGCAGTGCAGACAGTCATGCATACACACACTACTGGCAGGAGCAGGTGAGCAGGCCTCATACTGACTAAGCAATCATATTTTTTTTCTTTTCAGAATACACCATGCTGCTGTTTACATGCACATGTAACTTAATTATTGTTCTTGCACTGATTATGACTTTGATTAATATGTTGATTAAACACTGTGGAAAAAAATGTGAGGCTGTTCCAAATGTGTCACACCACAGGCTGCCGACTCCCTGGCTCAAAGTGTATACATTTATTTGTATGTTTCTTTGTTTCTTTGTGTCAATACAACATACAACAACAGATCAGTGACAAGCTTTTTTATAAACATATTACATACACTGCCATATAAGCTATCAAACTTGTAAACATGGTGAAAATTATATTTGCCATCATGAACTGTTAAAATTGTAAACTGTTACTAGGCCAAAATAACACTGAACTGAATGTCTTGTTGCTGCATCCTTGCCATCATTGTTCCCTGCCTGTGCCTGGCGTTCAGGATAAAACTCCAAAGCATCAATTCAAGGTTTGTTTTTCCCAATCATAAATCAGGGGAAATGTGATAGGGCACATTGTAAAAATGTGTGGGGACACAAAAAAAATGACAGAGAGAATTCTCAGTCATTTTCCACTGAACATATATTCTAGGAATAGAAAATATCATTTTAAATAATCACCCAATCAGAAGCTAATTACAATCCAGCTCACAGTTAAACACATTTAGGAGCAAAACCTATGGGCCTATTTAACTTAACATAAGGATCCTTGGAAAAAGCCACAGACAACATAAATCCAGGCCTAGATGTAAAATCTGGAAATTCAAATGTATCGAAAAACAAAACTGTTTTCTGACAACCAACAAGGCAAAATATCAGTTCTACCATTCTTCCAATTCAATTGTTAAGTTGATCTGAGTAATGGTCTATATTGTACACATAAATGTTACCATTGTTGTGTACCAGATGGCAGTAGGATGTGGGATGTTCTTACACTGTTGTTTTGTTCTCTACAAAATATGTAATCCCTAAGAGCAATACATAATGAGATGAGCGCTTGCTTTGATTTGATGACCTGTAGAGCATAGTTGACCACTTGACCCAGGCTGATGTGGGTGAGACTGAAGGTGAGAACAAGGTCAAAGAGGGCCAGGGAGCCGCAGGAAGGCAGATCATG
The DNA here is from genome assembly GCA_034670385.1 of Hoplostethus mediterraneus. Lineage (NCBI taxonomy): Eukaryota > Metazoa > Chordata > Actinopteri > Trachichthyiformes > Trachichthyidae > Hoplostethus > Hoplostethus mediterraneus. Next base: position 5,873,272 of record JAXDDW010000004.1, on the reverse strand, counting down.
CTGTCCACCTCATAAACTCTGGTGGTTCTTATTAACTCACTACCTAAATGGCTGTATGTAATGATTCTGGATGGAATATAGGAAAAAGTTATTATTCAATCTAATCCATGTAAATCCATGTAAAGTCACTCAGCCAAATATGCATCCGAATAAAGAACAGTTGTAAATTAATCAATAGCCAGCCAAGTTAAGTAGCTTTCTGTCTAATTGTTCCAGCCTTTTAAATGAGTTTATCTTTGTATCAACTAATTTACACACGTTAATTTTGCCAACATTTTTACTAGGGAACAATGCTTCAGACTTTTGTGGTGTGGTAATCAGAATTGAAACCATAGCCTAATACTTGGGCTGGTGTTGGTGCATCAGTAAACATCTTATGTTGAATAAAAGGGAGTCGCCCATAAGTTTGACCAGTGTTTTAAATCGGTTAATATCTAACGAGAACGATTTTACTCAAATCTGAAACTAAAAGTTCCAGTCGCCTAGATGACTCATTTCATTTAGCGTTAGCAGTGGCTAACGTTTGTTGTTGTTAGTGGTTGACAACAAATATCAACTTAACCAAAACAACTGAGCTGCTTTCCAGTTCCACCTGGTTCTTTGGTGGAATTGGTTTTCGTGTAAAATAACAAGATAAAAACCGAATAACACGCATTGCTTTTTAGATTGGGACATACTTAAATCAGTTATTGTTAACAGGTCGCGCTAGCTAAACCACACTGGGGTGTAGTGAAAAGGGAACAGCAAATGCTATAGTAAAGGGAAGAAGTCAGTAGTCTGCCGTGTAGATGTATTAGATGTTAGCAGTTCACTTGTTCTAGTGGTTCTGCAGCGACCAGGCAGAGCGGTCCGTTGTCTGCCTACTACCGTTGGGTTCTTTAAAGAAGAGTAAAGAGGTTTGTTTATGCAGCACTACTTTTGTCTACATCCGAGAATCTTTGGTACAAACTAAGAGAACGAGTTGCAGTCGTTTTTTGAATAAACGACGTCGACTAGACTGCAATACCTGGATTAACTAGTTTCAGGTTAAGTCCTAAAGTATTGTAATCATTTAGATCCCGAAGGACGAGAACGGTTGCGTATCTGATGGATCTATTTCTTTCGGGTGGCCGTGCTGCGCCTTTCTCTCCCTCGCTCCTGTGCTAACCGCCATCTTGAATTTTAATGTTAATTTCTGAAAAAAATGTGTTTCCTGTGATATTTTCATTTAGGGTGTCGTGCCAAATTTGGATTGTTTTAAGGACTAGTGTTTTGTTTTGTGATTCCCCCCCCCCCGCAGGATAATCTCTCAGTGAGTATTATTATTGTTTGTTTTGTTTCTCTTGTCGATCAAGACATTTGCCATTTACCAACGCGTGAGAATGCTTTCAGCTTAAGAGTTATGCGTTACGTTAAATAACCTTGCCCATAAAGAGCGACGGAGAATTTGCTTGTTCTAATGGGTACCATAGATCGTAGCTATAAGGATATACTGAGGTAAGCGAACCTCGATTTGCTTACAGACGAGCAAACTAGCCAGTTAGCTAATGGCTTCTCCATGAAACAACCCAAGCTAGCTAACTGCTGTGGTTCTGGCGATGTGCAGGTTCGTACGTTGGTAGCATGGCTAACGTTAGTTGTTGGGAGGAAATGTATGCATTTTGTTTAATAGCGTTAACCCGTGGTCTAAAATCAACTTTTGTCGTTGAATATTTGATAAATAGCAACGTTATACCGTTAACGTGAGAAACACTTTGCTGCGCTCAGTGATAGGTGTTACATTACTTAGTTGTGCTGGCTAACGGTAGTCGAAGCTAATAAGTAGCTTGCTAACTGACATCGACTGCTAGCTAGTAGCAAACGTAGCGTTAGCTAATTCGGAAAAGAGCGTTGTACTGGTATTATAAGTGGACTACTGTTGGCAAACGCTGGCCATTAACGTGCTGTTTAATTTGGTGGCTGTTAGCTGTTTGCTTGCTTAATAGCTAACCTGGAGGGAGCCAGAAACATGGGGGTAATGTATTATGATGCATCTATAGTTAATGTTAGATAGCGTTCCTACATTATTATGTTTCGTTCTTTGTCTGAAAGTACAGGGCAACTAGCTAGCGTTTCTGTAAACACTGCTAGCCAAGGTTAGCTACAGATCGCCATGGCATATTGCCGGCTTTCACTGCATGCTAACGAAGTGGATGGGTGGAGAGACAGCAGTTAGCAAACAATACAAGCTAAATTGGTAGCTGAGCTGAGGCCGAGATTGGACCCCAGTTATCGGCCTGGTCTTCCGGGTTTCCGCACCTAGCTCTGTGGCGTGTTCCGTGTGATTGTGGCTAACGTTATTTTTTAAAGATAAAGTATAAGCAATTATGTATTGATTAAAATTAGATGATGTTGAATGTGACGCATTTGTGCTATGAAAAAAAAACTATGATATACCTGGCAAATGTATAACCATAATAGGGGGGCAAATCTACGACCATGATAGGAGGGGTATTTACGCGTTTAAATGGTCCATACCTTAATCAAGACACCGTTTTGTGTATGGATGATAGCATTCAAGACGATACTATTGCATTTGACAGAAAGCCAAATCAATTTTTCAGGTTACCACTAGGTGATGCTGCAGGATCATTACAATTTATTTGGTCAGCGCTGCTTTGCTGTTTACTGGTCAGAACCTGCCATGGTGTAAAATAAACGCCAGCCACAAACCGATGAATTGTCTTTTGCTGGTCACATCTGCACTTCACCATCATTCATTAGTTATATTTGTTAACCTTTGTTTATCAATAGGCTATTTGCTGAGCACATAAGCACTTCTTTAGCAACGTCCGGCTTCATGTCCAAACAGTTAGACAAGTTCACATCTGGGAGCTGCTCAATACAACTACAGTCTTATACTATAGACCACTGAGTAGCTCCACTAGAGCAGTTGGGCGTTTAAGTGACTTGCTCAAGGAGACATTGATGGTAGTTTTTGAGGGAGGACAAAGTGTAACTCGTTCATTTTCTCTGCCCCGTTTTTGTATTTAGCATAGGGATTTGAACTGCCAACCTTGTTGTCACAAACCTGTCTCTAACCTTGAGGTTACTGCCCCTATGCAGGACCATCTGATTTGGTGAAAACTGAAATAAAATTGGACTAATTAAAATAGTGAAACGGTCTCTACAATTTTGGAGTTCCTCAAAAAAGTTAGTTTCTGTCCCCGACCCTAAGATACTACTCAATACGTTTTGTAGGTTGCAGTGCACCATCTATGTGCTTCATGACTCATGACATTATTAAGTGGTTTGCCTGATTATGGATGGGTCAGGCACTTAGTGTTGAGAGAGGGATAACTACCACCACTTCTGTGTGTACTAATTCATGTGAAAACCCTCATTCCTTTTCCCATGACAAATCCAACATATGTTTTCATTACCTGCATGGACTTTACAAGAGCAATCATGTTTGAATAGGCAAGGTTGAGCCTGTTAATTATTAACAATAAAATGCATTGCAACAAGACATTGTACAAACTCAGTGTAGTCTTAAGCCTACAAGTAAACATGATCAACAAAGGAAGATTTATTTATTTGGGGGGGAAATGGAATCCCTGTCAAGTTGTATGTAATGTACTTTTTTATTTATTTATTTAAATCTCCATGCAAAAGTGAAGCCTTTTCTTAATGAGTTTTGAACGCAACCACCAAAAGGGGACATGATGGCATTCCCTTCCCATTACATTGTGTATTTCTTCTCTCAGTGTAAATGGGGAAACTATCTGTCTAGTGTCTTTTGGCTGTCCAGCTAACCATGTAGGTTATTTCCACTCTACTTCCAGGTTCCAAACTGTAGACCCCAGTCTTCCCCACTCAAGAGCGTTCCTTCAACTCGGAGACTAAATGCAACTGGACCAGGGGGCTTGTGGGCATGAAGTGGCTGGGCGAATCCAAGAACATGGTATTAAATGGCAGACGACACGGAAGCAAGTTTACCAGTGAGCAACCTGTGAGCCAGAGCCAGACTCGCTCTCAGCATCCACAGCGGGCGTCCCTGCGCCCCAGCAAAAATCACCCCAGTAGCCGGAGATGTAGCCGCAGTGAGTGGAATGTTTTATGTTTCTAAACTTACAGGTACACTAACAGTTAAGCACACCAATATTAAACCACCTTTGGTTTTTGCAGGGTTCACCGCGGCCAGTCTGGAGGCAGAGAGGCGGTATGTGCCCTCCTCAGGAATGACCGCCAAGGAGCTGTGTGAGAACGATGACCTGACCACAAGCCTTATCCTTGACCCATACCTGGGCTTTCAGACCCACAAAATGAACACCAGGTCAGTGGACTCCAACAGAGATTGATGGTTTTGAGAAATTTGTCCACTAAGGGTGGCATAAGGGAGCTTTTATCCAAAGATTCTTATTATAATTTTGATTTTTTTTGTTTGTAATTGGTTTGTTTTGTGCCATTCATGCATCACCACAGATTTCGACCAATCAAGGGAAGGCAAGAGGAGCTGAAGGACATCATCGAGCGCTTCAAGAAACATGACAACTTGGAGAAAGCCTTCAGGGCCTTGTCATCAGGAGACTGGTCCCGACATCATTTTCTCCATAAGTCAAAAGCCCAGGAGAAGCTCTTCAAACAACATGTGAGATATCATCTCTGGAAGATCTATTCTATGCTTTCCGCCACCCCAATTAATAAAACATGTAACCAACTTTATATTTTGTACAGGTATTTGTCTATCTCCGGATGTTTGCCACGGACAGTGGGTTTGAGATTCTCCCTTGTAATCGCTATTCATCAGAACAAAATGGAGCTAAAATTGTGGCAACCAAGGAGTGGTGAGGACATTCTGCCATGTGTCATTTCAGATTATTACAACATCTTCCCTTAGCACTCATCTGCTATATGCATTTGAACACTCTCTCTACTTCCACTACTAAACTGTCCTTTAAGCACTTCTTAATGTTCTCTTCAAGCACCTCTTCATGCTTGCTGTACTTGTGATGATGGTGTTGCAGTCAGCTGGTCTGGATGTACAGCAGCTAATACATATATGTAGCACCAATTTGATGCAAGCTAATGTACTGTTACATGCTGTGACCCACTGTTATTACTTTAAAATGTCTTGCAGGAAAAGAAATGATAAGATTGAGTACCTGGTGGGGTGCATTGCTGAGCTTTCAGAGAGTGAGGAAAACATGCTGCTCCGGCATGGGGAGAATGACTTCAGTGTCATGTATTCCACCCGCAAGAACTGTGCTCAGCTGTGGCTGGGGCCTGCTGCCTTCATTAATCATGGTATTAGGTTTTATAATTTCTAGTGAATAGGTGTCATTAGTGCTGTAACCGTATAATGAGATCCCTGAATCTTGAAGATATTGATCTTTGGAAATATAACTTAAATCTGTAATGTATCGTTCAGGTGACGTATCGATTTAGAAGAGGGGTTTGGATGGAGTTTTTGGCCCCTTCAGTCATGTTTCCTATTCCAAAGTCATAAATTGTACAAAATAATTTCATTTTCCCCCTCTTTCAGATTGCCGGCCAAATTGCAAGGTAAGTTTTTTAAAACGGACAGAAACCTGTGTGCCTCACATGCTCAGTTATTGTTGAATGTGGAAGTTTAGTAAATAAAATTGTTTTATAAATAGTTTTTTTTAAACTTTTTTTTTTTAGTTTGTATCTACAGGACGGGACACTGCCTGTGTCAAGGTTTTGAGGGACATTGAGCCTGGAGAGGAAATCTCCTGTTACTACGGAGATGGTTTTTTTGGGGAAAACAATGAATTTTGTGAATGCTATACATGCGAAAGGTAGGTGTAAAGTTTTTAATTGTATTGCAACAGTGAAACATATCAGAAGAACAACTTACATATATATACATTGGGGGTGAAATGTATATTTAAAAAAAACAACTTTGGTCTTACTTGGTTCAGGAAGTGAATAACTTGTCATGTAGTTATTCAGAAAAAAAAAAGTAAATCACTTACGTGTCACCATTCAGTCACGAGACTCCATGCAGGATGAAAAATAGATTAAAAACAGCAGGAATCCCTTTGGTAAAAGACAAGAGACAGCTGGAAAACTTATCCAGCAGCTCATTTAAGACAAAGTTGACTTTATTTGGCAAAACGCAAAGTGTTGCTGATTTTAAGGTGATTTGGCCAACCACTAAAGCCATGTGGACCAGACGAGTTTTTGCACTTCACATTGTGCTTGTGAGTGTGTTGGAATCGCCAACAAAGCTTAGTACTTTTAGCCATCGCTGGTTGTGTACTCTTTCAGTTTCACATTACATTCCAATTCGTTTTGTTAGTCCTTATAAATTGTAATCCTATCCTTTACCCCTTAGCAACAGAAGACATTCCAGGTGGAAAAGCACATGTAGGCAGTGTTGAGCTGTCCACAATTTAATATCTACCATGCAGATATACCTTGAAGTGCTAATGATAAGTAAAGCTGAAACAACACTGACAGTAATTGGCTCATTTTTTCAGTAATGTCATTCTTCGAGAATTAAAATTGGCATGGAGTGTCATAATTTTGATGCCTAGCCTTAATGTGCTTTTTGCTGCTTTTTGTTTTGCAGACGAGGGACTGGTGCTTTCAAATCGAAAGCTGGGCTGCCAGTGGAAGTGCCAGTGATCAACAGCAAGTACGGGTTGCGGGAGACAGACAAGCGTCTGAACAGGCTGAAGAAGCTAGGGGAAGGGAGCAGGAGCTCGGACAGTCACTCTGTTGGCTCCCACACCGACGTAGACTCTCAGGAAATGCCAAAAACACATCCATGTAAGAGTCCCCTCAAAATTTGATCTATAACGCCATGGTGCTACCAGAACGGTTCAGATCCCACACTCAACTGTATATATTTGCAGGAATATGAAATGCCTTGGATATGGCATGTGAACATTTTGTAATATAAAGGCCACAGGAGTTGATTCATGACAAGAAAAATTATACAGAGTTGAGCATATTTTAAAATTTAATCTTTTAGAATAATGATTTCCTGCTCTGAATTGTAATTTGTAATGTCATCCATTGGATTGCTCAAACTCAGTAGCATAATCTGCTTACTTGCAGTTAATTTTAGATTGCCTCCAAAATACAGACAGCATTGAGTCAAACAGGCAGTTCACTCCCAGTTTAGACGGCTGTTGGAATTGCTTTGTCAATAACTATGAATGGGAATCAATAGGGATTTATCACTTCTAATGCTATTTCGTCTAATTCTTAAAATCATTCTGAAGAATTTTAACGATACTTTTGAATAGATTTAAATCATGTAATAAAACTATCACCTGATGTACTTCTGATTGAAAAGCTTGTTAAAAGCTATGAACAAGACAGAAACCTACAAAATAAATTGCTGTGCTTTTTACCATACATCAATAGGCCTAGTCTGATATTTATTTTGCTTGTCATGCTCCTTTTTTCCTAAATAGGTAGTGAAACATTTTGTTTCTGCCATAAAGACTATTATAGGGCCCTGTGTTTTCCAGTTTGTGGAAATCACTGACAAAATCCTGGATTCAGTTCAAAACAGTGGAACTGAGCCATAAACAGGCTCATAAGGCTTCAGGGAGACATTTGTGGAAATAGAAACTATCATGAAAAAGTAAACAAACATTTAACTATCATAACATTTTTGGGGAGCACAGATGTGTTTGTGGGATGGTGTGTGTATGTGCATGTCAGAAAACCTATGTGGAGTTGTAATGGGATGATTGCAGCAGTCCCCAACAGTGCAGGCATATTCAAGCACGTTCAAGTATGTACATGTAGGCATATGACAACAGGCATTCTTGTGATTGTGTCTTCACCTAACACTCTCTAGGTAAAGACTTCTTGCCTCTACTTTCAGATGTATGAAATGCCTAGATTAAATTTACCAACAATGATTGTAAACACTATCACATACATATCACTACTCACTATGGTTAAAGACATGAAAGTCTGTAGAGATCAGTGTTGTATGCCCGTTGTCAGCATAGATATATAGACTAAGACACCAAAACAGTGATTACGGGCATTATTGGGTTGTAGAAACACAAAAAATGTGTGAAATACAGAATTTGAAAAAAAAATCTGAAAATACAGGAAAAAAAGTTGATGCGGCCCTATTAATGCTGTTGTTGACTCTGGCCAACATTATTTCTAAACTGTTACATTAACAATTAACAGCGACACATTCATGATCAGGATTGTAACAGGCAAATTTGAGAATTTTGGAGAATTATTTTTTTTCTTTTGTATTGATTAATTGGGAAAATGTGCTATGTAATAAGCAACATCTTATCTTTTCCCTCTAGCTGTAAGAAAAAGAACTTCCCCTGGCATGAACTTCAGTAAAACCAGGACTCAAACCAGACAGACTCTTTCAAGAGCTCTTACCTCTACCTCATCTTCTAAACAAGGTCATATAAACAATAACAGGGTACCAAAGAGACTAAAATCCCAATCCAAGCCTTCACTAAGTAAAGTCCAGTTGCGGAGTCGCAGGAGGGGTGCAGAGCCTAAGGCGTTGGCCAAAGGAGAAGCTTGCCGGCTGGGTCTCAGGGAGTCAAGGGTGTCGCTGTGTAAAGGTGTCACTGTCAAGAAGGAGAAAGATGCACAGGAGCCAGTGCAGCAGACACTAGGCCAGCGGGGCTGCCTGACCCGTCACGCCGCCAAGGAAAACAGCAATCTGCCAGGTGTGCAAGGCTGTGAGGGTAGCCAGTCTTCAACTTACAGAACTCGCAGGTCCACTAGGACCCTTGTAAAAGCCCAGGAAAATGCAGCTGGGGTTAAGCTGGAGCCCAGTGCTCTGGACGGCTTGAGCCCGGTCCCTGGCGGGGTGGTCATTAAAACAGAGCCAGCCGACATGGAGGAGTATCTCCACCACGGGTTAGGACTGGAGCAGCCGGCACTAGACGCCGGCTACACCAGAAGAGGATCCTGCACCAGGCGCAAACGGATGACGCGGCTCCGGCCTGAGAGGACAATTAAATGCGAGGACTCGTACGGTGAGCCGTACCTGCCGGTGGCAGCTGGCCATGCCGCTAACTTTACAGACTGTGGTAATATGCTGCTGGGCTTCTCCGACCGACACAGGGACTACAACGGGGTTGCCAACGGCAGCAAATCCCTCCGCAGGGACAAGGGGAAGAGCAGCTGCCGGTCACAAGGCAAGGGGAAGAAGAAGCGTCAGATCACACGCTACGACGCACAGCTGATCCTGGAGAACAGCACAGGCATCCCCAAACTGACGCTCCGCCGGCGGAGGGACAGCAGCAGTAGCAAGACCAACGACCCCAGCGACACCATTGGCTCCTCCAGCATGTCGGCTTCCACGGTGAACTCTGCCTCCTCCAGCAAGATCAGCATCAAGTTCAGCAAGGACCACGATAAGGACAAGGGCAGCTCGTACGTAGCCAGACTGAACAATGGCTTTGCCCCCGTGGTCCACAACAGCTCCACCAAGCTGAAGATCCAGCTGAAGAGGGAGGACGATGTGCGGAGAATATCCCAGACAAAGGCGGACCAGATCTACAATGGAGACATGGGTCAGAGTCTGGAGGCCAGGAATGGTGCACACCGAACACAAAAGGTCATGGCAGACTCTTCATCTGAAGAGGAAAACGAAGAGGAAGGCGAGGACGACGATGACTACTTTGACAATGAGTTCGACGACGATTTCATTCCACTCCCTCCAGCAAAGCGCCTCCGACTCATTGTGGGTAAAGACTCCATAGACATCGATATCTCCTCCAGGAGGAGAGAGGATCAGTCTCTGAGGCTCAACGCATAAGCTGTGGAGCTCATCACTCCACCTTTCCTGTAAATAAAGATGACTCACTAATCAACTGTTGTGTTGATGTAAAAGAAGTACAGTAATTTAAAAACAAAGTTGCTGAAAAATTAAGAATCTAAATGAACGTTAAAACTAAAGGGGCTGTTAACCTAAAACAAATCTCTGTTATTCACTTCAGTTGTAATTCATCAGCGGGTGTCGAGCGTAATTTGAGTTCTCATCAATATAGATGACATCCAATCAGATAGGCCAAGGTTTACCCATCCATTGTTAGATACTTATACTATGCTGAACGTAAGCTGCAGGAATTAGCTAGGTGTCCCTCATATTCACCTCTCTCTGATTAATCTGGAAGGACCCTGTCAAGTGAAAAAACGAGCATTTGTTTTAAGTTAAACTATTCCTGTAAGTGAATGCACTTGTTATATTCATAATGGACATGGATATTGTAGAAAGTGTACAGTATGGTGACTATCCCCTCTGTCTCATAGGCAGATTTTTTTTTTTTTTTTTTTTATCAAACTTTTGATTTTTTTTTTGTCTCATAGTTTGTATTTTGTGTGGCAAACCATACGTAATGTATGGAGAGGTTGGTTCAGATGCATTCTGAGAAGATCAGTCAGTTCATTTTGGAAATACGTGCCATGTTCCCGTTATCCGGGCGGTCTCTCGGTAAAGAACCACTTGAATACCAATAATTCATTATCAGCATTATTTACTGTTTAATTTCTGTGTCTGTGGTAGAGCTCAAGCGTAAAAATGTCGAAAGCCATTTCATTAAGAAGTTATCCACCTGCACAGCGAATTGTTCAAGCAGACTGTTTGGATTTCTATTAAAGAACAAACAGTTGTAATGGAAAGGAAAGGAGTTGCACAATTTCCAACTCGCTGCAAGGAAATGGAGTTGTTAATCAAGCTGCAGAATTCCAAGAAGCACACCCGTTTTTATACTGAGTTGAGAACAGTCAAAAGAATCGGCGGTGGATAAATGGACCAATGTTTGAGTTATTGGATCTCAGTTTCAGGAGCTGCCGCATAACGGTAACATGGCACACGTGGTATTTCAAGCCTTGTAAGAATAATCATTTGAGTAGGTAACTCAAAATCACAGCAGATGCGTATATAAAGGTTACCTGTATAATCTGTAATCATGAAGTTCTAAAAGTAATGTACAGAAAGACTGGTCTACGTTCCCCGGTAGAATTTTTAATATTTATTTTCTTTGCAGTCCAGTCTTTTAATTTTTTATTTTACAGAATCAGATTTTGGAAGAAAGCATCCATCTACACTGGAGGTGACAAAAAAAATCATGTATTCACTGAAATTTACACACTAGCTTAGAAGTGTATATTCTTTTCTTTCTTTTGGTGCTTTTTTATTTCCTCACCGCCTGTTTGCCAGGCCCCCTCGTGCGAAAGAATAGCTGTCCTCGATAACTCTTACTCGATAGGCGGTGGCAGCATTAACCTTAATAGGCCCAAAGGTCCTTCACACCAGTAAGAGTCTCATCAGCTGTACCTGTAGCCTACTGTAGCTGAAATCTCCGTTTTTAACAGGACTAGATCGACCTCCCGTTTTAATTTGCTCAGTCATGTGAAAACGTGTCCATCATCAAACAGCATTAGGTGCCTTAACGAAGAGCTTTGAACATATTTTAGACCAAATTTGTAACGTTACTAATTAGTGAAGAGTGAAAACGCTAAGCCATCTTTTTTCCCCCGCCCTTGAAATATTGGAATCGTTTTCAAGGTCCACCATCAGTCCTTCTGTATATTATTTTTGTTGTGTGTGGAAATAATGAACTGCCCAATAGATCAAGGGATCAACTGAGATGAATGTTAACCCACTTTTGTTTTCTGTTCATATGTACTGTTCATATCACCAGCAGCTAATCACAGTTCTGAACCTGGCTAAATCTTGTCCTTTTCCTTGCGTGGACGTCTCCATCCTACACTGTATACTGTTCCAGGTGTACCGTCTGTGTGGTCTTTTGTCCAATAGACAGCTGTCGAGATTTCCAATTGATGACTTTAAAAAAAAAAAAAAAAAAAGCAAAACAAATGTGAATAGTTTGCAGACATTTTAGCGTGTTGCGTGGGTAGTGGGAAAAACATGTAAAGAGAATTAAAAATGGGCAGTGCTTATATTGTCCAATATGTAAATCATGTGAACACATCTTGTACTTATTTAACAGTTTTGAATACTTGAAAACTATATAAAGTTTCTTTGTGACTCTTGTTTCTGTGCTTGTTGAGGGGTGTATTGGACTTTAGAAGTGTACTACTCAAAGAAAGGGATCGATTTATACCTTTTGTCATTGTGCAAACAAATTCCTATTTAAGTGTTTTGATGAGTCAGGTATGGAGGCGACGGCAGCATCTTAAATAGCTTGTTTCTGTCAGGTAGTGAGGAAAGGAGTAGAGAAATCAAATCATCCAATTTCTAGAAAATACCATATTAAATGGACAATTTGACAGTTCACAATCAAAAGTAGGATAGCGTGGCGTTATCCATGAGAAGTTCCTCATTCACACCTGAAGGAGTTGACGTGTGAATCAAGTGCTTCTCTAGAGGAATCGGTAATAAAACCACATTTCTTTCTTTGGGATGAGGACGTGTTTTGATACCATTAATCATAATGATGCTGCAGAGCAATGCTCAGCAATTCTGTCTTTTAAGGGGTGTTTGGTTTGGCCCATGCAGAACGTCAGCAGGCGTTTCAAGAGATAAAACAAGAAAATTTGCTATCACTTAGGTGATTTTGGATTTATTCCCCATTATTGGATAGATGAGACCTTTTAATATGGTGTTACTGGAGTTGGAGCAGTGAGTGCATATGGTCTACACTTAAAGCCCTGAGGTGGTACGGGTACCAACGGACAGGGATACCTGTTCACGGTGAACAACCATCTCTTATATTACCAACCTTTTAACAAAAGTGAGGGTCAGATTTTCCTCACAGGGAAATCACTTAGTGTAGTGTTTCAGGATATTTTTTCCTTCCCTTTGAATCCAGTGGAGAAAATGGTGTTTGGCTTTTCATGTAAAGAGATGTAAAAAGTACCCAGCAATTATACTTAAGTTAAAGTATGGCTACTGGTTCAAAATCTTACTCAATTACAAGTCAAAGTATCTAGCTAAAAATACACTTAAAAGTACAGTAAAAGTAAAGTTTCTACTTTTAAATGTACTCTATTAAATAGTAAACTGTTTTATTATTGCAATGGAAAGACAATTCTGGAATTAACAGAGGACACTTTTGCATGCACGTCCCCATCGAATTTGAAAAAACATGTTGATGTGAAAATATGGACAGCATAGAGTGGTTCAGGGGTGATGTATTTTTGTAGGCCAACCTAGAAGTTAGCATTGCCCTGGTTCCCTCGACAAAAAGCTAATAGGTTTTTCCATTGGATTTTGGATTATTGCAGAAAATAAGATCTGTGGCAAACAAAGGTTTATGATACTTATACGTTTTGTTCAGCAAGATAATCTTCACAAATGAACACCACTTTCATGATTTTTGATGTGTAAATGCAATCGCCAGAAGTAAAAAGCTAACGTTAGGCTATAAACGAACTACACCACAATCGCATGACTTCAACGTCACCACCACTAAAAATACTATAAATTCATAAATCTATAAGTTGGAAAGTTTGAGTTAGAATAGTTTGTAAGAGCATGAGTATAAATACAACTAGGCTGTAAAGGCGGACTAGTGAGTAGATGGGTTACCGTTTTTGGCGTGATGCGTTTAATGTCCCCAACAACCTCTGTAGTCTCATTTAGCCACTTGTTAGCAACCGCCTTTTTTAAGACACATAAAGGCTTCAAAATTCACAAGTGGGGTATTTACTGACATATTTTATGTCGTAGAACAAAACGTGAAAACCTCTTAAGCTTGTGTTAACCACAGACCTTATTTCAGACATCTAACCAAAAAACAATTTAAAAAACCCATAGACTTCGAGACGAGGGAACCGTAAGTGAACCCCTTCCGGGGTTTAGGACTCATTCCTGCACCATTCTATTCACATCACAGTGTCCAAAAGCCAATTATGACATCACAAAAGCAAATCAAACCACCATGAAAGCCAATTGTGACATCACAAAAGCCAATTGTGACATGACAAAAGCCAATCATAACAAAGCCAATTGTGACATTACAAAAGCCAATTGTGAAGTCACAAAAGCCAATCGTAACACCACGAAAGCCAATTGTGACATCACTAATGCCAATTGCGACATCACAAAAGCCAATCGTAACACCACGAAAGCCAACTGTGACGTCACAAAAGCCAAATGTAACACCACGAAAGCCAATTGTGACATCACTAATGCCAATTGTGACATCACAAAAGCCAATTATGACATCACAAAAGCCAATTGTGACATCACTAAATTTGAGATTAGTTTTGTAATGAGTACTTTGAAGGTCTCAATTTTAAATGTAAGGAGTAAAAAGTATATTTTTTTGTCTCAAAAATGTAATTGAGTAAGAGTACAAGTATACAAACTTAATAATACTTGAGTAAAGTACAAATCCCCCAAAATACTACTTAAGTATAGTAACAACCTACAATTACTCAAGTACTTTACACCCCTGGTGCTGGTGCATGTTTCAGTGGGTTTTGTTTCCGTGGATACAGAAGATTGTTTTATATATGTATGTCTGTATGCAGATGCTGAGTGGTTCTGCTTTCTAAATGACCCACAATACCAGACAAAAATAGATTTGTCTAAATCAAATGTCTTTGTGGTCATGAACTACAACTGGCAGAAATACTTTTCATATTTTGTTCTCAAGATTTAATTTTCAAACAAATTGATTTCAATATGGTTTAACAGGAAATTTTCAGAAATCTTTTCTTTAACGCCAGGGTGTTACGCTGTTCCCAAGGCTTCACTAAGTAGATGTTGTAGAAAATGGTGTTAAAAAAAAGGATCAATAACGTGCAATATGAGGTGAAGATGGTGAAATTAACCAATCGCAAAACAGCATTGATGGAGACTTTGGGAACAGTGGCTCAAATGAAGCGCCGTCAGTTATGAGGCTGATTTAAATTTGACTGGAAACAGATGGAAAAGAAAAACTAATGGAAAAGCTAATGACAACATGTCATGTCGTTTGCATCCAAGTGTGTGTGAGGCAACAGCATAGATAAAGAATTAACAGAGGCTGCATCTTGACTGGGACCACTGAGCTCGCTCCAGCTGTGCACAATTTGGGAAGACAGGAAGTTAGGTGGAGGAATGCAAGTGGACAGGCAACAGGCAAAGTACTTGCATTGTAAAGGAAATACTGGACTAGGATCAGTGTCCGTGAAGGATAAAAAATGGAGGGGAAAGTTGCAGAGGCAGAGATGTCTGAGTCACACGATGAAGCAATGAAGAGAGTTGATGGTGATTTAGTTTGAAGGATGGATTCACTGAAAGTCACACGATCGATTAAAATCTAATGTATCTATATAGCACATAATATAGTGACTGCAAAGCGCAAACATTTAAAACTCCAGAACAAGATTCATATTCGTATAGTGAAATGAAAGTGGCTGATTTTCAGAAATTGGGCCGAGGAAAGGTCATGGACGGACGTTTCGAATGTAGTAACATGGCTGAATGTAGAAAAGAAATGGTTCCCACTCAAAAATAAGTAGATTTTCCCCCCCAAAAAAACTTTTATGTTCTCATTTTGCTGATTTTGTAAATGCAGAAGAAAAAGAAGAAGAAACCATGCACAGACGTTTCAGCTGCATGCCTTCCTCCGTGTGCAGCTCAATGCTCATGACAATCCACAAGCAGGTAGAGCTGCAACCGGTTAGAGCTGCTGTTCAATCTATCAAGGGGCTCATAGAAAAACAACAATTCAGGCATAAAGTAGAATAGACACTAATGAAGAGGTGCTGAGTAAGTCTGCAGGTAGGAGGACAACAGGCTAGGCCGTTCATAAATCTGTGCTGCCACCCACAGACACAGTCACCCCCCCCCCTTCCTTAGATCCAAGTGCATACAACATCATACAGCCTATAATAATAATCATACAATATAATCATATATAGTCTATAGGACTTCCTGCAGATTGCAAATGCAGTAGCAGAGAGCATCCATATTAATCTGTAAGAATGAAGTCAAGTTTAACTCCTCCTTGAGGCCCCCTGGTGACGCAGAACCAAGAAGGCCTCCCTTTGAAGTCGCCCCCCCACCATGGACTAGACTTTCTCTATCCCCATACATAGAAGATCTTTACTGGGATGAGTATATTCTATAAAATGTCTAGCGACAGGTGAGGTAATGTCATATTGTTTTATAGGAGATTCGTGTTCTCCGAATCGATTTCAACAAGCGAAATTACCATCACTTAAAAATGAAACTGGATAAAATCAGCTGAAGATGTTTACAACAAAAGTCAAGCTTCAAATGTTCATCTGATATCGGTATTAATAAGTCATATTATACAACAGTTAGTTCCGACCAAGTAATTTGATTGGACAAGAGGCATTCCATGAGCGCTGATAGAGTATAACAGCGCTGGGCCTTTTAACTATACATGTATCTATCTGCTTTACAGGTGTTCTAATAACCCTTAATTACATTAACGATCGATATCTATCTTAGATTGTAACAAAATTCTCACCGCAAAGATGAACATATTTCCCCAAATAACATTTGAGTAAAATTATGAATGGTCGGACGAATGGTCAGGAGAGGCCGAAGGGGAGGAAAGAAGCCTGCATACTTCAGTGCAAACCTCCAGGTGTGCTCATATGACATCAGCCGACCTAGACAAATTGGAGAAGAGCAAAACTGGCGCTTTTAGAACTGTTATATAAACAGGACGACCGAATCACAGCCGTGATGATATTCAGTATAACAGCACTCCCCTCTCGTATGATATTGCTTAACTGTTGCCATCTTTTGTAATATTTTAGCTGATACACAACTACTCAGCATTACAAAACAAACCTCTCTCTCTCAGATTATTTTCACCTTGATAATGTTGATCGTGTTGTGAATTATTATCCCCCCTTAGAGGAACCGTTGTATGATTGACCTGCACGGCTTTGCTCTGCCTCTAGAGGTTGCCGTTTATGTGTTTTCCAATGTAGTGACTTTCTGGCTGAGTACCTTTTGGACTTCATACGTAATACTGATTTTAGGAACATTAGAGATGTAGATCTTTCATTTTCTTTCCTTTTTAAGAGTTTATACAATCACAGCTCGTTTTAAGCTCCTAAAATTGAATTTTTTTCCGGTTCAGTAGTGTGAGGACATTTGTTCCTCACTGCTTCCAGGAGCAGGAATGTCATTTAGTCTGCTAGTAGCTGGAGCTAAACCTTTATTACCTGCATCTGAGTTTAGACTTAAAACAATCTCTGGCCTCAAAGGACCTGAGAACTCCACCCTAAACACTGTTAAAAACAGCTCTTGGTATACGTTGTATTCCTTGGTCCATTTTTGTTGTCATTTTGTTGTTGGGTGTGTTTTTCTTATTCCTACAGATAACTGGCCAAATGTGACATCACATCTAGATTTCCAGCAGCTACAGTGGAGTTTGATATCAGAAAATGCTTCATGGATCTAAACCATCAATGGTTTTGGTGTCAGCCAATCAGAATCAAAGAGCAAGGGCTTCTTTCTAGACCGATGATCAACAATCATACAGGAGAAATCCATCAGAGGAGAGAGAGAGAGACCAATTTCTCCAGGGACAGTAGCAAAGATAGACCAGAATTCAATGCGATAGCCAAGATAAACTAGAATGCAATGCAGCCACAAGACATGTTGGGTTTTGAGTAAGGGACTGGAAAAACTCGCTCTCTTGCCGTTGCTATCACTCTCACTATCATCATTATCACTGGACCCAACAAGTCCAGGCATGTTCTCTGGGGGTTGTTGAAAGGTATTAGTGAGGTTTAAATTTAATCTTGTTTAGTCTTGAAATAGGTTTTAAATGTGGTCATTTAATCCTTGTTGGAGCAACTCAATCTCAATCTTCAATCTCAAACTCAATCTTTCCTCAACACCAACACCTGAACACACCATGTATTGTAATGCAAGACAGAAAATGTGCCGTCCCACTGAGCACTCGATATCTTTTCAACGTCATGCCTGCTTTATCTCTCATATCACCATGATCTTGGCTGTGTGTTTTGCTTTTATTTTCATAGACGTCTACTAAACCTTCACTTTTAAACCCTGTGCAGCCTAATTTTAGCCTGCATGCTATAAACCATTTCTCAATGTAAAATTCCTCAGTGGGTTTCCTCCCAGAAAGACATGCAGGGGAATTGATTGATTGGACAAACTGCCTGTCTGGTTTCTGACTCTGGTTTATGGTAGTGAAAGTGAACGAATCCAGGAGCAGAAACGGCCCTAAAGCCATCATGGCACGGCATCAACATATTTCTCAAATCTGGAAGTTCCCTTTAATGTCAGGAAGTGAATTTTATGCCCCGAGCAGCAGCTTTTTTTTTATCCTCTGCTGATTGCACGGGACAAGGAAAAGCTTCTTTGCTCAATCAAAAAGCATCTATTATTCAAACGACTTCTACGGAGCATGCCCAGTGAGAAGACAGCAGACTGGTCAGTGAGGTCATGCTGGTGACCCTGGTGCGTCAGGCTCAGGCTCTCCGGCTCCAGCGGTGTCACTAATCCATCTGTTGCGAGGCGGCGGGATCGGATCATCTCTGAAACCGAGCGATTCTTTAGCCACCCGCTTTGTTCGACCTCCGACCTCTGAACCGTGGCAGGAGACAATCACTCGATTCTACTGGAAGAGACGTCGAGTTTCTACCATTGCTCCTCTGTCACATCGGGGCCTGTAGAATAAAACCATTTAGGCTGTGAATACGACTCATATACCCCGCCCCCCCCCCTCCACATGCTGAACTGACATACTGTATGTACTGTAGCCTGTGGAGGACCATTGTGTTACAACCAAGCCTTCGACTGACCCTGACCTCACTGCCCCCCACACACACACACACACACACACACACACAGGTCAGTCAATACTGAATGGTGCTAGCTGCTGGACCTGACAGCAGACTGAAGCAGGGTGGGGCAGTAATGCACATCCATGGAGTCATAAATCATCTCCAACACGTCAACTGCGCAGGAGCTTCAGATTATTTTTTGAGCATTTTATTTCTTGATTTTATTGGACAGTTTTGTTTTATTGGACAGAGAGAGATGACATACCGCTAAAGTGCCAGGCCAGATTCAAACCCATCACCAGGATGCCCCGCCCACCTCACAGGTTTTCAGGGGGTTTTGGTAGTTTCCTCAACCCATATAGAGAACCATGGAATCCTTCAACTCAAGTTAAAACATGAAAATCACCCAGATTTGGCATTAGGAGGTTATCGATATCTTCCAGTATAGTTTTTCTCTCACTTAGCCTACAGCAAATTCCACACAGAAGACTACCCTCCCCTTTACCTGACAGACCTGTTCCAGTGTTGTCATCAGGAGACGCGTGGCAGCTGCCTCCGGTTCATATTTGTCCTGATTTTTTTAGTGAACATGAATTCTGCCATATTCTATCATAGATTAATCTGAGTATATTTTTATTATAAATGAATAAATAAATAAAAATCCTACACTGAAAAATACCCATCTTAACAAGTAATTTATTCTAGTATCAAGTATATAAAATATATACTATACATTTTTATTTTTTTCTCTTTGGATTCAGATGACTCGCACATACAAACACAAAACGTCTTTAATGTCTACATTTTTTTTAAAAAGCTCAAATTGAACACAATATAATATCACAATATAACAACAATATCACAATCCGCCCGGTGTGTCTGGAGCGGTGCGGGGCTTCCGGGGTTAAAGCCGGGCATCTGACTCGCCAGTTCCCGTGTCTGCCGCATGGTGGTGGGGACCGGAGGAGATCCCCCTGCTTCGCTCTCCGCCTGCTTCAGTGTTCACACTTCGCTTTGTTGTTTGTACCGAGCTCACAGTCAGTCAGTCCGACCAGCAGCACGCAGCTCTCCACCGCGACAACTTCTCTCCTCGATTTAGCGCAACAAAAAAAAACGTAAGTAACCTTCCGCGAACGAGCTCGTGGCTGGTAATCTGAAACTTTTACTAAACTTCCACGGTTTTCTTTTGTGTTATTTGTGTTCTTCACTTTAGCGCGCGAGAGAGCTCAGTTTCTGTCGCAGCTGGACACGAGCGCTGCGTGATTGATTGGGTCCAACTGGATTAATTGGATGTGGTGCGATTGCCGGTGATCTGGGATCGTGAACGTATTCCCGATCTTTTTTTTTATGTAGTTAATTGAGTAAAAGCGGCTGGTGATGTGGCGCCTGTGGGAATGATTTGTGTGTTGAGTAGCATGTAGCACCACTTGTTACTTACTGAGGGGTTTGTAGTCTACAGCACTGGGCTGCTTTCATAGATAAATGTTAAGTTGCTGCGAATCATTTGATCCAAACATGTTGATATTTCATTGATCTCGCTGCTATCGATTACACTTTAGTGTTGTGCTGTTGTTTTTTTTGTATTCTTCTAACTTGTTGGTCTTTAACTTGGACGCATCCAGTGGGGCATTACACAGCATTTTGTTTTTCTATTACATTGGCATTTCTCTGTTTTTCTGTTTTTGTTGTGTTGTTGTTGTTGTTGTTGCTGCCCATCTGGGACAATTTGGACCTTGAACCTACACAGACATAGAGAACTTTAAGATGGGGAATGTAAAAGTTACATAGCTTGTTAGTTAGTTTGAATGCAACCCAATCTGATCTGATTGACATCCTGATCGAAGGGAAGCCCCGAGACTGTAACTGTGATTTGATGAGATTAATGTCACTCACATGTGGAGGCCATCTGTCAGGATATCAGCAAACCTTTTTACAGTTTTACAGAGGACTAATCTCACACACACACACGTTTGACTGTCATGGTTTTTGAAGGCTGATGCCACTATTTTTAGACCGAAGCTGCCAAATATTTTGTGCCGTCTTTTAAATTTGACTATTTTCATGTCAAACTAACCAGTATTCAGTGTTTCCTCCAGAACTGTATCCTAGTCAGGGTGGGAAAGCCTCTGAAACAGCGTTCACACCATCTCGGACACTAAAACTCTCTATTGAAATTCTTTTAGTGTGTTCCATGGTAGGGAAACGCTGGGATACACTCCTGCCTTTACATGAGAAATAAATAAAATGTGCAAAGAAAGTGTCATTGCAGATTTCCCAGACCCAGCAGTGGTCAGGGAGGAACCTCCATCAGTTCATCAAATATCAACCAATACCATTCTGATGTATTGGCAAACGGATCTATCGGTCCAACCCTTACAACTCCGGACAACGTGCACTCTTCTCTATTGAATCGCGCTGGGAGACGAGGGCTGTTTTATGTTTGAGGACAGGTTTGTGTTATGGATGTAGGTCAGTGCTGTGCATGTGACTGGTGGTGGGCACGGTGGCATCACAAGTTGGCCAGCGTTTCATTTCAGATCCCCCCCACACCCCCACTCCCCACCCCCGGCTGCCTCTGTGGATCTTTCTTTAACATGGGCGATTGTAAATCTGCCTTTACTCCGGCTGGAAGCCTCTGCGTGACCTTAATTACCTTTCCATGTATCCTGGAAAAAGCTGTTGCTGGTTATTCCTCTGGATCGTCGTCAGACAAGGAACAGGAATGTTGCGAGAGTTATTTGTCCGAGCCGTGCACCAGTTTGTCTGCATTCTGAGACTTAGTAGTAGTTGTAGTAGACTCTGTAGTAGTTGGAGATTTTGAACCCAGTTCCACTCAACACAGCAGAAATCAGATAAGTTTGAAAGTGTTCAAAGTGAGCACGGCGCATTGACTGAAGGAGGAATTTTCTGATTTCATAAGAATGAGAGCTGTTGCTTTAAAGCTTGAGGGGCTCATGACTCACCAGCAGCACAACACTGGATAGATACTGCAAGAGTCCATAACCTGTTTACCCTGTTCAATGGAATTGCCCTGCAGGTAATTATGGCTCTCATAGTTGAATCACTTCACACCAGCGCCATAGTCAAGTAGTTTTTTTGCTCTCAAGTTCTTTGCTCCCTCTCCTTCCACTTTAACCTCATATCTCCAAAATGTCAAGTTTTCAACAAAAAAACAGCCTGGTTTTTATTCCAAATCCTAAGGCAGGGTCAAGAAGTCAATTTAACTTAAAAAAATGAACTGATAGGAATGATGTGTTTGAGTGTAACAGCAAGTTGGAGGATTGTTCAGCGTTGGCGGAGGTCTGCACTCTCCCGGTGCCTCCAGGTTAAAACATTTTTTAGAAACAAACTCGTCGTGGAGAGAAGGGGCAGAGCTACGAGACGCTGGTCACTGTTTACATGTTGGGGGGGGGGGGGGGCTGGTTTTGGGGTCAAGGGAGGGTGAGTCTAAACAAGCATGAGATTTTTTTTTTTTTCCCCTCAAAGCGACTCCCTCTCTCCCACACCTCCCCTTACCCCTTCACCCCCGCTGGAGCGTTGGCATGGAAACGTGTGTAGCATGCTCCTTTTTTTTTTTTCTTAAACGAGTGGGAATGAAGTAGTCTGGGAGGCCCAAACTGGTTTTTGGCGTTACGTTGAATAGGTTGTAGCAAGGCGGGGGCTCCGCTTGCAGACGAGCTCAGGCAGCCCCTGTCTTTGTTTTGGTGATTCCCCCACCCGGTGCATGCCCACCTCGCTGCCTCTGGCGTCTCCCCTCTCCCTGCTTACCGCGAGGTGTCGAACCAGTCCCTGCAGCCCCCTCAACCTCAGGGTGGCTTCCTGAAACGGTTAAGAGGGTCTCGGGTGTCCGCTGGCGCTGAAAACAAGGTCTCACGGTTTAGAAAAGGGCATCTTTCAAACGGCGTGGCTGGCATTGTGCTGAGGAAATGTAAGGCCGTCGTGGACCGCGGTGTGTCGAGTTTCCCCCTTTTGTCGCCGTAGAGAAAATTGTGTCTGAAAGCTGCCATTGTTTTGGTGGCTCACTCAAAGCGGGGCCCTGTCTCTCTGCCTGGAGGGGGGGGAGGGGGGTGAGTGAGAGTGGGCTTGTCGTCTGTTGGGGAAAGGGAGGCGTTGTCAGTCAGGTTGTTGCTGGTGGTGTGTGTGTGTGTGTGTGTGTGTGTGTGCGCGCAGTTGGTGTTAAGTAGGTGTATTTGGGTCTAGACCGGCTGAAGGCTGAAGACACTTAACCCCCCCAACGTGGCTCTGATGGACCCCAACGCCATTAAAAGGGAAAAGCCTGTTTTCAAGCCCAATTACACCCCAGCCAGGCTGATGTTTGACAAAGACCAACAGCTTGTGGGAGAAACTAAAACTGCCGGTCAGTATTACACTTCTGACAATAAACACTGGGCAAACGTCAAATAAAAAAGCGTGCTTTGTCCCTGCTGTCTGTTTTGTTTTTGTTTTTGTTTTTGATTTCAATATTAGGCTCCAAAAATAGATATTCGGTGGTTATGAAGAAAAAAAAAAAAAAAGAACAGCGAGTTATGAACACAAAAGAGTTTTTTGTTGCCCCACGCACCTCCTGCACAGTTCTGGATAAGACAAAGGGCGTGAGTGATGTGGACCCGATGTACTGATGCTGCTCATTAACATTGCATGATAGAAGATATCAGTGTCGCCAGCTGTCGGGTGGAAACCTTTCAGGAACCAAGAGGAAAAACAAGCCTCGTTTGTATCTTGAGCCAGCATGCATTTTGTGATTTTTCTCCAGCGAGGGTTTGAAGGAGTTCCGTGAGAACAAAAGGTCGTAGGGCTTCCTCGACCGATCCTTGAAAACGTGAAAATGACCAAAATTGCGAGTTACGAGGTGTGTGTGTGTGTGTGTGTGTGTGTGTGTGTGTGTGTGTGTGTGCAAAAACACCCAGACACACTTGCACAGAGAGATAATCAGAATTACCCTTTGAGTTCCCACACTGCCTTTTTATCTCTGCCCATGACCCAGCGCTGGACTTTCACTCCTTAATACAAAACTGCACGCAGATCCGCTGGCAAACGGAAACGATGGAAACCTGCCCCTGAACTTGCAAACAAGTTTTATTTTTCATGTTGCGTCATTCAGTGCAAATGAGCGATCTTGTTGTTGTGCCTGGTACAACCAGAGGCTGAAGTCAAGGGGGGGGGAAGAAAACAGACACTGGAGTGGAAGGGCCTGTTTGTCACGACTCAGAATGAAACTGCAAGAGAAATAAAAAAGAAAATCCAGTTGCATGATACCGACGACCTTTAGCCCCGCGTTAGCTTCCTGGGATAGGGTGCCAAAAATACATAATTTGGTGAGATTCTTGGCACGGCAGACGAAACGCCACTGGGGGAGTGACTGGCAAAGAGAAACCAGGTTATTGTAGGTTGAGTTGAGAGGAGCAGCATCTAGTGACCAACCTCTACGTGGGTGTGGGTGTGGGTGTGGGTGGGTGGGTGTTGTCAGGGCTCTTGGCAGCTTCAGCAGTCTAGTTGAGGGGGAGAAGCTTTTTCAGAAAAAGTAGTATTTTTTTTTTTTGCACCATTGAGAAACTTTATTGACCTACAGTGTTTTAACAGACCCTTCTCCACCATATTCATTCAGTCATTTATCCCCTCGTTGGACCCCCCAAGGCGGTCGACCACAAAATGTGCATTCATTTCCAAGAGAGGAAGTGAAACCTCGAATGAATGAGGGCTGCAGGTAGAAACAAGTCGCCCCTCCCGTGAATGATGCAGTCACCCCTCGGGCCAATCGGTAACAAGATGCATCCCTCTAAGTTTCATCCATCAAATCGTTTGAAAAGTTTGATATTTTGACCTTTTTTAATTCTAGTGCCCCATCACAAAGCCAACTTTAAGCCTAATCCAATTTGACAAATCAATGGATTAGGTAAAGAAAGTAAAATTAAGAAGTAATCTCTTTCCCATATAACTGATACATCTAGCCTCACATGAAATATGGCACATCAGTGGTTGTGTTGGTGTTCAGCTCCCCTCTTGCTAACATGCAGCCTAACTGCTGCATGGCTACAGTGTCGGAGAGACTGACCTCTGATCTCCGGGGTGGTAATCAGGAATTGTGGTCACCTTCAGAAACCAGAGAGGATGTTGGTCAGGCTGGACCTGTGGGGTGTTGATGTTCATCAGGTGACACAAATAGGTGCTTGTGAATGTTTCGGCGCACAAGCAACCTGAAGGCAGGAGTGTGGCACCATGTGAAGGATCGTAACGTCTTTCTAAATATGAGTGTTCAAGTAAATGTGCTTGGATATGTGCATGTATCTTCTCCAGTTGCCACCTACTGATGGCAAGATGGCATGTGAGCGTTTTCATTCTCCCACATTTTTATTTGAAAGGGTTTCATTGCATCATCGGCTTTGCTTACATGTTTGCGTTGCACAGAAAAGTTGCACAACAACCCCTGGCTGGCCACGCAACTGGCAATTTTTGTTTCCAGGTGGAAATATCAGGTGGTATAATCAGTGCATCACACTGCCGGAGCACCTCTGGGTGCATTTATAGCACAATATTACAATTCATAAAGTGACGGGTATGTTGGGGGTTGATGGCTGCATCCGTTGGACAGAACGTTCAGTGGCGAGCTCAGTGTGGCCACTGGGACTTGATTCCCGCTGACCGTGGCCACTGAGGCGAGCCAGAGGGAACTGGCAACCCAGTTTCATCGTCTGTGTGAGCTGGATCAAAATCCATGGCAGGACAGATTGGACCAGGCCTCGACGTTGTGTCCAAGAGTAGTACTGAAATGTTTAATAACATTTTTATGTTTTTTAATATGACGCTTTGTTTTAAACGCCACGTTTACACCATTTACTGCCTTTTTATAACGTGTGCCAGGCTGTGTTGTGACAGCTCTATGGTTTTCTTTGACCATAGTTCATAAACAAAGGAGTAAATTGACCTTGTTACCTCGTATGGTCAATCTAATGGAGGCCTGCGTATTGAATAGTATTCACAATACGGATGGGCACGAGTAGTCAAATACTGATGACCTGAAATGGACGTTGAAGTCGAATTTGAAATCCAGATATTTATTTTTGACAGACTAGCTGCTCACAGCGTCAGTTTCGTCGTTCCTGATTCAGACGTGCTCCTTTCTGCCACTGCAGCACAAAGCTGCTCTGTGCTGCTCGATCTTCTAAATTAAAACAAGACTCCTTCGGTTGCGATGTCTGCTCCATTATTATTTCCAACCAAAAGCACTTGAACGCACCGCCGAGTCATATTTCAGCTTCTAAACTTGGAAGTAGGACCTTATGAGGAGCACTTGAAGGCACCATCCTTTTATGAGAAATCAGTGTGACTACTACGCGTTACAATTGTTCATTTCAACTGTTGGGTTTGACTCTTTCTTGAGTTTTGGGCCTTTTAAAAACGTAAAGATGGAAGTTCAGTGTGATAAGGGGTTTCAGTTTTACAGCCGTGCGGGATCATGAGTTGACCTGCTCTCTGTTATGGCATGCGTTGGCTTCAGTCTGCTGTGTTCGTGGTCGATAATACCTTCCATCTGGCCCCGCCGTGGTGGGTTGCCAACATCTCTTTCTCATTGCACATACACACACACTTCCCTCTCTCATCCCACGAACCCTCCACCCCCCCTCACCCCCCCTCACAAAACTGGCACAAGCAGTGTAACAGTAACCCATTTACTGTGATGGGAATGTGGGTCGGATGCACAGCCATACTCGCGCTACAGGGCACCGCTGCCGGGGAGGAAATATTGAGCCGTGCCTCCCAATATTTCGCCCAGATTTCACATAGATTTATCGGACAGTAAGAGGCGGTTACTGTATGGAGTGGAAAGTAGAGGTGAAGGGGTACGCGGAGGTGGAGGTCAGGGGAAACGGTAAGCGTTGATGCAAAGGACTGACGGATTCAAAGAGACCGGA
This sequence comes from Hoplostethus mediterraneus, assembly GCA_034670385.1. Taxonomy (NCBI): domain Eukaryota; kingdom Metazoa; phylum Chordata; class Actinopteri; order Trachichthyiformes; family Trachichthyidae; genus Hoplostethus; species Hoplostethus mediterraneus. The sequence continues at coordinate 5,846,669 of JAXDDW010000004.1, read as the reverse complement.
GAGTGCATCTGGTGCATTTGGACCTGGGGTAAGGGAGCGAGTCAGATGTTACAGATGACATCACCCCCCCCCCCCCCCATGTTCTGAGATTGAGGTTGCGTTCTCCAGGATTACACCCCTGCCACCCCCCCTGGCCCCCGATCATGACCCTGGCCAGCTTAGCCCCGGAGGTCCGTGCATCTGTCGCCACTCGTTCACGTCGAGCAAATCTGGAGACGCATTTACTGGCCACCGCTGCCAAACCACGCTACGCCGTTTTATTTGGTTTCCTTCCTTCCTCCTCCGTTGACTCTTTATGTATTTATTTACTGAAATTTTTCTTTTAACTGAAACATGTTGTACCTGTGTAAGAAAGCTGCTATATCAATACAGTTTATTTTGTGTCGTGACTTTCGGTCTTTTATTTTTGCAGCTCTAGCACCATGGCGAAAGGCTGCATGACGGCAACCAAGTACTTCCTGTTCCTCTTCAACCTCATCTTCTTTGTGAGTATTCTGTGTTCACCAGTCCATCATGGATGTGATAATCTATTAAAGGTCTCATAAACTTGAGTTTTCATGATTTTTGTTTTCAAATATACTACGGATCAGGTTAAAAATAATGTTCTTTATGATGTTGTGTGAACAAATGTAGTTTTAGTTAATGGTATTTATTGAATGACTGAAGTTCTCACAGTACTGGACCCCCAGCTCCTCTAACTAGGCTTTCCAGGTCAAATGCTTCAAACTGACCTGATTGGACAGATTTCAGGAAGTCCTTTTTAGTGAGGGGAGCCAATCAGGACGACGTCCAATTGTGATGCGCTTACTGGAGTTGGTCACATCCTAACAAGATCTTCAATAAATAAAATCTTTGGTCATATATGTATACAAACAGGAACAATTGAGTTAATATAATAAAGCCCCTTGAAGGTGTATTTGTTACTGTATGTTGGACAGCCTGAACACAGTACACTCTCTCTCTGAGTCTTAATTACAGTACAGATGAAGTGTTACCACGGTGACACACCAGTGGAAATGTGATCTGGGACAGAGAGCTTCTTAGTTACGCAGCAACAACGTCCCAGACCCCAGTGTGACGAACAGGATGTGTTCTTGTGTTCCCTTACCTATAAGGACCAAACGTCCTCACGAGCATAGAAAGATGAGGAAACTCCTCCTCGCTCCTCGCCGCCTCACGGGGCTCGTTTAGGAAAGGGTTGGCAAGTAATCTTTCAAGAGGTCCGAATGTCCTCCGGCAGATGTCCGAACCGTCATCATATTAAACGACTAACGCTGATTCAGAGACCTATCATGTAGTAGAGTACATTTCAACCATATTTATTGTAAATGTTATTGAATATTTTTATTGACTCAACTGGTAAAGAGTTTTTAACTTTGAAGGTTTTGACCTATGAGCAGCAAGTAGGTCTAAATATTACATGGTTGGTTGGTTCACGGGGGGGTAGACTTGAGGCCTGGTTTAGGGTTAAGGTTAGTTTAGGTTATGATTTGGGTTATGGGTTGAGTTTAAAGTTGGGTAAAGGTTAGTTTAGGTTAAGATTTGGGTTAAGGGTTGAATCTAAAGTTGGGTTAAGGTCAGTTTAGGTTAAGATGTTGGTTAAGGGTTGAGTTTAAAGTTGGGTTAAGGTCAGTTTAGGACTTGGATTTAGATTAGGTTTAATTTGTGGTTGAGGAATGAATGTAGTCAATGAAGGTCCTCACAAGTATAGCAATACATGTGTGTGTCCTTCTGTGTGTTCGAGGTATAATATTGACATTGCTTACAACACTACACACTCCCATGCCTATGTTCACATGTGCATGCATACTGACACACACACACACACACACACTCAGTAAATGTGTGTTATCTGTCTTTCTGTCTCCCAGCTGTTCGGCGGTGTCATGATGGGCTTCGGACTCTGGCTCCTTCTAGACAATCAGAGCTTCCTAGCCGTCCTGCGTAAGTGCCTGTATCAGTTTTAACAGAATTTCACATCGACTGTAACTGAGAAATGTGCTGAACGATTTCCTTTTGAGCTCGGATAAAAAAAAACCTGCAAACTTGGCTTACGTGTTAATTTTCCTCTCTGATCCATCACTGACGGATCGTAGGCATTGTGTGCCCTTTCCTTGTTTACTCTATTAGACAAATTCCTCATTTCATTTTGATTTGTTGGACCTCTACCCGCTCTAATTATGGCTCTGGTGAAATCGGTTTGTTTAGACTAAAATGGGGCAACGAAAGACCCGTAAAACCCTGCAGAATGCCGTCCTGTGTGGATCTGAGAGCAGTTAGCGTTGAAATAACAAACGGCCAATGCTCTTTTCCAGTGGACCCTTTACACTAATCCACTTGTGAAGCACATGTAGGGCAGCACAAATGGACCCATGATTAGCAGGCCAACTTCTAGCTGCAGGGTGAGTGTGTGTGTGTGTGTGTGTGTGTGTGTGTGTGTGTGTGTGTGTGTGTGTGTGTGTGTGTGTGTGTGTGTGTGTGTGTGTGTGTGTGTGTGTGTGTGTGTGTGTGTGTGTGTGTGTGTGTGTGTGTGTGTGTGTGTGTGTGTGTGTGATACATAGTAGAAAATGCATGTGGTTCTATTGCAGTTAAATTGTACAATGTGGGGTAGTAGCACATGTACAGATTTAGATGTAAAGGTGTACATGCCAGGGTGAATCTGTACACTTCCTGGTTAACGTGGGCGGAGTCACAGTGACAACCTTGTGACTCCTTACGGTCCTGATGTTGTACAGTGAAGTAAAATGTCCCCATGTCTCACACACACACGGGGGCAGAAGGCTGATCCTGCGTCAGTGTTTGATTTAGGTTGTAGGCATGCCCTCATGGTTGAGCGCATCACTGAGTGAGGAAGGACCCGTCTGAGGTCGGTCCGGTACAGAGAGGCTTTCTGTCCAGCGGCCGGATTCACTCCAAGACGGATGTTAAGATCTTTGCCTAAGGAGAAATGTTAGGAGGTGAAGAGGCTCTTGAGTGCGATTCCCCGATGTTTTCTTACAATTACTTTAATCTCTTATGAACTTCTCTTGATTTCTTCCTTACAAACCTTTCACCTAGCAGCCACGATGTAGACAAACATAAAACATTTTTGGGGATTTGAGAACTTACTTTCAAGAATCCCATTTATTCATCACTTGTTTGTTTTTTTCTTGGGAAGCAAATGTTGCCGATTGGCCCAGAGGGCGCCTGCATCATTCATGGGGGACGATGACATGTTTACTTGTTTCAGTTTATAGCAGTTTCTGGAGGTTGCACCGTTACACATGGCAGGAACAACAGAGAAAATAAGCAAATTTAGCCTTGAATAGAAGTGACTTTTTTTATGACTATTATTTGAATTTCTCCTGCCTGCAATTATTCATAAAGGTTTTAAGGTTGTTGTTTTTTTCTGAACAAACAGGACCTGCGGGTCACGAGTCAACCCACGCATCACCGGTTTCCACCATCAGTTATTGCAACTCAGTCATCTGTGCATAAAAAAAGATATATAGCAACAATGCAGATGCTGAAATATGCTTACAATTTGGCATATGATGTTAAAGAATCTATCATAAGACCGATAACTGTCTCTATCAATATTGTGTCAGTGAACACTAGGCATCGAAGTCATTCCCTCCATCTGGTTTAATTATTGATCGGAGGCCCGTCTCCGTGTCATGTGAGTATCGCCACTCTGACCAGAGTTTTCCACACGTTTACCTGGAAACCATGCAGGATTACCCGATTTCCTTGACTGCTATTGATTCACTGGTAACTGTGCATTTACCACGGAGTTGACACGTTCCCCAACGTTTACCGCAACTTGGACACGTTTTTAAAAGCTGAGATAAATAAGGAATTCTTGCACTCCCTCATTTCCTGCTGTCCTAAAACTCAAATGAAAGAAAGATGGCAACTGCGATGCCACGCTAATCGCTTCCACGTTGAGACGGAAAGGAGAAAAGTAACGTTTCTATTGAATGTTATTAGACACATTTCAGTGAGTGTAATAGCCAGTAACACAAATGTAACACAATGAGGAATAACTAATAATTCTCTACAGGAAGTAATATTTTAATGGGACTGATAGTGTGAGTGTGTGTGTTTCCCAATTCCTCTCACTGCTTCCTATGGCTGTTTTTTAATGGAACAGTAAAGGGGCTCCTACATTACTCCCCTCATGTGTGGATGTGTGTGTGTGTGTGTGTGAGACCCTTACTGCTTAGTGCCACTTGGTGGGTGTTCATTTTGGATTCTGTGCACATGCATATAAATCCACTCACAAATGTAATTAAAAAAAAAATGCAAAAGACAAACACACTTCCATTGCAGATCGTGCAAAACATGTGCACCTAATGCACAGACGAATGGAAACACACACGTCTCCAATGCCAAGCCACATTTACGAATCTCCTGCAGTATATTTGGCTGCTTGACTACACTGGACAGTTTGAGGAAGCAGAAGGATCATCTTTTAAAATGTGAAAACCTGAACCGGGTCAGCCAAGTTTCAGTTTATCGGACGGAGAGACTGAGCGAGGCGACCGGTGTCCGCAAGACAGCCACTCATTGAGAGGATTAAAGAAGGACCGATGCAGAGGGAAGAGAAGAGACGGCCAGAAATATATAGACAGACACGGAGCAAGTGTAATGGAGAAAGAGAAACAGTCGGCTCTCAGAGCGGGGAGTGTTACTGAGGACATTGTCCGTCCGTCGGAGGCCGATCTGCAGGTGTCCTCCCCTCAGACACTGGGCCCTTTCTGCTCCGTCCGGCATCAGCATGCATCACATCAGCCCAGTGCGCTCACTGCCTTACTCATCACTACACACACACTCACACACGCCGCCGTGCACGACATCACTGGTCTGACCAAGACGACAGGGAGACGGGAGACTGAGTCCAGGGATTTCGTCGAGGTCGGTGGGGATGCAGTCATACCACACGGACCGCAAGGAGTCCAGTGGACAGTTTAGCTTTGTGTCTGGACATGAAGGAGAGGTATTGATGGGGGGGGGGGGGCTCGATGACATGATTTATAAGCTCAGCCGATGTGCCTGTTGGGGTCACGGATGATCACAGTGGTGTTTAGGATGAATCAGGGAGAGATGAAATCAGCCTGGCGCAACCTGCTGGTTCAAAACGGGAGTCAGCTACAGTCAGCTGAATGTGAGGAACAGTGGGGTGTGTGTGTGTGTGTGTCTGTGCGTGTGCACGTGTATGTGTTGACACAGGCCTCCTCTGTGTCATAAGTCAGCAGCTGCCATCCCAGCACTGCATGAGTCTCCAGTCACCCTGCTAGTGTTGAAAGCAGGTCCACCCAACACACACACACACACACACACACACACACCTTTCCTTCTGCTCACTGATCCCCAGGGTTATCCCATGAGTCCTTGAGGCTGCAAGGACTCGGGGGTCCGGAGGCGGGGCTGGTGGGGGTCATTCAGCCTGTCACACGCCACGTTGGCAACACAGTGAGGTGTTCATTCCAGTCTGTTGCAAGTGCACAGTAATCTTGATCTGTTTGTGTGCGACTCTGAAATGAGTCCCCCAACACATCAGTTCCTACTTTATTTCAGAGGCAGAGATTATTCCTTCCCCGGTTCCTTTTTGGAAGAAAAAAGTTTCATTCTGAGCTTTTTGAAGTTGAACTGAAAAGTCCCAGACCCCATGACGTTGCTGCAGGCTTTATTTTTCTGAACCCAATGAAACAGCAGTTGATGCCTCATGCTCTGCTGGTGAGGGGTTTCCCAAATTGATCACACGCTTGTTTTCAGTATGATTTACACATTTGGCAATATTTGGAAACTCCCTGCAGTGTTTTTGTCACATATTCCATAAATCTGTATAAATTGAGGTTATTTAGGTATTGAAACATGTCAAAATGTTATATGTGGAGGGGAGTTTTACTGGTTGTGGGGTGGTTTCACTGTGGTCAGTCTTTGCTGTATCATGAAAATGCATTTATATACCCCAGGGTGGAACAACAATTTATTTCCGGTTAATCCCAACTTGCTATTCTTACAGAGCTGTGATGTGTATATTATCTGTATTGTATTACTCGCCCATCCGCCACAAAACTCTTCTGACTGCATAGTTTTCTGGAATGACATGTAATTTGGCAGCCGTTGTTTATGTGGAGTTGTCTTTTAGTTGAGCGCTGTCAAGATAAAGTATAGTGTTTTCTGTCTGCGGTCTGCTCTGGATAGTGTATGATAACACTCCTAACAGACTCCTGGAACCAGGCGAGGTGAGATGCTCATACGCTCCAAGCAAAATCTTCTCGCGTGCTTATCTGCAAACACACACACACACTTACATTGAAGCCTTCACGTGCCAGCGCAGGCGTGCACACACACTCATCCCCCCCTCCCCCTCTTTCCTTTATCGCCGCGCACTTTGGAGAAAGTCCTGACTCGTACGATTTCTCGTCCCCGCCTCCAGCCAGACTCTGAATCCAAGTCTGGAGGGGATTTTTTTTTTCTACGTCTGCTGGATGGGAATCTGTGTCACATTGGAGATGTATTTTTTAAATTTAATCCAAGAACATTAAACTCTTTGCAGATGGCTACAAACACCTGAGTGGATGAGCTAATAGTTGCTGCTCTGCTCTCAAACCAGATCCACAGTAAACGGGATGAAGGTCTTTTTAAAGGGGAATTATGTATTTTACCTTCAGCGGCCTCTATTGGGGACCAGTAGGAACTGCAGCAATTGATTAGAACGATCGCCTTCACGAGTCTCTGATCAACAATCCCTTCAACCACATGCAGATATTGGTGTCATTTTGTGCCACGAGGCAGTAAAAAACGTACTGATTGCCCCTTTAAATAAAGTGTAAATGTTCAGTATGTATTATAAACTTGATATGATTTTTCTGTTCTTACATGTCTGAAATAAATCCATACGAAACATTACAGTAAAAAAATAAACAAAATAAACGCACATACAGTCAAATTCATAGTAGTAAATAAATAAATGTGTTCCATGCCTGGAAAAGGAGCAGGAAGAAGTAAACGTTTATTTACTCCTACCCCCTTTTTTTTTCTTTTTTTTTTATAAACTCCTTAATTTCATATGAATTCAAGTCATAATGTTTTTTAATGCAGATATGATTAAATACAGGTGTTGCCTTTTAATATTACCTTATAACCCTTATATACCTTATATCGATCCAGTTCCTCACATGCAGTCTGCTGTTTCTCCACAGAGGACTCCTCCATGGCTCTGAAGGTGGCCTCCTACATCCTGATTGGAGTCGGGGCTTTCTCCATGCTCCTGGGCTTCCTGGGCTGCTTGGGGGCCATTTATGAGATCCGCTGTCTGCTGGGCCTGGTGAGTTACCGTTGGACTACGTGTACGTCATGTAGGTGTATGTGAGGCTCGTAGCGGTCATTTTTGTGCAGAACCTTGCTGAGTATTGCAGGGATGGTATAAGGATTTATACATGTGGACGTCTTGGAGAAACGATGTGACTTAAAGGAATACTTTGTGTGAGTTTCTCAGTATTTGCTGCACTACAGTGTCTTTAGAGATGATGAAACAAAAAGCTACATCGCCCTGTCCAGTAAACATTCACGTTGCAGTAAGTGGTGGTAGAAAAATCTGTTGAGGTTTGCTCCTAGTGTTTCTACCGGCTGAGCCAGAAAGGCCGAAGGCGAACGATCTTCGGTTGCCATGCAGAAGTATTTACGTTCTGCAGACTTGAAGTCGGGCAGGTTGTCATTAGTCACAAAATTGCTGGAAACCGGTGGGCAGCGCTGCTTTACGAGCAGCAGCCCTGTTTGTTTACGTGAGTGGAGGGAAGTGAGACGAGTGCAGCTCCTAGTCTCCAACAAACGAAAGACAACCGAACAAAGATGAAGATTGTTTAAAGTCACAAATTAAATGAAAAATCACTTTTCTTTCTCCCCAACTGATTTCCCATTGGTTTACACCATCAGCCCCTTTTTAATGATCCCACCCCAACATCCTGTTTCAACAGGAAATACATCAAATTAGGCAAGCAAAATGCTCAAAATGCGTTTTTTTTTGGGTGACTTTAATAAAGAGGGTGTCCTCCATCTTATGGATTGGTTAGAAAAAGTCAACCAGGTCAAAGCAGGAAACGATCATCTGCAAGTTGCCAGGAGTGGAAAGACCAGCGACTTATTCTACTTTATTCTTTTCAAAAAGTTCCAAACAAAAAAGAATCTTGAGCTACTGAATTGTGATACCTGCCCTAAACAGTGTAGATGAAACTTTTAAAATGACTTTACTAGAAAAACGTCTGTAGGGTGATATATGCTGTTACCAGTCCAAATGTAAAAAATATCACGATATGAAATTCCACCACTAGCACTAAGGTATTAGCTTGTACCATAGCATAGTACATAAATCCTGAGCACACAGGTTGAACCACTAATATTTTACTGGTTTTAATGGTTACAACAGCCAGTGAAGTCTTTTGTAACCCTTCCTCCTCAGTACTTCACCTGCCTCCTGCTGATCCTCATCGCTCAGGTGGCAGCCGGTGCTCTCATGTACTTCCAGAAAGACGTGGTAAGTGATGTCACTTCCTCTCGGTTTCCCCCCCTCTGCTGTCTCTCCATGTTTTCCTAACCTCCGCTAGTCTCCACTTTTGTGTCGCTCACCCAGCTGCTGTTGTCAACGTTTGCACAAACAGATGAGTTGAACAATCGGAATTCGGCGGGTTTTCGACACGCCTCCCACGCACCTCTGCTCTGATGGTGTCGCGGTCACGCCCAGTATGTGTCAAAACATGCCATCAGAAGCAAAAGGAGTGGAAAACAACTTGATCCGCGAGGAACCGAAAGTAACTGTGTTGTCCCCCTGATGGTTTCCACAACAAGACGAGATAGCGCCGTTGCGACATTATCAGCAACCTGAAAATAAAACACAGGTGTCGGCATTCGGTGCCACGGCGCCCCCTGGCTTTGCAGTCTGAAGCATTTTCCAGATAGACTGTGTGACACAAACACAGCACACTCAATACACTTATCTGATTGGCTTAAGCGAAAGCCAGGGGTTGCAGAGAGCAAGCACTTCATCGAGACGTGGCCTGGAGACGAACAGGAGCCCTGACTGTCTCCTCAGGGAGCCACGTAAAGCATCCGACTGGGATCCCGCTGCAGAAAGCAGGAGTTCAGTTTTCCAGACTGCAGATCTTCTCCCTGCTTATTTTATCTGAACATTTGTTGGAGGCTCTTGGAGGCCGAAGCAGCAGCCAAATGGAGTTTCAAGACTTGATGCCCCCCCTACCCCCACTGCTCTCTGAGCTCCGATTTGCTTTTCCAGCATGTTGAACTGTGTTCACTGGAGGCCCTGAGTGTCTCAACAGCCATGTATGCCCCAGGGCTTAGAGGAAATGTTTGAGCCACCATCAAACAGATTTCCTGCATCTGGTCGTCAGCGTCGCACACGGAACCGGTTAGGAAGCCGTAAAAAACACAGCCTCGTTTTCGCTGCAGCCTCGTTTTAGGACTGCGAGCACCGAGGCTGGGATCCAAAAACGTTTCTGAAGCCTTTTCACATTTAGTTTGTCCAGGTAGACTAGACTCACTTTTCTCCTTTTTCTCTAGTTTATTTGCATCAGAAGACTTTTATCAACTCCCCCCCCCCCCCACAACCCCCTCTCTCTGTTTCAGTTGAACGATGAGATGTCCAAGATTGTAACCCAGGTCCTGAGCAAGTACCCGGGCAACAACACCACCACGGAGCAGGCCTGGGACTTCATCCAGCGGACGGTGAGTGGGAAGCACAGACCTGGGGTCAGATTTATCCTCCTCGAGTCTTTATTTATATCGGCTACAGTGAGAACTGCTTTCGAAGTAAGCGATGAAGGTTTCACAGACATGAAGTAATCCTAGTCTTCAACTGAGATGGCCCCATCACCAGACAGTTCAGTCATAATAAATGATTTCCAACAGACGTCCAAGTTTGATTTATAGTGTGATATTTATAGTTTGCCACAAAAGTGATTTGGAATCGCGTCCAAAACTGTGTGTGAGGTGTTTAATGACTTGAACATTTAAAAGATTTAAGTCATTGGAAGCGGGTGTTAGCATGTTAGCATATTAGCATTAAGCCATCACATTTTAGTGCAAGAAAGATTTTGCACTCAACCTCAGCCATCAAGTTGTATGGAAACAAGCTGTCCCGTGAGTCGTGTGCAGGCCCAAGCGGCGTGCGTCCTGCTGAGATCAAAGTGCAATGTATTTGAACTTTGAACCCCCGCCCGCGGGTTTACAGCAGGCGGTTGTAGTTCACCCACCATCGTAGTAGTCCTGTCATGGTTTAGTGTTGGACACTGATCCCGTGTCTGCCGCTGCTTCTGGTTTCCCCCGTGGTCTGATGCCTTCGCTGACATGCAGTACACAATTACCCCGATTACGCAGCGTTATCAGCTCAAGGCAGTATTTAAGATCACGTTTACATGGTTCAAGGTAACGTGATTTCTCTAATAACCTGGTTTACATGGATTCATTTAGTAAGGGGTCTGCCGCTCCACTGAACTGCTGTAAATACAACATCCGGGTTGCTGCATCTGGTGACCTTTGACCTGCAGTTTGAAAAAAAAAAAAATCTGACTACGGTGTTTACATGCCTTAATAAACTGATCGATTGAGCAGAAATCTGGGTGTGTTAACCAGGTTATGATGTTACTCAGATAACGACGACAGTTTCAAACAGAATATTTCTTTAATTGGGTTAAGATTGAATTATGAGCGTGCATGTAAACATACTCGGTGTGTGTGACCGTTAAGTGTGTGTGTGTGTGTGTGTGTGTGTGTGTGTCTTGGCGGTCTGTGGTGATCTGGCAGATCGGATTAGAAAACCGAGGAGGAGGATTCCTGCCAAGCTCTTAATCTCCCATCTGTCAGGAAAACGCAGAAGCCAAGGTCCATTCTTTCCCAGCTTTCAAAGTCAACGTGTCGACAAAAGCCCTAATATTTGACAATGAATTCTCATTCCTGCCCGGACAGCCACTCAGCACGAATACCCTTGGAAAGTAATTTTTCATGGGCCGTTACCCAAGAGCCGCTGTATTTTCATCGTTGCGTGATCTCGTCCTTGAGGCTCTACTCGCTTTTTTTATTTTCAATAAGCCGATAACTCAGTCGTTTTATTCCTCCCCTTCCTCCCCTGAAGATGGAGTGCTGCGGCTGGGCGGGGCGTCATGACTGGAGTGGTAACATGGTCATCATCAACAGCTCCCAGCTGCTGTTCCCCTGCTCCTGCCAGAACGTCTCCCTCTCCACCGGCAACTTCTCTGACAGCGGCTTCTGCGAGGCCCAGACGCCCGACTGGCCCGTTTACGACGTGGTATACACTTTTCATTTTTAACTACGTTGTTACATCTTCACGTGTTTGTTGTGTCTGTCCATCAAACGTGACATAAACATGATATCTCAAGACGCCACTGGTTTGATTTGGCTACTGTGTTAAAATGATACTGATTGGTCCGATGGGGGTGCTATAATTAAAGTTGACAATTTCAAACTTTGAAAGGCCTTAACTCCTTCAACATTAGTCTGATTGATATCAAACTTGCTACACAAGTCGCCTTAAATGAATTGCAGTGAATGGCCTGAAGATGGCGCTATTTTAAACTCAAACGCTCACATCTCAGACACCATTGGTCAGATTTTGATGAAAATTGGAGGGGTGACGCATCTGCACACTGTTTTCGTTGTTTAAAGTCATTGGACTGATGGAGGCCATATAATTAAAGGTAAAAATGTCAAAGTGTGAGAGGTCCTAACTGCTACAACCTCAGTGCAATTGACACAAAACTCGACACACAAATCCAGTTATCTTTACAAATGACGCTGATTGGCTTGATGGAAGCGAACGCAACAGCGAGACGCATCCTTCCCACAAGTTGAGTCCAAATTCAATCAGCAGTGTCTGAGATATGATGTGTGACAGCAACAACACTCTACACTACACAAGCAGTTTCAGTCTTTCGCCTCAGCCGTCATTTGTTCTGATTCACAAATTCTTCTGAAGTGGCACTTGGAGGGTAACTTGTTATCCTCCTCCAACCAGTTGAACGAGTCAAACCACGAACCGCTGTCGTTGCTCCTGAGTGGGAGGATTAACCATGTCGTCCTGTGTTCTCTCAGGGTTGCTCTGTCAGCGTGGAGGGCTGGCTCCTCACCAACATCGGAGTCGTCCTGGGCATCTGCCTGGCTGTGGCTGTGATTGAGGTACAACAACCCCATGCGTCATAAACGCACCAGTCTGTTGTCGCCTTTTGTGTCACCAAATCGGTCGCTGCCTGAAGCATTTGGATGAGCAAGAGGATGAGGGCAGCTAGCTAATGCTTGTAGCGTTTCCAGGGTTGAGGTTTTGTTTTTTCTTGGGTTCATTTCACTTCAAGACATGAACTAATTTCTGTGTTTTAAGCAACGAGCTTCAGGGAATTAACCTTACCTGTCTTGATACATGGATGAGGATGGCGCCCAGGAGTTGCCGCTGGAAAATAAAAATCTGTATTTCATTTTGATTAATTGGGGTGCACAAGGTGTAGATCATTCCCTGGATTTAGTCCTTCAATTGGTACATTTCCATTATTTTGCATGCACAGTTTCCTAACAAAACACCACGTGTCCATAAATTCATAAAATGTACATGATTTAGCTTTAGTTTCAAACTGATTTCACTCAGTTGCCATAGTTGAATTTACTTGATTGCATTGAGTGATTTAGTTTAAATACCCTGATATGAAGATATATTTAGTTGAATGAGGCTTTTGAAAAGGTATAATGGCTTTTGACTGTAGGTATGTTATGGAGTGTCGCTCAGCAAGCTCTCCAACACTAAGGCTGGTGTGGCTGCTCTGGCTCTAACTTCTTATTTATTATTATTATCTAACTTATTACTTGTGCAAGTTTTATATCCATTTACACACTTTTTCTGCGCAAGTTACTTTGCTACCAGGAAATACAATTTCCCCTGCAGGACAGTCACTCCAGGGCTCCGCAGACTGGGAGTAAAAAGGCCCCGGAAAAGTGTTTGACCCATTTTCTGCCTTTCCTTCACAGCTACTGGGCATGATCCTGTCCATCTGCCTGTGCAGGAGCGTGCACACCGAGGACTACACCAAAGTGCCAAAGTACTAAAGCTCAGCGGAGCAAGTTACACTCACATTCTTGAACTGCAGATACACAGGAAGAGGAAGTAAAAAATAGTGCAGTTTTTCTACCCTGTGTTTGGTGAAACATTTTGTCCAAATGTAAAAACGAAATGTGTTTGTTTTCTTTCCATTTTGTTGGATTCTTCTTCTTTTCAGGCACTTCCATCTTTTTTTTTTGTCTGTTCATGTTTCCTTGGAGCACTTTAGAGACTTTAGTTTATAGCTTTTGGATCAGAGAGTGATGCTGAAAATGTCTGTAAAAATTGGTTCAGAGGAACATTAGAAAAGTCTTGGAAAAATGAGTTGAGAAAGTGGATGGATGGAGGGAGAGAGGTTAGGTTCAGGGTCCCTTCCTCTGTACGGTACGGTAAGATTCCATGGTAGTGTTGCTGGTACGCATTGATTTAAACTTTACTTTCGCAGAAAATTGTGGAATTGTGTTTTTCATCCACGAGTGACAGAAGCCGAGTTGAGACTCTGCTTGACAAATGAATCAGGCAACTGGAAAATCCACGGTGTTTTTATTTTGTTCTGTGCACCAGCGTTTTGAGTTGTTGTGAATTATGTTTTTAGTATTGTATATAATTTTAGTCATTATTTGTGACTTTGAATCCAAAAAACAGCATCGCCAGTCGCTCCTTTAATTTTTTTTAAATGTTATTTTTCATGTATTCTTAATTTTGAATCGTCAAGATTTTTTTTGCAAATAATTTTGTTTAAGTAATAATAATAATGAGATACTAAAGAGGACCATTTATTATACCCAGTTTACAATTGTCTTTGACGACAAGCAAAAAGCTTTTTCATGAATTGTTATTCTCATCAGGAATGTGAATTATTCAAAGCTTTTTTTTTTCTTTTTTTTTTAAGATCGCTTTAATTTGATGTTCAAGCCAATTTTCAACCCAAAAAGACAAAAGTTTGAGAAGTGAATATTTCTTGATTTTTAAGTTGTTTTTTTAGGAGAAGAAATTCATTTTGGCAATGAAATTTGTTTATACAGTAAATCATTTGGAAAACATTTATGTAAATTCTTTACATAATTCTTACATAAAGGTCTTTCTTGTTTTTATAATGTACAAAATATTATCATCCTGTTTCCTTTTTTATGTACAGTCTGTATGAAAACCACCATTAACCTTCTAAAACCAGTGTAGGACTGTTAAAACTGAATGAGCTCCTGTCAGCTAGCTGGAGGAGTTGATGGTTACTCATTCATGGTTTCATTTTGCCAATAAACCGGTCACCGTATTGTGTTTGTTCTTATTGAAATCCACTAGATATCAGTCTAATACTGTATATTACATGTAGAGTTCAGAAGAAATTACATCCAAGTGAGATGAGCTGTGTGAACAAGTCTTTCCATCATAACTCCCCCTCCAGGGAGGTCAGAGGTCAGGGGCAGTGCTGGCACTGATAGGAAGTCATGCTACGTTCACGTCATATTCAGATTTGGTGTAAAAATGAGCTTCCTAATCGGATACTTATGAGCTCACAATGGGTCCAAACACAGCAGAGATGATCTTCCTACATCTGAGCAGAATTACAGAAAGGCATGGAGAGAAAAGTATCAGATGTAGACTAACACAAAACTAAAAGCAGAAGTTGAATCACTGTTGTTGGTGGGGCTGAGAGCGAGAGGCAGGTTGCTGATCTGATTGTTTTGGTGGTATTCTGCACCATATCCACCAGGGGGAGCTAGAGGTCTTAGCTGAAATTCACCTCACTGTGGATTATTGCTTCCCAGCATACAGGCAACAGATGTACATCAATTTATCGGTAACCTTTTGTGCTACAAGAATTAAATTCAGCTGTGAATGATTCAGCTGTGACTCGGTTTAAACCTGTTAGCCACGCCCCATTTGGTGCTTGATGTTCTTGACTGTCTTCACTGTAGTGGAGCGGTCCCATTTCCCAACACAAGGCCCAGTGGAGCTCAACAAGCCACTGGTTGGATTACATGCTACACATGCGCACACACACGCTTTGTTTATCACTTATTTACAGCACACAGCCAAAGCCAAAACTGTGTTGTCTGAAAGAAATTGAAATTGACTACATCTCTGACTCGACTATGTAATATGGAGCCATGGAGGGAATCATGCTTGATTGGGGTTTTTACATGTGTAATATTTGCCAATTTGAATGTTTTGTTGTTTTTGAATGAGGACGTTGCAAATGAAGCACCTTCCTCTCTTCCATTGTCCGAGGAAATGACTAAATAAAGTTGGAGTGTTTGACGCGCCACGTTCAGCTCACGGTACGAACACAGAAACATCCTTGGCTGCGGACCTGAGGAACAACAGCTGACAGGAAACAGGCAAGACATGTTGTGTGACATATGTGTGTGTGTGTGTGTGTGTGTGTGAGAGTGTGTGTGCAAGCCACACAGAGCCAGGCATGCGCACACACACACACACACACACCACAATCCAGATCAGTGAGATCATCATCAGCCATGTAAAGCATAATGTAATTTCACCTCACAATGAGGGGCGATGAATGCACAGAGAGGAAGTCATTAGTAACATGGATGGGAAGCTGGTGGTCGCCATGTCCTCCCTAAAGAGAGGGGGAGGGGGGGGGGTTCAGCCTTTCAGTCTCATTAACAATATCCTGGTTGGAAACATCTCAACCAGCAGCTTCAATCAAGATCTCAATGATTCATTTTCGCCCCTTTTGTCTCAAACTGTCTGAAGTTCAAGTCCAGCGTTTCTTCACTCTATTTCTCCTCAGTCCCATTATAAACCTCTCCAAGTAACCGAGGCCACCCGCAGTTTGGCTTCAGATGGTTTGGCTTTTAATTCATTCTCAATCAACTTTTTCTTTGAATGGCAGTTTCGGAGGCTGGCTTGAGACCGAACGTGAAAGTATGTACGCGATGTTTCCTCGTGAGTCAGGCGGTTGTCCCAGCCTCCTCCTGTTTTCCTTTTGCCACTTTGCAACCACTACATGTTTAAATTCCTCTCAGTGAAGAGGAACAACGACATCAGCTGCTTGTTATGAACTCAATTTCAGCCAAAGATAATCCAGATAATGAAAGATGTAAAGGCCTTCGTTGGATCTATCTTAGCCGAAGTTGGGGGAAAGCTGCCCGGATCAAAAATGGCAGCAGGTAAAACAAATCTGTACCTGCCGGTTCCGCTCGTTGAAGCGTCTCTGCTACATCAGTCTTCCTGTCCTTTGGGGGTTTAGGCCCCTGGGTTTCTCCTGTATGGCAACAGGACGGCTAATGTAGCATGGAGGACCTCACCTGGAGGTATTGACATAGCTGTCAACGTCCACGGGGTCTCCTGGATGTTCCTCCCAACAGCAGGCAGCATGTTTGTTATTCTCTGAGACCCAAGGAGTCCTCTTCCTCCTCCTCTTCCTCTTCCTCTTCCTCTCCTCCTCCTCCTCATTTGATCTTGAGGCACTGGAGTGTAATATCTCAAGTGCTGGAGGGTTCGAATTAGGAAGCATCATCATGTTGTGACGGCTACTGAGGGGATTGATTCCCCGTGACAGCGAGGGTTTGGGTTTCTGTGTTGTTTGCCGAAAGCGTCCTCTGCCTCCATCCTCGTTTTTTACGGCTAATATTTCTCGGCTATTTCTCTCTCTCTTTTACCCCAAGCCCCACCCCCGAGCCAGTCGAGCATTTACCTCCCTCGCCTCCATCATCTTGCTACGTCGCATCAAAGCTGGCAGTGAATTTATCCATTCACCGCGGGGCCTGGGGGAGAGCTGTGCGCACTTTCACCGTTTTTGATGACAATCAAGTGCAGTTCCTGGAGTTCGCTTATGTTTGATTTATTGGATAGTGCAATTGCATTTTTGTTGCAAGTATCCTACGAACCAACAGTATCTGTATCTGCAAATACCGCGGACCAAAGACCAAGTACCAATTACCAAATACCAAGTGTTTAGCTGCCCTTGGTGTGGCATGTAAGAAGAGAGACAAACTCATTGGAAACTTAATAATGACTAAAAAGAATGTCTTTATTAATATAGCACCTTTAATACATGACATGCAGCTCAAAGTGCTGTGCAAAACATAATGAATATACTGTATATACAATGGAAAACAACAACAAAACCAAGGAGGGAAAAAAAGGAAATTCAATTAAATTGGTCCATTTTGGCTGGTAAGTTTGTTTATTCTATCCACCGCTTTGGCAGCTGAGCCAATTTATTTCTATGAAATAAAATCATATTGGGCTGGTGGAAGCAGTGGAAGGGACCCGGCTCTGTGACTGGTACATGAAAAAGTTTCCTTTCTTTTCTGACAGACCGAAGAGCTTGAGCCCTGTTCAGAGCTGCAGGCTTGGAGGCCCTCGGCCCCGCATCTGGTTTGTATTACAACGGAGCGGACTGAGAGCGTGCTGTTATTGGTCGGCACGCTCCCTCTTGTCAAACTGTGTGTGTGTATGTGTGTGTGTGTGTGTGTGTAGGGGTAACTTGATTCCCCATGTTTTATCCTACTTGGCAAGGTGAGGGCCCACAAGGTAACTTCATGTTACTTGTCATCCTGTTTTCTCCCTAATTTATTAGGGAAGCGCTGCAATTTAGACTCAACCAAATCACTCACTGGTTACCTTAATGAATTCATGTCAAGGTATCAAAGACTTACTATCCTTGACAACTGACAACTGTCAGCCGAAAAAAGTTGAACAGATGAACGACAACTGACAACAGTTGTCGTTGGTTGCTCAGTTGGTTGAGCTGCTCGGTGATGTTGTACGTGCTACTGAAGAAGATGTTACGTCAAGGAGGCTAGAGGCCACGGTGTACTGGCCGTGGAAATTAATCCTGGCCGGTTCTTCTGGACAAAACGACACAGAAAAAACACCTTGAGTCCTCCTTTCCTTTTCCGGTTCACTGTTTCCACATTCCAACATCTCGTGGTCAACTTTTCAACGTGAATTGTTTTGGAGACTTGCTGAGGTTGTTAGAGGATTTCTGAGCCATTTACGACCGATCAAACGGTTTCTCGATCCTCAGGTTCCCTCAGACCTCTTCGTTACTCTTTCACCACAGTAACTGTTGTTGTTTGTCAGTTAGGCGGAGGTTACAGTTGCCCTTTCATGCGCCCCATCTGGTGTGGAGCGTAAATAAAGGAGCATTACAAAACCACAGCAAGCAGACACTAATTTGTGTGCGGCACTGTGTTCGACTTGTGTTCGACTTCGTTCTTAGCGCACCGCCACTTTAACAAGACAGGGCGTGGTGGTAGTCTGACCCCGCCTCTACACAGCAAGCCACCATGCTGACTGATTGTGGGCACAGGATTGCATCTGTGTAGGGGTCTGCGGCTACAAAGATTTGAGTGTTTTTCGCTGCTTCAGTATTGTCTTTCGTAACATTATATTGTTTTGATGTGTTAGCCTAGCTTGCTAGCAAGTGCTAATTAGGTAGCATTCATTGAAAAAATAAACCGACCGTTCTCCAAGCATAATTTTTAAGATGTTTCTTCCTGTAGTCGTTCAAATAAAAGTTGTAGAGAACCGGGCTGGAATCAGCTTCTGGCCAGGCAGAACTAGTAAAACTAAACCACATCAGCAGGGTACAATGAAGTGCAGAAATCTGATTGGCTGTTGACAGCTGACGTTCATCTGTTCAACTTTTTTCGGCTGACAAGCTCGTTGACCGTCCACAAATCGATTTACCCTGGTCGCTCAGCTCTACTAGGAATAAATGGCCTTGTGGTGACTTGATGATGGTGTTGCTCAGTGTGAACGCAGGCTTCAGTAGCTACAACAGGAACTTCAACATCTTCACCGTCTTCTCTCCTGCATCGTTTGGTTTCCAATTTCATCATCTGTGTCGGCGGGCTTCCTGTCCTGATAGCGGGCAGTGAAGTGAAGACGGTTGCAGGCGGACACCAGAGCAGCCCAGTACATTACTGACTCATTCTGGTGACTTCTGGTTGAGCGGGGATAAAGCCATTAACAAGTTGATGGATCCATGGGACGCGCTGAGCTGACAGTGCCAGCCAGGAGTCTTTAGCGAAACACTCCCAACGTGGCCTCATTTGTCCACTCCCAATGGCTTCTGCATGTCCAAGCCATGTAGCACAGTGTCTCCAGCTCCCCAGGGGGTGGGGTGGGGGAAGAGTCCTGTTGGTTCAGCGGTCATACCATGTAGCCCAGGATCTGGCCGGGATCTTTGTCATGTCGTCCCTCCAATCTTTCTTATCTCTCTCTACTGTTAACTGACCAATAAAGGCGAAAAAAATTATCTTTAAGAAAAAAGATTTTTTACATCCCACTGGGCAATTTTATGTTGCATAGCTTTTTAAATGACTAAATCTAAATGGTTTATAGCATCTTGGATAAGATTAGGCTTAGTTTAGTAGTAGTCGTCTATGAGAATTAAAGCGTTATCTTGTACATGTGGACTTCTCTGGTGCATATTTCTGATATTTAGTTGTTCATGGATTGTTTAAATATGTAATAATGTATCTACCGCTTGGTTTAAAACTGGACAACACACAGCCAGAAGGACCCAGGGCGACATGAGCGATAAAGCAGAGTATAATAATAGTAAGGTTATGGAGTGTTGCGTAACTCCATCAACATGCCCCTATGGAGAATGACCTTCCACTGCTGTTTCACTGAACTCTGCCCAAGATCCACGAGTTGTTTTTTGAACAACTTTTTGAAAGCTCTCAATCACAGAGAGCCCACATGGAACGAAATCAACCCCCCGCTTGCGCTGAGCCCCAGTCGGCGACCTTCGCCTTCCCAAAGTCCTTCATGCTCACGGCTCCTCCGGAGGCCTGTCGGGGTTCATACATCAGACGCCTTGCAGCGGGGGGATCGCTGTGCCCATCACCAGTGACGGGGGAACGCGCTGAGGTAATAGACAGCGACAGGGCACTCACTATCTTAGCACGCACCCCTGCACAATTTGCCGTGCACAACCCATCGCTCTGCAACCCAGACGGGAGAAGGAATTTTCATCTCCCAAAATGTCTTTCTTCAGAGGACGGGGGACACGGCGAGAATCTCAATTTGATTTGAGATCGACAAGCTGTCAGGCGATGCGTTCGGTGGTGAAGTGAGAAGATGAAGGAGTCGTTTGTATGCTGGGTTTTATTTGTTTCAGACGTCTCTTGATGGTTTCAAATGTCTGATTTCATTTTGTGCAGTCTGATTTTGGTGTAAACAAACACTTGGTTGGTTTGTCCTTAACTTGCCTTAGTTTTCAGAAAAGTCATCCTTGCCATAGACACACACACACACACACTAACTGGTTGCTGCTTCAAAGGAAAGGAGCTTGCTTGAAAGACTTGTTCAGGTATAAGAGTAACTGTGTAAGAGAGGGTTCAGGTTAGAAATCGATACCCAGAGTGATGCTGACCAAAGGGGCTTTGTAGAAAATAATTTCCATACCTTGCATGTCTGCCTCAGTGAGTCATTTCAGGACCTGCATCAGCATCAGCCAGAGTGTTTGATTATGGCCACTACCAAAGGGTTTGGTGCTATTTGGGTATTTACAGGTTCATTTTAAATGTTTGTCATATAGCTCATATAGGAAATAGGATGAAATTGTGAAGACACCAAAACTAAAACTAAATAGTGCATCATTCACATCATTCATGTTTACTTGTTGATGATGGTTTGTAAATTATAGTTAGCTAAAACTACAATTTGTCGTCGTACGTAGATGACGTATGAAACCAAACACTTTAGTCGCGTCGCATACTCCTTATTTGCAAAATCTCCCGGTACTTTGGTGTGGTGGGACAGCAACCTGGAACTCTTTTGGGGAACAAAAAAAGGTTCCTGCTGAAAAAAGTACCCAAAAGGTTTCAGGTTTCAGGTTACTGCGGTGGAGAAACGACAACCTTGCCGGTCCGTTACCTCCTCATCCAAACCAAACTGACAACAAAATACATTTCATGGAGACAGAGGCTGCATTTCACTGATTTAGAGTTAGAGTAAATATTTTTTCTCTGAAGAGGGTCGAGTACTTCACTATACCAACGCTACCTTGGTACCTTCGGAGTTCCACGCTGAGGTGAATCCCAGTGATGTGTGGTGGCACCCTGCTGTGACTAGTTTCCTCACCCACTGGGAGACCGGCAGGTCTGCTGCATTATTTAACATCTCCCTGCCAGTCACCGCGGCTAAACCAGCGCAGCTCCGCTTTCTGAGTGGGAGCCTCCACTCGACCGAGGAGAGGCCGCTCATCTGCGCTGGGAAAAGAAGAGGAGTTAAAGCGAATGTTCTTTTCGAAACGTCTTCTGGTTTGTCGCTTTTATCGCTGTCAGGTGGACCACCCACGGAGGAGGAGGTGTGCCTTGATCACCGTTCCTGATTGGGTTGAATGGACAGGAGCCTCCCTGGTGTCTTCAGCAAACTCGACCAGATGGTGCTCTTCTGTCGGGAGGGAACAGAGGTGTACTGTTCAGCGTCTGCTTTCTTTTTCTACCAGTATACTGTTCCCGACCAGCTAGTGTCCACTAAACGTCACGGTGAGACTAGTTAGTATAGTACACTGAAGCTGTTTGTAGCTGTAACGTGGAGACTGAAGGGACATCTTAACTAGCACAGGGTAAAGTTACCAAACCATTGTCACAGACAGCAACATTTTCAGCTTCTGTGGCAATAATGTGCTAGTTCATGTTAGCTAAGTGGTACAATAGCGAGCCGAAGCGGAAGTTAACCTAGACCGCCCACATGTTGACTAGCCGCTAGGTGGCTAGGTGAGTTTCCAAGGACAAGAGGGGACACGTCTTATATTAACTAAACAAACAATAACACGGATTGGACGCCATTTTCACGTGTTGGCCGTGTGAAAGGTTTAGCTAACGGTTAAGTAGGTAACTAAAACAACTTCGTTCAGGTCAGGTTAACTTGCTATCATGAGTTGGGAATTGACCCCGGGGCGTCGGAGTTGAAGGTAGGTAAACGGTGACCTCCACACCCTTACTTTCCACCACGCAGTTTCAATGTCAGACTACTTCCTGTTTCTAGTCGTGTCTAATCCATGTAATCCTTTCTTGGAGCAGCTCTGGTTGTTGGAGCGGATCGCCCTTCCATGACATGAGAGCAGGTTGGATGATACCTATAGTGGAACTGGAACAGAAAAAGGCAGATTACACCTTGAAATCAAAACGATAGAGATGTGTGAAAGTGTTAAAATTAGTCTGTATTATTAGTATCAGGTATCCACAGTGAGTATTCTGTATTGTGTGAGCATGGGCGTCTATTGTAGCATGTCTGCGCGTGCATGTACTGTGTGTGTGTGTGTGTGTGTGTGTGTGTGTGCGTGCGTGCATGTGTCTTTCAGCTGTATGCAAGACTGAGTCAGTGTTTCCACGATAACCTCAACCTTATTCAGAGGCCAGAGAGAGAAAAATCCTCCCTGTCAGCCAGCAACACATAATGAGACACCACTGACAGCCACTCTCAGCCTGTCATCCTCACAGGCTGGGTGTGTGTGTGTGTGTGTGTGTGTGTGTGTGTGTGTGTGTGCGTGTGTGTGTGTGTGTGTGTGTGTGTGTGTGTGTGTGTGTGTGTGTGTGTGTTTCTGTTTCTATGCTTATCAGGACCAAACCTGGCATGGGTAGAAAGACAAGGACAAGTCAGAACATTTTGGCGGTCCTCAGGGTGAGTTTCGGTTTAGTTTAAAGGGTAATGGTTAAAGGGTAGTACCACTCCAGTGTGATTGGAGTTTTTTGCTCATTTCCTGTATTCACTCACTGTTTTACATCACTGTAGATTGTTTCCCAGTTTATATCACATTATGAGATATGTGGTATTTATCCTTTACGTTATTCCCAGTGAAGAAAGCAAAATAAGCCAATTAAAGCTGTAATTGTGTAAAATTACAATTTCATTTTACACACTATATCTGGAGTCTTGCTTTGGTTTGTATGTTGGCTTGACTGGGTTGTGATTGACAGGAGGCGGGTCCTAAGATAAGCACAGAGAATGTTAGCTATGTTGGGTATCTCGCCTCTTCTTGTTTACAAGTGGAAATCGGAAGTACGACACCCCCTACTGTCTCGTCTTGGTTCTCGCGGTGTTCCCGGATGTGCACAAGTATGAAACGGTGAACCAAACTTCTTTGAACGTGTAAAAGTTTCTACCCTGATGTGATTGTCGGCTCCTCATTCACAGTGATGGATCACCTATACTGACTGAATTAGACGCCTCAGGAGTTGTTTTATGTTCATAAAATCTTGCCTTTATTTGACAGTCGTCAGTAGAGAGAGACAGGAAAGATCAGGGGAGAGAGGAGGGATGACATGCGATGTATTCATGTAAAAATATTTTTAAAATGAACATCAAAATCAAATCAAATCATATTTATTTGTATAGCCCTTGATCACCGTTACAGTCTCTAAGGGCTTCACAGTGCCCAATATGTGAAACAATAAATGATTAGTACACAACATCCCCCAGCCTTAGACCCTCACAGAGGACAAGGAAAAACTCCCACAAAACCTTTTAGGAAAAAATGGAAGAAAC
Source organism: Hoplostethus mediterraneus (assembly GCA_034670385.1). NCBI lineage: Eukaryota > Metazoa > Chordata > Actinopteri > Trachichthyiformes > Trachichthyidae > Hoplostethus > Hoplostethus mediterraneus. Next base: position 5,823,088 of record JAXDDW010000004.1, on the reverse strand, counting down.
CTTGGGAGGGGCTACTCAGAGAGGGAGGGGCTACTCAGAGAGGGAGGGGCTACTCAGAGAAGTATCCCCCTACCAGGACGGTCGGGAGTGCAATAGATGCCGAGTTTGGCATCAACATAAAATTGAGTAATGCTGGAATGATTCTTTAAGGTTAAAAATTTTAATTAGGATTAAGATTAGTTCAGTCATGTAGTGGTGAAGGTGAAATGTCAATGTGAATACTGGAATATCTAGAAGGCAAACAAAGAAGGAGAGCGCAAACCTCCACCACCGCTGAACAAACGCTGTTACATCCAAAGACATCAGTCCTGTATTTGGACATTAAATTGGTTTCTTCACCCTGCAAACATCAAAGTCAATATCTCCATTAGTTTCATAGTCATGGCTAAAAAATATAATTGTTCAGCAAAACCTAATCAATTATTCCTTGGCTCAAGGCCGATGTGTCCACCACATTTCATGGAAATGAAATCGATAGGATTTTGAGATAGCCTGCTGACAGACAGACAGACAGACAGACAGACAGACAGACAGACAAACAGGTAGGCAGGCAGGCAGACAGGCAGGCAGACAAACTAAAGGTATGAAAAGAAAGTTTTTGTTCCAAAACAGTTCAAGCCAGAAAGCGAGTTTTAAAAAGTCAGAAATCTCAGTATCATCAGTAATCACTGAGTCATTGAGTCATTGAGTCATTGAGTTATTGAGTCATTGGAATTGATCAACAACCCACAGATACATTACGGTCATTTTATGCTATGGGGCAGAAGAAAAACGTACTTATTGCCTCTTTAATTGTCTGTGGCTGATGGTGCATTTCCATTAGATTCAGGTGCAGGTGCGTTCAGGGCCCATCTCAACAGCTGGAAAGAGACACAAATAACTCTGCACACACTCAGATTTGCATGAATGACACAATCATTTTGAGTGCTTTAACTCTGCGGCACGTCATTCCCTGTGAATAAAGCAATCTGCCATTTCCCTCAGCACCGGATCGGCAGTTTTACCTGTCAAGTGCAACTGGGGGAGAGGGAGAGAGAGAGGAGGGGAGGATTGTAAATGAGTGACAGGAACAATTACGCCAATATTTTACATGTGAAGAGACCATCAAGCAAGAAGAAGGCTGCAGCACGTCAGGGTAGAGAGCAAGAGGGAAAAAGAGAGTAACTTACCTGTAGCTTTTTATGTCTAACTAACGTGCATGGGCCAAAGCATGTAATGATAGAGCAGGAAGAGGTCACCTTGCCCAGAGGCATCATGGCGGCATGGCTGCATCTACACCAGTCAATTAACCACCCAGCTGAGTGAATGCAGCGGCACTGAGCTCGCATGAGTGGAGGAAAGACTCGATAGGTCGTCCTTTTTTCTTTTATCTCCGCCCTCATTTCTCATTCTTTGGGCGTTTGCGAGTGACACATTTGACTGCTGTAAGGTAGCATAGATCTCCGAGCGGAGGGCAAATTCAGGAGATGAGAGGAGGGGAAAATGTGCGTGAATATTTTAGCGGGTTAGCTTGTAGATGTAATTTTTCTGATAGGATACTTCAACAGGGATTGGCTCGTGAATTATAGCAAACGAGTAAAACGGCCATGTAGCTATTTCACATCCAGGATTCAAAGTGACTTTTTCAAAAAATTAAAAGATTTTAAAGGATTTTACCCATTTTGCATGTTTTTACAGATTTTTTTAAATTTACTTTCATGTATAAAACAAAATGCCATTACTTTTCCTTCCTGGAACACAGTGTATCTTTACTGGTGACCTCAAGGTGCATCAGGAACAATCCTCTGCTCCTCCCATCAAACTCCTGATGGAGATCCCATTGGTTGTTGGGTTGTGATCCCTCCCTGCGTTCTGTCCCGCCTCAACATATCATTTGAAATTCCAGAAGCAAGATACTGTCAAAATTACGTTTCACTGTGAGGATGGGAAGAAACAAGACGTGCTCCATTTTAAACACATCTCTAGCATTGCTAGAGTGTTTTCCTTTAGCATGATTGTGTTTCTAACTGCTCTGTTAAACCACAAACCAACCTAAGTGTTTCTCAAAAGCCTGTCATGCTGAGATGATCTTTTTTCCAGCGTCAGTGAACTGGGCCACAGTCTGTGATGGTGAGGGGCTTTTATTTGTTACCCTGCCCCTTTATATGGTCTTGTGTACAGAGGTTGTATTCTCCATTCCCACAATGGAGAATACAACGTCTCTCACCACTAACCCAACTTTGTGGGAAATCGGCTCATTGGTCAACTTCCCTTTTCCATGTTTGGACAGGAGAACCGCCAAAATCATCTCTTGTGTCTCTGGTAGATTTCTCTGTTCTGTACACATGCTAACATGTTAGCATGCAGTACATTAAATGAAAAGCCCACCCTAAAATACTTCAACACTGTTAAAATACAGCTACTGGTGATGTACTTGGTATGAGGTCACGTTGAGATATTTCCAGCAGCTACAATGAAGTCAGGTTTGGGTTAACTAACGCTGGATTCAAATTTTTGGACAACATTTTTTCATTCAATTTTAATTCAGTCAACAGTCACATATTGTCACCTGCCATTACATGACACAATATTTGCTCAAAATGTAAACCTTTCTTTATCCAAAACTATTTTTAATATATTATATTAAATTATGTAGTAGTTAATTATTTATTTCATGTAATTATTCATTTATTTATTATTTGTTAAAAAATAATTGAACATGCAAAGAGACAGTTCACAGGCGAACATGCATTTTCACATGTGAAATGGGAAATTTCACATGAAACTTTTTGTAAGGTTAAAAAGGTGGCTGAACTGTTTCACAGATAAGAAAGAGCTGAAGCTCCTGTTCAAACCGCGTGAAACAAACCAGGTTTTAAAAGAAGTTTGATGAGTTTCCTGGTGAAGTACCCGCAGGTCTGAAGCGCTCTGGACTGCAGCAGTATCAAGCCTGACAGAAGTAGCCAGGAAATGACGGAAGTTAGGTGATTTCCCTTCACAATAAAGGTTAGAGCGCATTTAAGAACATTTGCGCATCAGCTATGGGTTAAAATCGACTTCCTCTGCAGTCGCCTGGTATTTGTTTTGTTTTTGGGTCTTTCAATGTGAATTGTAAACCACCTGTTATATAAAGAAAACCCAGATCATTTCATTGGTGGCTTATTCTGTCTGACTTGACATCAGGTAATCATGTTTATTTGCAGTAACATTATGTATATTTTTGGTAACTTCAGTGTTTTCTTCACATTCATCATGTCTTTCTCATTGTATTTCATGCTGCATATATTTCAGATTTTTGGTGGGTTTTTATCATGTTGTACATTTTCTGCTTCATGCTTTTTTTTTGCCTAACTGCTGTTATTTTGCACCTTAATTTCCCATACTGTTCATTCATACATTCTACTTAAAATGCTCTGGTTATTGTCAATAACCCTATTTACTATATTCTTATTTCATTATTTTTTCGGTGATGTATCCTGTTACCATTTGCTGCTGCAACGACTCAATTTCCTCACAGGGCTCAATAAAGTTTCATCTTAACTTTAATGGAGCTATCATAGGAATATAGCTATGGATTAAAATTGACATTTTCAAGGTAGTAGACATCTGCCCAAGTTTTCTGGTGTTTGTTTAGTCTTTGTGTATTTCTTAGGCCAACATGTGAAAAAGGATATATAGATGAAAAGGACGTTTTCATCGTTTGTTTTACTCAGAAAAGTGTTGCAACAAATATTTTAACAGCACATTCTGAGCATATGCAAAATTTATATATTTGATAATACAATGCTCATTTTTATATTCAGCATATATTAATGTAATTTTCATAATGGTTCCACTATTTCATATTTCATACATACTGATATGATTTTTATATATGTTACAACTCTAACTTCAACCGTACATGTTAGTAATCCACACTCCTCCATTCTATCAACCAATAGCCTACAGTGTACATGTTTAATGTCACACCCGCACACTAATTTTATTGATTTATTGTTTATATTTAGTTAGTTAGTTTTATTGTTTTTATAGCTTATTTTATATTATATTTGTGTGCTCGTATTATATTTGTCTCTTTCCCTGCTGAATCCTATTACTGTTTGCTGCTGCAACAAGCTAATTTTTCCACGCAGAATAATTTGAACTTTTATTTTTGAAAGTATAAACCGGAAATCATATCGTGTACTCGGTGTAGCTTGACACGGGTACATACAGTAGTCTCATAACCAAACACCAACTCACACGGAGGAGGACGAACACCAGTCTGACTACTGTTGCGTTATCTGCGGCGCTGGAGTCGTAAATATCGATTATATGAATTTGTGGGATTTATCAGTTGCTGCGATTTGTTAGGAGCCACTCTTCTTTTGCAACAGAAATAAAAGACGTTTTGGAGACCGAACCCCATCTCTTGTAGCGGTAAGTTGCAGTACATTATGGGTGTATTTACAGTAGCCCACAGCGCTGATACAAAATGTTATTATGAAATGTGTTATTTTGAAACTTACCTTTGCACTTTAAAAAAAACAACAACAACGTTCCAATGCATTTTGAACGCACGGATCAAATGGACTAAAGGTTTGAGCCTAATTTAGATGGGAAATATTCCCTAAAACCAAATTAACATTGCATTGCATAACATTTCATACAACAGTTAAATCTTGATTTGTGAACGCACAGTGGAGGCACAGTGAATACACATGACACAGTGATAGAAAGCAAGAGGGATTTACTACCATACATACATTATAATAACATAAGCATGGCAATAAGGCTCAGTGGGTGAGATGAGACAGTCAGATGCAGCATCTTCATGGTTTGTATGACAGATCTGAGCTTTGAATGTCTGCTTCAGGGACATTCAGTTACAAAGTGTTACTTTGGCTGCTTTAAGTCAAAGGATTTTCAGCAAGGATTCACTTCAAGACTAATTTATATTCAATTAAAATGTGTCAAGCCGATGACCAGGCATAGCAAATGTCAATTTTATGAATTAAATCTAACCTGTTGTCCGGAGGCTGTCAGATGTGTTCAAAAATGAAGGATATATATAGTCCCCCCAGGAATAACGTATGATAGGTCACTATAAACTCACTACTGAGTACCACAGATGCACTTTAAATAATGTTTTAGTGATTTTTTTCCCCATTCTATTGATTTAAAGGATTCTGATTAGGGAAAGGAGCTTGCATGGGGATCTGGGAGTTAGACTGACAGGTAAGCAGGGAAACGGAGGGATTACTGGAGATCCTCTGTGAAAAAGAAGAAGCAACGACTGAATGGCTAATAATGGCATCAGATTGCACTGAAATGTATTAGGTGCGGGTATGTTTGCATGACTCAATGACATTGGGGGCGCCAAACTAAAATGCATAAACCACCAAAGTGTGTTGTCATTTTGTTGCCCATATAAGGGATTGCAGACCCCGCCCCCTTTCAGCCTAACATCAAAATTAATCCAGTGCTTCTAACTACATCCTGCGCTAATATTAAGTATTTTGCTTTTGATGATTCCACTTTTACGCATTTATTTCTTGATTTAGATTCTGGTGGGTTTTGAAGTAGCAATGTAAAAAGTAAAAAATGCTAGCCACTCTGAGCTTAGCATCCCGTTGTGCTCCTAGCTGTGCGCTGGTGTGCTAAGGCAGTAGGCACTAAGGCGTTTTGGTGGTCGACCACGCTCTCGTTATAACGGATGATTGCGCAACTCTACTGAAGACTATCCTCATTGAAAGATCATGAGGGTTTGAAAAAAGTGCATTATGCAGAGATCACTCTCCCAATTATCTAATTAGTCTTCAACATGACCTACAGCACCTCAGCTCACAGTGATGCGGTGTGTCACTGAGGAGATTGTAACCCTGCAGGCGGCCTGAGATGGTTTTTATCTTTGAAAACATTTTGGGACATCGATGTTTGGCATTCACATTCAGACCTGGAAGGCAGCGAGTTCAGAATAAGCTCCCGTTTACCTCCTGAATAAACCCATGCACCATATCAGAGATACAACACAGAGACGTGTCAGGTGTCTAGCCCTGCTTCCTGTTCAGGTTTCTAAAAGGCAATGGCTCCAGGCAAAGGCAAAGGCACGGCTTTTTCTGCGCGCTCATTTTCTGACAAGGTGTATCTGGCGTGGCGTCAGGACGGCGACTGCAGGTCCATCTGTCCCTTCCTCTCTTGTGCTTCGTGGAGGCACTCGGCCTATTTGTAGATCGCAGCAGGGTCGCTGTGGCTTGACAAGAGCAGCGAGTAAACCATCGGAAGACTGGAAGTTACTTCACTAGTTACTACAACTGGGAAGTCTGGAGTCAACACTGATTAGTGCAACAACACAAAGAAAATAACTGGTGGAGTTTGACCGATTTATCAGTTTGTCCATATATTGGCCTTTCATTAAATATCAGATAATATCAGTCATGTTGTCCACTTCTGATATGATGGCGGTTCCTCCCTGACCACAGCTACATGAAACTTGCAACAAAATTATACTGTACTTACACATTTTATTTATTTTATTGTTCAATAAAAGGCCAAACGTATCCCAGAGCTTCTCCAACCACTGAATAGGTGCAGTAGAGAGTTTTATGCTGTCAAGAAGGAAACTCTAGAGCAAACACAGAACATTAAATATTGGCACAAAATATCAGTGACTGAAGTCTAAAAAGTCTAAAAAAAAAAAAATATCGGTCGAACCCGACTGTTTTGATTGCATTATCATCACTTTATCCATGTTTTGTTAAGAACTTGAGTTTCTTTGCTTGGTTTTGTTTGGACCAAGCCTCGAAACGGCCTTGAATTCTCTCGTCCTGACGAAGAGCCTCATTGTTTTGTTACGGCTCAACATTAAACTGAATGGCTGTAATTTTATCTTCATTAAACAGACACATCAGTTACCATTCAACAGTGCATGAAGATACGTTATGTGACCGGGAAGGTAATCGCTCACGACCGCAAATAGGAAGGAAATCAAACAGAAAAGCGTCCTCCGGTCTGTTTGATTGGATTACCCGCCCTTTAACTCGGCCTATTCTCACGCCGTGGACACGTCCCGCTGATGCCCCGGCGCTCTTTCACAGATTTATAGTTTTAACGAGATTAAATTCAGCCAAAGTGAATTAAAAAAGCAGATGGTCACCTCAACCCCGCACAGAGGGACCCCCTTCATTGAACTGAGCCCACCTCTGTCCTGCCACCGTCTGGGGGCCTGCAGCCACTTTGTTTTCCCTGCTGTCCTGTAGCAGTGAACAGTTTGGATTTTTAAATGCTACTCATGAAAGGGACGTTGATTTCTCTCAGGCAGACTGCCAGTGATCATGGTTCCTACACCTTTTTGCTCATCAAATGCCATGATGTATAGCACAATTTCCGTGCACAGTATTTGTCAGTTTATGCTGCAAATCTTGATATTGCTTGACAAAGCTTGACATTGAACATTTCACTGGTTGGGGAAAAAAAAAAAAAAAAAGAGTATCAACAAATTCCCAAAGACATTTCCAAAGCTATATGTTCCATTTTCCAGACTGTAGGAACCCTGGATGATAAACCCCAAACCTTAGTTCTGAACTAGGAGGGATAGTAGCTGTGGTGTACTCTCATTATCCATCCACCGTGTTGCAGCTGCACTCATAGACACACTTAGCACGTAAGACCCCATGATTAAAAACAGAGTCTGAACATGGCCACCGAGAGAAAAACGGCAGTACAATACTTCTCTCCCTGCATTGGAGTTTATTCTCCAAAACCTGAACCAGATGGCCCTGGCTGTTAGGGATGACGTTTTCTTTTACACAGCCAGGCAATTACAGCGAGAGGTCCCCCGCTCCCTGTGTGGTCCCAGTTAGAAAAGAGCTGCTCAGCGGTCGGCTTTGTGCTGCAGTTTCTTTGTGAAGAGTTAGGTCATCTGAACCAAAAAGGTTGCGAAGAGTAACCGACCGCAGACAGGGAACCCGGTAAGCACGGGTACCATACGCGCCAATCACGTGGGTGCTCCGGTGCTCGAGCACCCACCGAGGAAGGTTGAGCACCCACGGGGAAGGCCGATTAAAAAATAAATGAATAAATAAATGTATTAAAAAACTGCATCTTTTTTTTAAAAAAGCAGCTATTTATTCTATTATTACTTATTATTATCGGTGAACGTTTTAACTACAAATCACATTATCCAGTTAAACTTGTTACAGCTCTGTGTGTGTGTAGGCTACGTTAAGGGGCGTGGTCACGTAGCCAACTGCCAATGTAACGTTAGAGTCGGCTAAACCAACGTTGTTCCATCACGTAGCTGCTAGCTAGTGACAGTGATGATCGGGTAAAAACGTACAAATTTGTAATTAAAAAACGGAGAGAGATACCGAGTGTAAAGACAGTCAAAGTGAGGATCCACCACCAGTGATGAATTTGTAGCAGAGCAGTGTTGCATTTGGTTTCTGTGTGTGTCTACGTTGACAGATGACAGTAGCCTGCACCACAGTAATTACTAAAGCAAGCGCAATAAAAGTGATTTTGTGACAATCTTCACCTTGGTGGTATTCACTTCATTTGAGCACCCACTGGCAAAAACATAAATCTGCGCCTATGACGGGTACTGTCGGGTGTTCTTGTCATTTCAAATCAGCCGTTGGCGAAAGACACATTAAACTTCTCTGTCCACCGATGTGCCGATGCATCACAGGGAGAGTGGTAAGATCCCCTTCGCCTCTGCACCCACCTCTCGGGGGGGTTCAGGCGTAATTAGGTCCCTGGAGGACTGTGTGTCTGCCTCTGTACTCTCCCTTTTTACTTTCATCTCTTGGAGGAGAAATCCACCCTCAAAATCCTCTCCCGCCGTTATCCATCATCAGTCTGTAATGTTCGGTTCATTCCAGGAGTTATTTTGTGGTGAAGTGGTGTCATTTTTTCCCTTTTCGTCAACCTGCCTCATCTACTTCTACTTCACTTAGAGATGTCCTACATTTCCCAGAATGCCTTTTGACAACCCCCAGAGAACTTGCCTTAACGTGTTGTCCAGCTGAGGCTTATAAATGTAAGTGGAGAGAGTGATAATGATAGCATAGACACGACAGAGAGCTTACTCAAAACACATGTATTGCGGCTGCATTGCATTCTGGTCTATCTTGGCTACTGCATTGCATTCTAGTCTATCTTGGCTACTGCATTGCATTCTGGTCTATCTTGGCTACTGTCGGTGGAGAAATTGGTCTCTCTCTCTCCTCTGATGGATTTCTCCTGTATGATTGTTGATCGTCGGTCTAGAAAGAAGCCCTTGCTCTTTGATTCTGATTGGCTGACACCAAAACCTGACGGTTACCGTTGATGTTTTAGATCCATGAAACATCAATATCAGACTGGAGATATCTCAATGTGACACCACGTCGTCTACGATTGGCCAGTTATTAAGAAAAATACACCAAACAACAAATTGGACGCACAAATACAACATACATCACCAGTAACTGTTTTTTAACAGCGTCCCAAGTGTTTCTTCCTTTAAGGCTTGCTGCGTCCTTAACTGGGTTACAGCAGCCTCAAATGGCGCTGAAAGCCGAAGTGTTGACAGCAATTGTAAATAATTCCCTTTCATCATACTTCCATGAGAAGTTAAGCAGTTCTTGAGGTTTAAAGCAATCAGATTACAGCTTTACGTTTTAGTGGAGGCCTTATCTGTCGAAACTAGATCCAAGACTAAATATGTCTCGGAGTGCACGTGCGCTGTAGTAATTATTTCGTCAACTGCGAACGTGTTTATGCACACATCAAAAGGGCAGGAGCAGCTGTCCCCTTCCAGCTCGCTTTCATCAGGATGGGTTTCAGTTCGAATGGGTTTGACGGCGTTGGAATCTGCATGGAAACCACATGACCGACCAAATGGATGAAAATGACCCGGAGGGCTCAGCCTGGTCAGCAGTTCACCTCATCTCCCTCTTGAGTCTTTTGTTGCTTTTCGAGAGCGTCGAAGAGACGAGAGCGATGGAGCGAGGCGGCGTGCTGTGTGGGCAGCCCTGGTAGCACCAGATCTGGACTGGCCTCCACATTCACCATGAGTCATGTTCCTTCTGCTTGACAGGCCCGTCATCATCGGCTCAGTTGCCAGCAGCAACCTGTAGCTGGAAAGAGGATCAGCAAACGAGAAATGCACTAGATAAACTGTACTGGGCTCATTCCTCATTATTTTGGTGTCTTTAGTACTTTTTTGTTGTATTTTTGTTATTTAAAAATAAAGCTAGACCTGTGGTGCTGTAGCAGTAATTATAGCCCCATCAGGCCAATCAGTGCCAAAATGCATCATCCCTCCAAGATTCATCGAAATCAAGCCGGTGGTATCTGAGGATCTGATATCATGTTTGATGGACGGATGGATGGATAGACATAACCCCCCTCCAATAAAAACAAATAAAAATAACAATAATACCAATAATAACCAATGTGAGATGTGTGTGATTCCTTACATTCTGCCACCATCCAGGCAAGAATGGAAATGTGTTCAGTATTTCTGTGTTTTTACTTCCTTTGAATAGTGACATTATGACCTTTACATGAAAAAGAGTTTACCTATAAATCTTTCAGACCCAATTATAAGCAGCAGCATCTTTCTCACCATCTGTTCTACCCCTGTTCTTCATGTGTATATCCTGTATGAATTTCTTGATTTTATTGACAAATAGGCCTGCATCCGTTCCACCTCCACATGCATGCATAGCCCTGAGAACGATGCAGCACACAACACGTGTAGCATGATGAATTGTTTTCATTACTGCTGTGAATTTAGCTCCCTGGGGCATTTCCCAAGACCAAATGTATTGTAGTTAACATAGCATTGCAGCAACAGCATCGATCATTTATCCCCCCGCCCCCCTCTCATGTGGTGGTTTCTATAGCAACAGCTATGCATTAGGTAGCCTGCATGGCCCATGTTACAGTATGAACTCACCAGGGCCTTTGTGCATTTCCAAGCTCGAATTTCGGAACAAATGTTGTGAATCATGGCGCTATAAAAATATGATCATATATTTGCGACCAAATTGCAATCTTTGCTTTTATGTTTGTTTATGTTCGATAAAGTTGAGCTAGGGGGTGAAACGCCTGCAGACTGTGTGACTTCTCAGCACTGTCGCCTCTTATCATGGTTTATTTGCAGATGGGGAGGTGAAATAGAAGATGCAAAGAAAACAGTAAACACAAGTTCATAGTTCTCAGTACTGAAAAGGATTTTGATATCTTTTATTGAAGAACAAATCATTTACCGTAGTGGAAAAGGAGACAATTATCTGGTCTCTTCCTGTTATTCTATAAGACTCATAGTAGAATATGAACTGGAAACAAAGCATCAGGAAGCATCCAGTTCAAACAAACCCGGGTTTCATCTCCAGTTGGTGTTATATCTTCCTTTTTGGCCATTCCTGTCACAGATAATATTTTCATAAGCATGTAAATATATTCTAATCATTGTTACTCTTATTCTTTCCTCTCATCTACAGCTAATGTAAAGCGGTGCGAGGTCAGAGGCTGAAGACCACCATTCTCCCACCTCCATTTGAAACCAAGAGCCATTAACAGGTACATATGGTATGATGCTTTCTGTTGCTACTCTGTCCCGACATTTCCCACTGAGCACTAGACACGATTCTCTCTGCTTTATCTCTCATGTCGCACCAGGGTCCTTCTGGCTGTGTGTTGTCCAGTTTTAGACCAAGCGGTAAATACATAAATACAAATAAAACCAGAGAAGTCCACATTTGCAAGATAATGCTTTCATTTTTGTAGATGTCTACTGAACTGTCACTTTTAAACCCTATGTAGCCTAATATTAGCCTAGCTGCTATAAACCATTAAACATCTAAACAGCTAATCAAGGTAAAACTGCTCAGTGGGATATTTCCTCCTCATTGAAATACACTTTGATTCAGGCAGATACACAGATTTCACTTTTATAACTCCTTTCCTACAGGAAAGTAATGAATCAATTAATGGTACTTAACAGATTATTGCCCTGGTCTGCCATATTATCATTTTGGCTGTCAGATTGCATTGTTTGGCTGCTGATCAATAGGATTCAAACAGATATGGCTGCTCATCGTAGCAGACAGAGTAATGAATGTAAATCCCCACAGAGGCCAGGCCTCAGCTGCTCTGTAAAAATGAAGTCTAATGAAAACTAACTTGTTATTTACACTGTCAGGTGTCTTTGATGTTCAGGAGCTCCACCTCGTTCAATAGAGAGGTATTAGTTTATCTGGAACCGCATGAGAATCTACTGAGGCGCTTGTACTGAGAGACTGCAGTGTGATTGATCGCTGCAATCGGGAAATATTGGTTGTTTTATCTTCCCACCATGTTTACGGCTGAATGGTTATGATTAGGTTACGATGGATTAACATTTACAGGCATATAACTATGCACCGGGTTATTATAGTTAGGGATTTTTCATTATTTTTTATTGTTATATATTTTTTATTAAGTTTAGTTTTAGTTCGTTTTCAGAGTGGGTCTGGTAGTTTTAGTTCAGTTATTAGTTAGTTTAGTTATTTTTTAAAGGTATGATGAACAGATATTTTGTATATGTTTGCAACAGGTGTTGTGTAATACAATCAATAAATCCTGAATTGATTTACATTCATTTTTCAATTAGCATTCTCTTCTCTTTTTTTTTTTTTACCCTGCACATCAACAAGAAGACGAAAACTAAAAGCATTTCATATATATTACCGTAGTTAGTTTTACAAGTAGACAAGATCGATTAAGTTATTTTTTTTCAGTCTCATTTTTATTTCAGTTTACAGCAGTCTTCAAAACACAGTGTCGTCTTAGTTTTAGTTTATTTTGTGTGTAGCGTTGGCAGATGGTGAACTTGTTCAGTCCTCACCAGACTTAAAGCAGCGCTCAGTCCAGTGTGCTGGGGGAGGCCTTTCTGCTCCACATGTCAACATAGATAACAGCTCCAACCTAACAAGCTGGAAAGACAGAACCTGCGGCACTAACTAAAACATGACATGTTTGCCAATACTGAGTGTAGTATTTTAGGTATGCGGTAAATTATTGAATTCACTGAATTTTGGACTCTATTTTGGGAAGAAACCTTCCTCATGTGCATATCCAGCTTTCACATCACATCATATCACATCACCTGAATAAGATAGAATGAAAATTCACCTTAGAAAAGAGTGTCATGCCCAACAAAAAACATTACTTAACCAGTCAGATTTAGACTAACTGACCTTCCCACGGTGCGATTTTGAACTTACATCGCACTCAGGGTGGGAAACTCTACCTGGAAACATATGTATAAACTTACGTTACTTCATGGGAGGACGTCCGATAGACCTAACAGTTATATTAGCTAGCAATCTCGGAAACAGCTACGACGGGAAGTTAGCTAGCTTACTAGCTAGTTATCTTGTAGCTAGCTACCTAGGCTAGATTCTAGCTAGTGGACCAAATATATTACCTTAAAATGTGAACCTATATCCCTCTGGGTTACTGTGATCCACTCATTTTTCAGTGGGGAATCAGTGAAATGATCGGATGGAAAAATCACGGAAGAAACACGGATGCCTTCGAGATTTAACTTGCCCAACGTTATGCTAATGATATCAACTAGCTATGTAGTTAGCATAAAATGTTAGCAACTTTTCAAATTCATACGTATGTTTAACCATTTACCATTTAATAACTATAAGGTCATACAATGCTGAAGCTTTTTAGATTTATTAGGGCATGTAAATGCCTTAATCAGATTTGCTTCAGCTTTTTCAAACTGCAAATGTGAAAGGTCACCAGACGCAGTAACCTGGATGTTATATTTACAAAGAAACAACATGGTGCAGTGGAGTGGCGATCGGTAGGCCGATTAGTAAATGCATCCATGTAAACTGGGTTATTAGAGAAATCATGTTACTCCGAACCACGTAAACGATGAATTACTCCATGATTACTCCTAGATTACTCCCAGTAATAGAGGTATTGTCATGCATGTAAAAGTACCCGTTGACTCAAACAGGTCGGAGCGCCTTATGAAGTGGTTGATGATCAAACAGACATGCGGACCCCTGAGAGCTCGGCTTCTCCTTGCCTCTCCACATTAAACCTTCACTGCATTCAGCATTCAGAACAGCAACGTGAGCCAATATCTCTCAAAGACCCTTCCACCTGCTCTGCATCCAGATAATCTATTCTTTATCCAGCCATTTTTATTTGGTATGCATCTCAAGGCGTGAAATATGAAGAGCAAATTTTGCGGGACAGGGGCGTAACTGGGTTAGGTTTCTTGTTGTCACACCAACATATTATCTCTCTCTGCATTGTATGTCTATGAGCTTAAGGCATAACTAACATGTTTCAATCAAGAGATGCAACAGAAGTTTGTAATTTCATTGTAACCAGCCAGAAATCGCATAAAAATAAATTCAGCTTTAATAAACCCCTGAGGTGGACCAAATGTAAAAAATGCCAATAACACATAATGTGTTATTAATGCATTATGCAGTGATAAGGCATTAAATATGTGACTTAAATATACATAAATAAATTTCACTAAATATAGTAATGTAATATGAAACCTTGTGTTTCTATATGAGGTCCATTAGTCACCCTGTGCTGCACAGACAGCCCCATCTTGCATTATAGGATACATAACTCGTAAAATCACAAATACAAGATGAGAGGAATAAAACAGGAAATTAAACAGGCAAAAGAAGTACATTTTGAGGTGTGATTTAGAAGGTAATACTGATTTGAGTTGTCTTAGTCTGTCAGGTAGGGTGCCTTGACAGCAGAGTCAACTTTAGTACGTAGTTGGGCGCTAGACATGTTGAGCCTTATGATCAGTAAAATCAATTCTAAAACTAACCGGCAGCCAGTGAAGAGAGACTGAAATAGGAGTAATATGGTCCTGTTGTGATCCCTGACTACGTGTTTCAGTAGTCTAGACAAGAGGAGATTAAAGCATGGATAACTTTCTCAAGGTCTATGAGGGATAGAAAAGACTTAAGCTGCAGGAAACAGGACTGAACAATCCTCTTGACTTGATCATTGAAACTGAGTTCAGAGTCAAATATCGTCATCATAACATAATCTGATATTAATTTTGTTTATGACTACACGTGTTATTTTGACCATCAGATAGAGCTCAACAAGAGCTTTCCATATTATATTCATTTAATAATAATAATACATCACATTTCTATATCGCTTTTCACAGTACCCAAAGATGCTTTACAATAAAAACAGCAGATGAAATACAGTTTATTCAATTTGCCCCCAAAATATCCCTTACACCCCTTTCACACCAAATCCTCGATAATTTGATGTCTCCCTGGTCGGTTCATGGTGATGAGGCCCGGTGGCTCTCCGTGCGATGGGTTTTCACCACAGAGAGGAGGAGTGGGAATAAACAGCTCTTTGAAAAGACTCCCCTGAGGCTTGCTTTTTCTAAACTAAATTTCTCGCCCCCATTTCACCCATTTCATGTCCAAACGAGATTAAAGCCATTCAACATTGTTAATCTACTTTGCTGACAGTAACTGGCTAACAGACTAAAAGGAAAAACAATCCATATAGTGCAGTTATTAGCAAAGAGGCTATTAACAGCTTTGTGCCTCTTCATGGCTTGCTATCTATTGTCTCAAGTGAAAGGTAACCTTGGGGGCTGGTCCAGGATCAGCTCTAGCCCACAAATACATGTTTGAGTCCATTCCTACTGTGAACCAATAGCTATTTAAGAATCAATTTATTTGCTAAATACAATAAATGTACGGTAATTTGCCTTGGTGACATCGGAGCAAGAACTTATCAACATGTATTTATATTTATATAGCAATTTTCAAAACAAAGGGGGGGCATCACAACCAAGAAAAATAACAAATTAACGATGACTTTTTATTTTATTTTTAAGAAGTGATTTAAAAGATGATACTGACTGCCAAACTGAGCTCCAGGTAAGCCTGGTTACCTTTAGCCTTTAGTCTGGTTTCCTTTAGTCTTAAACCTGGACTGGATCAGTCAAAGGGCCCTACTGAGAATCAAAGGTTCAGAAAGATAACTACGAGCCAGGAGATACAAACCCTTAAAAATAATCAGTAAAATCTTAAAATCCTTGCTGCAGCATTTTGTACACTGGCGCTGTACTACATCTCTCTGGTTCAGGTTAACAGGGCATTGCAGCAGTCAAGGTGAGATGAAATAAAAGCATGTATAATCCTCTCTGTATGTCTGAAATTCAGGACAGATTTAATGTTTGCAATGTTCCTGAGATAAAAAATGACTGAACAAGTTTTTTATGTTGCTCAAAGTTAAGGCTTGGGTCAAAAAGGACTGTTAGGCTCTTGGAGGCTTCATATGATGATTTAGTGGATCTAGGGCAGGTTACATGTGACTGGATGTGAGCTCAGGGCTATAACAAGTCTAGTTTATATACACACATTGTACATTTGGCATTCTGTGTGTACCCTTTGGTGCATTCAGGTAGTGTGCCATACAGTAGGTTGCAGTTAGTGAAGGTTCAGTAATGCATTGGAGCAGATGCCATTGGAAAGGTGCATTGAGTAGAATAGGAGTGCATGAAGTAAGTTTGGAGGCTTTTGGGTGTCTAACATGGCCACATTTGCACAGTTGTGCAAGTTGTGTCAAGATTTTATGGTGCAGTGAGGTTGATAAAAAAAAGTCTCTGAGAAACTTTACTATCACATTTCAAAACATTAGCTCCTCCCCCCTCACAGGCATATCCCATAGATGGTATATAATGTACTGGGCATTTGTTGGTGGAACCTGAAGTGGGTTTGATAGGTTTGATACACTGAATTATTTGGAGTTGCCAAGCGTTGATTGGAGAGTTGCTTGTCCACTCATAGAGCTGATGTGGCTTAAAGTGGTAAAGTCTCTCAGATGAGTGTGAACTTAAAAAATGCTGGTTTAGTGTTGTTTTTTGACACTCTCAGAGTTAAATGAACTCTGATGATTTTGCTGCGTAGGACCGGATCTCTGCGACTTTGATGCCGGCTCATGTTCTGCAGTAAATCCGCAGCCTTAGTGCCAAACCCAGTCCGACCCCTTTGTAGCCAAAATGTGAGTTCTCACAAAGTCATACCAAGTGTAAGGTTGGAAATATGACACCAAGCAACTAGACTCTTTAGGATCTCTGATGGCATTCCTGTAGAACTTCATCACCATGAGTCTCTTTAAATACAGAAAGACTTCATCTGGTGTTCCTTCATAAAAACAAACTGATTTCAAGGAAAAATCCACCCTAAAATACTTAAACACTGTAGCTACCTTGGAGTTTGATAGGAGAAAATGTTTCATTGATCTACAACATCAACAGTAAATGTCAGGTTTTGGTGTCAGCCAATCAGAATCAAAGAGCAAGAGCTTCTTTCTAGACCGACGATCAACAATCATACAGGAGAAATCCATCAGAGGAGAGAGACCAATTTCTCCACCGACAGCAGCCTCAATATGTCTGCGATCATCTTCACCTACAACACACAGCTGAAGGATCACACCTCCAAGCTATTTATATGCCCATTCACCCACCTTTGATTGAAAGCAACGAGTCCAGGCCTGTTCTCTAGGGGTTGTCGAAAGGCATTCTGGGAAACATAGGAAATCGCTAACTGAAGCAGAAGTAGACTAGGCAGGTTGAGGGAAAGTGGGAACACCAAGAAAGTAAATTACAACATTTCAACACCAAATAACCGGAATGCATCGAACATCACAATTTGATGAGATCTACCTGGATTTTTCCTTGAAGTTCACACTGAGCACCAAGGAAATACTGATACTCCACCAGTACAGTGCAATCCATGTCAGCAAAATATCACATGTACTGTTTACCACAAAAAAATATATACAATATACAAATATCACATGTAAGTTATAGTTACATGTAGTTATATTATGTAAGTCAATTCATATGCACTGGGTTTATTTATTACCGGGGGTGCACAACATTTTTTAAATTTTTTATTTGATCCAAACATTGACTACTAATAGAGCTACTAAACTATTAACTATTATTTATTTATTGAATTGGGACAGTGCACATTAATCAACATATCAGCATTACACATCAATGAAAATAAACCGGAATTAGCACAATTGCTAAATTTCATACGTAGTCCCCATCCGTAGTCATGTGTATCATCCAATCACCCACTGCGGTCAAGTGAGCCGTGCTTCAATTTTCGTTGTAGGTCTACTTGTGTAATTACGGTATTTGGAACGGAGCGATGCCATCTAAATTTAAAATACCGTAAAGTACACCAGTAGACGCCAAACAAAATTAAAAGCGCGGCTCACTTGACCGCAGTAACCACCCGCATCAAACTATAACCGCAATGTGATTTGTCCGTCAGTACCCGGGCCCCTGGGAACCCACGTAGTTGGCACGACCAAACAAACATCACACAAACAGCGACAAGCATCCACCCCGAAACTACCCGAGATCTCACTCTCATTTTTAGCGTGGCACTTTTTGCGTGTTTGCGTTGCTCCCTCATTAAAGATCTACAGAAGTGGAAAGATTAAATCCTTTGAGCTTTAACCCACTGTCCCCACTCATTGCCGCACAGCACTATTCTGATGGATGAAGGCAATCTAAGGCCCGCTACCTCCCCGGCACTCAGGGAGAACACTTCTGTATACGCTGCACTTCCTCCCAGCCTCTCTGACACCGTGATTTATTGGACTGGAGCCTCCTGTCACCGGTGGCTTACCTCTACCTCGCCGGACCGCCGAGAGACCGGGAGCCTCACGCCGGCATCGCGTTGAGCCGCTACAGTGTGCTGACGGTGCAGCCCTCAACACCGTGGGCTCATAGTAGTATTATAAATGCTAATAGAGGTGTCGTGTCCAATGAGCGTCACTGCGCAGGTTGGAACTTTGAGAAAGGTTTGGTGTCAGCAAAAGCAAAGTCTTTCTCTGACCGAGTCAGTGCCGCCGCATCCGGACACTCTTATTGTGTTAGTTCTGTATATGGTGTTTATATTCATCAACATATGATCCTTGGTTGCCCAGTGCAGGCTGACTGTCCTGGAAGGGCATCCCTCCCTGCGTGGTCCTTTTTTACCCCTTTTTTTAATCAATATGTGTTCAGTTTTTGTTTCATAATGTGTGTTTGTGAAGCCCTCTGAGACTGGAACGGTGATTAAGAGCTCAATCTTGACTCCTGTGGACTGAGTTTTAAAGGTAACGGAGAACTGAACGCTGATGGTGGAGAACCTGTGGCGGTTTGGTGAGGAGTGGGCGGCGCACACACCTACGCAGGGTTGGAAAGAGTACTAAAATATCTTACTTTGCTGAAATTTGACTCAAGTAGAAATAAAATAAACTTTAAAATAAAACGCAGCTCCTTTAAAATGTACTCATTTAGTTATTGAGCTATTTTGAAGAGGTTACATACGATCTCTCCCATGCGCAAAAAGAGGACAGAATCAAAGTAAGAAAAATACTTTAAAAATTAATGAAGTAAAGCTTGAATCAACACAACTATTTATCGTTTGATATTATTATAGTAACAGAAAAATGAAAATGTCCATCCTCGTTATTCAATGACACTATTTATGTTTCCTCTGCTACTAGCTAACCAACTAGCTAGCAACAGCCATGCTAACTCCAACCAGTAATACTTTAGCTGGATGTGAACTGAGCTGCTACCGTGGATAAATCGGACTATTTAACGTTAAAGTTAGTCAACTTAACATTTCCTCCTCGTGCTTGTGCAGGTTTGGTGCGAATTGGCCGGTTTCTGATGCAATGCTAACAGAGGAGCGCCGACAGCTTTTGTACTCTGTTGTGGATGTGATTTAAAAAAAGTAAAATAAAAGTCAAGCTGCTGACTTGCCCTCGCTCGTACGTACACCGTACTGTACGTACGTAGGCCGGTCGATGAAGCCCAGCACCTGAGGGATCTCCAGCGTTGCACCACAGGAAGCCGGGCGAAGGAGAAGGAGGCTGGAGGATTATTGAATCTCTCCATGTCGGCGGAGAGGAGAGGGAATTATTTGGGGCCATTCTCTGTCGGGCTGCGTGAAATTACCCAGCTGCCCCCAGACCTATTTTTGAAAGGAGCCGCAGCTGCTAAATGGGACCGGAGCACCACTCTGCCTTGCTGTGTGTGTGTGTGTGTGTGTGTGTGTGGTGGCAATTACAATTACAAAGAAGAAAGATACGCACACAAATGCAAAAAAAAATGCTACAATTACAAAGATGGGAAGACGTTAACAAAAGCAGTTATGTGTTACAACTGATTAAAACATGATTTAACATGATTGCAAATAGAGCTGTATGAGGAAATGTACAATGCTTCTAAAACACAAGGCAAAATGTACAATTTGTGTTTATAAAGAGCTAAACACAAAAAGGAAAGTCTCAACTCCAATGAAAGAAACATAATAGATAATGAACTGGGAGAAAGCTTTACCCGTAGTTTGATATCATCCCAGAATACAAAACATCTAACGGATTTACTGATTTGAGGGATACAAACTGATAAAACTATATAGGGATGAGAACATGTTCCCTCAAAACTGTATGAATTATCCATCATTCTTGTAATAAAGCGCGTAAACCCTTTGATGCGTAAACAATTAAACCGCTTCTTTAAAAGCTCCTTCTTTAAAACATCTCCACAATATTCACCATGTTGTTTTCTGCAGTTCGTAACAGGAAAATCTCTTGCGGCGTTTTTTATAGTTGTGACCCGTGACGGAGCCGTTTCATCTTTTTCAATTAGCTTCTTAAATATAATTGTGATTATGTCATTAGAATTGTAGTTTAATTGAATTGTGGTTGACCAAGTTGTGATTAATTGTAATTGTGACCCTGTCAGTTCTTCATCAAGACGGCTGGGGTTTTTTTTTAATTGCCTTTCCTTCTTCTGTAATTACATCGGCGAGTTTGTGATTGCAGCAGCTCCGTGTGTAATCATGTTTTCTCCTGTAATCACAACAGTGTTGTTTGTGTTGTTGTTTTTTTACATTTTGTTCTTTTTGGCAGCTCCTTTGATGTTGATGGGTCTTTTTGTCATCCCTTTCTGGCATCCTTATGTGATTTCTGTGTAATTGCGACAGAAGGAGTTGTGTTAATATTTCTGAGTGTAGACAAATTCACACCGCGCTATGAGGCCTCACTTCATTAACCCGGACCTCACCCAAAGAGACCGCAATTACCCAGAGTGCACTGTCAGTCACAAAATCTTCATTTAATTGCGGCGAGAGAAGAGCTCAGGGCATTTACTTCATTAGAGTAAGAGCCCCACACTGAGTGGTCAAATAGGCAGTAAATACACATTTACACAGCTGAGAGCCCAGCAAAGGCCAACAGAGAGACGGATGGGAAATGAGCCTGAATTACCGGCGCTAACCAGCATGTCGACACTGAGCGCTGATCCAGGACCCTCTGGGAAGATTATCGGTTGCGGTCTCTCCCAAAGACTCCTGTGCTGCTCTGCTGACATTTCTCCCTGCGAAAGGAAAAGGTCTGAAGGCCTTCTCCAAACCGTCCGTCTGCTTTCTAATATCTCCCGCACACAAATAAAACCTTTAGACTTGTTAAAGACGGTTATACCCCGAATCTCCAATTTCATGAAATCAAAGATGGATGACAAACACCTCGACTTCCTCACTGCTGCCACCACAGCAGAGATGAATGCAAAAAAAAATTACCAAAATAAGTTAAATCCCTCACAGGAATGACTAAATACCATCCCCAGTTATTAAAAAGGTTTCCAAACCACTCGCTGTCCCCTCAGATGTGACAGGTGGCGGTGTCCAAGTCTGAACCGGTAAACACCATCAGGGGCCATAAATGCACAGTTGGTCGGCTTCGCACCCCCGCTGACGGCCCCCGTTACATCAACATGTCCTCCTCACTACCGTCCCACGTCCTCCCATGTGTCACACTGTCCCACAGGGACAGGCTGTCGGTGTCACGTCCCCAGAAAACAACAACAAACTGTTACTGTGGATGTGTCATCAGACATTTCTCCGGCGGGCTTGTGCATGCTCATATATCGGCCACCGATGAGATGAGCTCCAGGTGCTGGTGATGGAGATAGCGTCCAGGAGCTTTTAATCTATCCCAGTGTGTGTGTGTGTGTGTGTGTGCTGCAAGATTGTGCCTATCGCTGTTGTCGGGTGAAAACCTCCTACTGCAATTTTGGTGATTTTTTATTTTATTTTTTTATGTTTTTGAGGGATTACATGGCTCCTTTATGGGTTGAGAAAATTCTACAACCCCTTTTGGCTTATGAATCCTTTTTCAAAAGCCCGCTGGAGAAACATGGCGGTCAAGCTGAAGGCAAAGCTGCTTTTCTTACTTCCTGAAAAGTTGACAGAGATACAAGCGAGGACATTTTTGCGTCAGTCACCGCAGGGACAGACGTCGCTCTCTTGGCTTCTAGTTTCTCACCACGCGGTCAAGCACATTTCGATGCATGTTGAATATTTCTAGTGAGGATGCAGAATATGTTTCATGCATCAAAAATGAAAACAATTCACTGCCGTTACATCGCTGAGCGTAGCTGCTCATTGCAACATGTCCTTTACACACTCGTGGATCTTCCCAATCCTGTGTTTGCGGTTTTGAGTCTGAACAAGACTTTGACAAGCCTGTAAATACTGTGTTGCGTGGTTTTTGAAGAGGCTGTCAAAACAAACGGTCTGCATTCATATGGAGCCTTTACAGTACAGCCAGGCAGGATCAAGTGACTAACTGTGCACTGTGGCCTTACAGTGTCTGGATGTTGTTTGGATTGTTTGGTATTGTGCTGTTTTCTATGTTTTTCACTGAATAACAGTTAGTTTTTGTGCGTGTGTGTGTGTGTGTGTGTGTGTGTGTGTGTGTGTGTGTCCAGGGGCACGGGGAGGGTTCAGCGAGAGGCCCAGCCATGGAGGGGGACTGCCTCAGCTGTATGAAGTACCTCATGTTCATCTTCAACTTCTTCATCTTTGTGAGTTTTACCAGTTTCCCTGAACACATCACTTACACTCTGTTGGTTCCAGCATTTCCCCTTTCAAGTTTCTCAACCTGTCAGAAAGCATCTCAGAAAGTGATGTTTCCACCAATCACAGTCCCAATCAGCTGTGTTTCTTCTTGATTGGTAGAAATCAGCTGTCACTCCTACTTTGCCTTGTAAACCAATGATTAACTATGTTGCTCTTGTGGGAGGTCAGTGGAGGGCTTCAAGTCAGACTAAAGCAGTTACAATGTCATTCAAAATGTTACCGACAATTCTTCAAGGTAAAATATATGCAGTTAACTGTATGTTTAAGTAAGCAAGGCCACTAGGACAGAGGCTTCCATTATTCCATTCCATTCCAACAACAAAGTTCAGTTTAAACAGTAAAAGCCCCAGAAAAAAACTATACTGTAAGCCCATATGGAAAAGATTTGTGGCGCCCCCTATTGGCCATTTTAAAGATAGTTTTACAAACTTAGTTCAACATAAATATCTACCAATTTTGGTGATGTTTGGACAAACTGTCATTGATTTAAGGCCAAATTTGCGCCAGGCCCATGCACATGTTTGGAACTGGTGGCGCCCCCTATTGAGCGATTTCAAAATATTTTTACACACGTGGTTCAACATTGTTATCAAACATATCCTGCAAGTTTTGTAATGATTGGACAAACAATTTCTGATTTATAGTCTGATTTGTGTTATGCCACACCCATTTTTGGCATTTGTAGTGCCCCCTAGTGGTCGATTTTAATGAAACTTTCAGGGTATGTTTCAGATACTTACTGTATGTGGACATATTCTGTGAGTTTTGTAATGATTGGACAAAGAATTTCTAATTTATAGTGTGATTTGTGTTTTGCCACAACACAAATCACTTTTTTGTAGAGCACGTTGAGCTGGACTTGTGTGTCAAATTTCAAGTCAATCGGAGTCACTGTGTGAGGGGCGTGGCCTTTCCAAAATTGCGCTTTTGGGCTCATGTTTCTTGGGAAGCATTTGCACATCATTTCCAGTTATTGGGCCGAGTTTCATGGTTTTAGCTCTTTCCAGCTCACGGAAATTTGAGCCATGGCATAAGAATAATAAACCGGCAGAAAACCAATAGGCCCCTAATAAAACCCCTTCGGGTTTGAACCCTAAATATGTACGATATGAGATATGACATATGAAATATGCTCAGTATGGAATAAGATCTAGTAAGATAAAATCTTGGCGTATTAGTTTTGTTTTCTAAATGGATTACTAAAAAATTTTTTTTATCATCTTGTGCACTCCATAGTCTCGCAAAAAAGAGAATATTTTTCGGTAATCAAAAGTTATTAGTGGCAATTAAAATTGCCCCCTCAGTTTCATGGTGTGTTGATATCAA
The DNA here is from genome assembly GCA_034670385.1 of Hoplostethus mediterraneus. NCBI lineage: Eukaryota > Metazoa > Chordata > Actinopteri > Trachichthyiformes > Trachichthyidae > Hoplostethus > Hoplostethus mediterraneus. The sequence continues at coordinate 5,798,792 of JAXDDW010000004.1, read as the reverse complement.
TATTCATGGGTGTGAAGTTGCACCACTCATCTTGCTCTTCCAGCATCCAGATTAAAAAACCTTACAAACATTCTCAGTCAAGGCCCCTTGACTTTGGAGGAGGTCCGGGTGTGATCCGTGGTGGACTGTACATTTAAAATGTGTTTTATTTATTTTTTGCACTAAATCAAAACAAAGAAAAACTGGATTGCTGGAATACAGAATCCAATCATTCTGTCTCTGTCAGTTCCTCCTTGATTGCAGAAGCATATTCTGGTTCATTTAACTCACAGCTGAATGACTTCGCTTCAGAGGCTTTGATTTATTTTTGTGTCAAGATGAGATTGCTAAAAAAAAAATCAAAAGTTGCACATGATTGCTTTAATAAGTCATTTTTTCTTTCCAAAGTTCTGAAAAGCAGTCACTCACTCTGTTTCCTCGGTTCACTCTATCTATCTATCTATCTATCTATCTATCTATCTATCTGTCTGTCTGTCTGTCTGTCTGTCTGTCTGTCTGTCTGTCTGTCTATCTATCTATCTATCTATCTACCTGTCAGTCTGTCTGTCTGTCTGTCTGTCTTTCTATCTGTCTGTGTCCCTATCTGCCAGTCTGTCTATCTAACCATCTAACCATCTAACCAGCTACCTGTCTCACCCCCAGCTGGGCGGCTCCTTTCTGCTGGGTGTCGGTGTGTGGGTGCTGGTGGACCCGATGGGCTTCAGGGAGATTGTGGCCGCCAACCCGCTGCTGTTCATGGGGGTGTATGTGATCCTGGCCCTGGGGGGCCTGCTGTTCCTGCTGGGCTTCCTGGGCTGCTGCGGGGCCATCCGCGAGAATAAGTGTCTCCTGCTGTTTGTGAGTCTCCTGCGGTCAGCTCACTGGCAATAAGCGTCATTTGAGGAGTTTATCGCACCATGAACGGGTTTGACACTGCATTCATACTGAAGTGAGGGAATTACTCATTAAGGAGCCCTTGCAAGCAGTGATGTAGTGCTGAGTAAAAAGGTGTTAAAACTATGACCTCCAAGTGTGAGCATATAGGTCATCATAAGGCAAACCAACCAAAATAAATGAGATTTTGAGAAATCTCTCATTTATGCTTTTTCCCCCTAAAGCAGAACCCTATTTTCCCCTATTTTTCCGTCACATTCTACCAATTCTTCACCAGAGTAGCTACTTACATCCTGCTCGCTAGGATGCAACTCTCTAGTACGCTCCACACATCAATCCTAAAAGCATCCAAAGAAAAAATGAAAATGTAATATATATATTTCAGAGTGAGTGCCAGCTATGTTGAAAAAGACATAGTTTTGGTTGATTTCTGGAGCATCCGTTGGGCCACTAGGACTGTTAGAGAGTCCAGACTAGCAAGATGGAAGCAGCTCTTGAGTGAAGCAAAATGCTGGGAAAATAGGGTACAGGTCAGGGGTTATGCTTTAAAAGACCCATATATTATGCTGGTACTACTTAAAATATATAATATATAAGATTAAAACATTAAAAAAAATAAAATATAAAACATCCTATAAATGTATATTATAGAGACGTGCCTTATATCAGCCTAAAAAAGTGGCTAAATTCTATTCCACAAATAAAAAGGTGCTTCTAGGGAATGTAAGACCACAGAAAGACAACACAAGTTCGCCATCTGGAGGAGTATAATGTAACTGTAGTTCAAATATCTACTAGACGTATTACTACCAGTGTGTTGTGTAAACTATACTGTACTCTGCACTGGCAAATATTTCATGTTTTTCATTTATTTGTAATGACAATCCATGTAGAGTACGGTGTCGACTGTAGTGATCCGTATGAAGCATTAGCAGGCTGGCTAGCAGACGTGGTTTCTGACTTGTCTTTCTCTCTGTGCTTCATGCAGTTCTTCATGCTCATCCTCTTCATCTTCCTGGCCGAGTTGGCAGTAGCCATCCTGGCTTTCCTCTTCCGGGAGCATGTGAGTCATTTTTACTGGGATCGATTCACATGATCAGCGGGCAAACGCAGTAATCAGTACACAGTCGATGTATTGCTGTGACCACCAGGACATTTACTGGCAAAAATCCACACGCTTGCTACACTATGGTGTGGCTCTTTTCATGATGCAGATGAAAAGAGCCACATGGATGAGGGATGGATGATAAAGGAATATTTTTCCCCAAAATGAAAATCCAATCATCGTCTCCTCACCCCCCATGTCAGTCAAAAGTCCACTGAAGTTTAACGGGGACGTCTCTTTACAGCTACAGAGGAATAAGACGTTCATCGTGTTTCTCCAAACAGTTTGTGCAGCATAATCCAAGTGTTTTGCAGCTATTGTATAGTACTGTGGGTTGAAAAGTCCAATATTTGCCTCATTATCTGCTGTATTTTTTCTCACTGACAGTACTTTGATCTAGAAGACACCAACAGTCACCCTACAGTAGCAAGCAGATTCTTCCACCTGAGTGTTGTAGGGCAATCAGAGTAAGAGGAAAATTTAGGAGATGACGAGGTGGGTATTGGACGGCGCACTCATGTGGCTACAAAACACTTATTATGCTGCACGAGCTGATTGGAGAAATTTGATGTAAAAATTGTGGGGGGTTTTTGTGGGGTTTTTTGCGTTGTAAAAAGGTGTTTTATGCACTTTTGTGTTTTCATGTTTATATGTTTTTATGCAAGGAGAATTGGGAACAGTAAAGTAAAGGATTGAATATTGCATTGGCGGCTCAGTGGTTACCACTGGAGTTTGCATGCACTCTGAATGTGTTTGTCTTCCTGTTACCTGAATAAGCAGGTGAATGAATGAATGAATGTGTCTCTGCAGCTGACCAGACAGTACTTCACCAGGGAGCTGAAGCGTCACTACCAAGGCCACAACAACACTGAAGTCTTCACATCCACATGGAACGCCATCATGACCACGGTGAAGCCTTTCATTTACCAATTACTCTGTCTGTTTTTCTGTGTACCATTTCCAACATCATAATCAAAACCTTGTGGATGTCTCTGCAGCCCAGTTTTTTTTTTTTCCCCCTGGCGCCAGCATCTCATTTCCTGTCCTTTTCCCTCACGTCATGCTCTTTGTCCAGTTTGATTGCTGTGGAGTAACCAGCCCCGAGGACTTCGAGGAGAGCCTCTTCAGGCTCCTCAACCCCAGTAAGCTGGTCCCCGAGGCCTGTTGCCAGAGGAACAGTTACCTTGGAGACGTGGAGTACATCAGCGTGGAGCAGTGTGTGAGCGGCAGCATGGCCTTCCGACACAACAAGGTCATAAGAAACACACACACACACACACACACACACACACACACACACACACGTGAATGCAGATGTAGTATCAGGGTCAGAATTGAATGTAGGCTCGGAGGAAAAATGCCCTTGAATTAAAAAATGAGGGGCAAAAAAAAAGACATAAGGAGTACCCTGTTTTTCATTTCACCCTAGCAACATTTTTCATTGAGTTGTTGAATACTTGTCCCCCGTGGGCCACCGTAGGTGATGTGTGGGAGCCTACAACCTGGTGATTCTTTCCAGTACGTTCTGGGAGAGAGAAAAACGGAGCAGGTTTTGATCAGAAAACAAGCAAGTAAACAGCCTGAAGCAGTAGAAAAGGTTGGCACCACGCAGCCGGCGGTACGAGAACATACCGACCCCACACAAAACCACTGCATCCACAAACACTAAAACAAAACTCCACATGGAGGGGTGGTAGGCCTGCCGCCAGTTTCCAGCAAGGGAAAATAAATTAAAACAAATCTTAGTGGTACATATTGAGTGTTTGATTGCCAATGTGCAATGCAACATATTATTCATAGATACATTTTGAATAGGACCAAAACGCCCGATCAAGGAGAAGAAGAAGAAATGCCCTCTGAAAGTTAAAGTGTTGAGAAATAGACACACCACATGTTTTTCCCGGTGCTCTTTTCATGAAGGACGTGGTGAACGTCCATTTAGATGAGGTCTGTGTCTCCTTGCAGGGCTGCTACTCGGCGATGGTCGACTACTTTGAGACCTACATTTACCTGGCGGGGGCCCTGGCCATCGTGGTGCTGACAATCGAGGTATGTTCATTCATTCATTCATTGATCTTCAGCCTTGTTTGCGTGTGTGTGTGTGTGTGTGTGTGTGTGTGTGTGTGTGTGTGTGTGTGTGTGTGTGTGGGCTGGTATAGACAGTAGATTTGTATTAACAGAAACAAGTGTGCCACGACTTTGTAAGGTGTTAGAGTACTCTTTGGTAATTAGTAATTGAATGCATTAGGTTTTTTTTGTTATTGTAATTCGTTACTTTTTATTTTTACTTTTTAACTTTTTTTCTTCCATGTACATGTTTAATTTTTTTAATGGCAAAAAAAACCACGATCTAAGTCTGCTATGAATGACATCAGCTTCCTGTTTTAACACCAGACCAACAGTCTTATATTGTATTTTAAAACAATGATGGAAGTCATATTACTACAACAATTTCTCAAAAGTACTCAAACAAATTACTTTCAATAAAGAGTAACTTTGTAACATAACTAGTTACTTTCAAGGTAGGTAACGAAGTCAAGTAACTAATTACTTCCTAATTAATAACCTCCCCGTCTTGTCTCGTTCTCTCCCCAGCTCTTCGCCATGGTGTTTGCCATGTGTTTATTCAGAGGCATCCAGTAACGTACCACGGCCACCAAGCACAAGAATGCAGAAGAAACAACTGTAAAAATAGGAAACGTATTTGTACAGTGATGGTCTTTTTACGTGTCTCCGTGGATAATGTGGTATCAGTTTGTACGTCACGGCGTTGGAGCAGAGGTGGAACATCCAGGTTCGGAAAGTAAAAGGACTTGCATTTTATTTCGTTTTTTTAATTGGTTCCAATCGACAGCATGGGGAGGGGCTAATAATTGCGATCCAGGTGTTAAGAGCACAAGTTGAGAAAAATCCTGGAAGGACTTTTACTTCCTGAACCCAGAGTTTTCCACCTCTGCTGTTGAGGTAGCAGAAATGACAGGACACAGGGGGACAAGAAATAAACCGGAACTACGCCGACTTTTTGGAAATCTTCTCATTTGTCAACTTCGCTTTCCCATGTGATGATAGGAGTGAACACCAAAACCATCTCTGGTGTCTCTCTCTGTCCTGGTCACATGCTAACACGTTAGCATATGTTACATTAATCCAGAGTCTGCCAATCCTCTCGTCACATAAAGAGGAAGTTGACCAGCCATTTTCCTATAAAGTCGGTGTAACCTGCCTGACATATCCAATACATAACAATAATAATAACAATAATAATATTGTTATTAATAATAATGGGGCCCAGTTCTTCACTCTCTGTCCCAAACGTAGGAGCTTAGCTGAGAGAGTTGGTCCATTCATGCAGGGTTCAATGTAAAGTATTAGGGTGTTCAGTATTGAGGCCATGGAGCACCTGTAAATTCATGCATCCTCACTGTGTGTGTGTGTGTGTGTGTGTGGTGTGTGTGTGTGTGTGCATTTGTAAATACAGGATGCACCAGTAGGACTGTGCCAGTGTACAGTTTGTCTTCTTCTTCTTTGTTCATAGTGTAATGATGTTCATTGCATCGGTGGTTATAAAATGGGAGTTTATTCTTTCTGTACATGTGTTTGAAACCTCCGGGTTATTATTTGTAAATGGCACTGATTGACATTAAAATGATTTCTGTGATGTTAGCGATGTTGCAGTTTGTCCCTCAATGCAGAAACAGAAAGATGATGTCCGATTTGAAAGGATCAAATTACCGCCTGAACCCTAGGGGCCTTCCTATGCGTGGTAACCATAGATTCAGTACACTGTTGTGCTCATGTCAAGGCATGTAGGGTGATATTAAAAACAAAAGTGAGAAGAGAGGCAGGCTTCACTCCTGACATTTGCTCTGCGTACCCTTTATTAATCCGCTGCCAAATGTGGAGAACAGCATCTCTTGTAGGTACGAGGACGGCTGCACTGTGCTTGGGATTGGTGTTGTCACACCTGGTGGGAGAAGGTAAGTTTCCAACGCAGAAACCACCTGAAATTTAGGTTAACTGTATCCCCTAATGAATCTCAGGGCCTGGACGTGCTATAGATAATAATGCAGGAATTATCTGTTAAAGGACCGTTCCAGTGTGATTGGATTTTCTGCTCATTTTTACGTTTTCCCTTCATGTAATGTTAATTCTGACTGTTTATACGTGCATGCACCATGATGAAAGATATTTTTAAGTTCACTTCCAAACGGCATAGAAAACCTCCATGGTGTCTGATTCAGTAAAGGTGATCCATCACTGTGAATGAGAAGGTGACATCAGGGTAAGGCGCCAGATTCAATAAAAGCCTCTTAGGAACTTTAGTCTTAAGAAAAAAGGTAGGAAAAGTCATATTCATCAAAATAGTTCTTACTTAACTTTCTTTATGTTTGGCTTCCTTCTTAAAAGTAAAGTTCTGAAATGTGTTGTTCATTTTTTTCTTAACTTTAAAGCCCCAGGAAACTTGGCTTGAAATAGTAAAAATGAATATATGATATCAAAGTTTAGTGTCTAATTAAGCATCCACAAAAATCTGAGTGAAAATAAACTTTCAGAAATATTAGAAAACCTCGTTCAAAAACAGCTCATTTAGCTGTTTAGACCATTTCTCAGGACTGTGTAGGCGTGTCAGATCAGGATTTGATTGACATCCTGACACGTGGATAGCTACGCCCATGTCAAACTGTCAAGCTGTTGCACCTGTTGGGGGAGGGACAACTGACGTGCATTTTTTAATGATTGGATGAATTAATTCTAATATTTTTCTATTTCTTTTTTTCCCCCTAATATTTCTGAACGATTATTTTCATTTTTGTGGATGCTTAATTAGACACTAAACTTTGATATCATATATTAATTTTTACTATTTCAAGCCAAGTTTCCTGGGGCTTTAAGAAAAAAGGTAGGAAAAGTCATATTCGTCAAAATAGTTCTTACTTAACTTTATGTTTGGCTTCCTAAGAAAAAAAACTTCTTAAAAGTAAAGTTCTGAAATGTGTTGTTCATTTTTTTCTTAACTTTAAGAAAACCTTCCACTTAAATTGTTGCCGTGCAGTTTAAACACACGTCCGCTTTTTCCTCTCCAAAACAAAACCTTCGACCAATAGCTAACGTTAGTTACCGTAGGGCCCGCCTCCTGTCAATCACGACCCAGTCAAGTCAACATAGTCTGTAAAATGTAAATAGTCACATAGTCTGTAAAACAAAAATGACAGCATGCAGCTTTAATTTGCTGCCTTCTTCTTTACTGGGAGTTATTTGTATGATTCACACAGTGGTAGTTTGAAAATATTCACTTTTAAAACAACTAAAATAAACACAGGTGATCTTGTAACGTGACAAAGCATTGGAAAACGATTCACAGTGATGTAAAACAGGAAGGGAGTGCAGGAAATGAGCGAAAAAAAATCGTTGTGATGTACCGCCTCTTCTGGTCTCTAGGCAGCGGTGTAACGGTGCTGTCCCAGCCGGGTCGGCGGGTCACCTTGCCCTGTTCCTACCACTATGAGGACCACGCTCACATCACACAGCTCTCAGTGCAGTGGAGGAGCCCACTGAACACACTCCTGTGTCACTACATCAAACACAAGGCTTTCCAGAACTGCACCCTGGGCTATGACATCTCCTACACGCCGGGCAGCATCACGCTCACTATCCAACGGGTCAAAATGGACGACTTCGGGGTTCACGTTTGTTCCGTGAGCAAACGCCACGAGTTCTCGGACTACAGCGTCAAACTGGCCGTGGTGACCGGTGAGTCGGTTCAAAAAATGAATGTACACATGTGTTACTGATCACAGCCCTCTTGTGAGGTGCGGTATTGTGGGCTGACAGGATGGTAAACAGGTTGTGGTTGTTTCTCTAGAGCCCGTCACTTCAGCACCAACCAGCGGCTGGACTCAGTCAGGTACGTTCACATGTCAGACACAGCCCAGGAATGGTTCACCCCAAAATGAAACCTCATTGTCAGTGGGAACTCTGTTGATATTTGTATGACCACCAAACACACAGCCCCCGAGTTGGCCCCTGAGTTGGCCCCGAGTTGGCCTCCGAGTTAGACCTAAGTTGGCCCCGAGTTGGCCTTGAGTTAGACCTAAATTGGCCCCGAGTTGGCCCCGAGTTGGCCTCAGAGTTAGACCTAAGTTGGCCCCGAGTTGGCCTCGAGTTAGACCTAAGTTGGCCCCGAGTTGGCCTCGAGTTAGACCTAAGTTGGCCCCGAGTTGGCCTCGAGTTAGACCTAAGTTGGCCCCGAGTTGGCCTCGAGTTAGACCTAAATTGGCCCCGAGTTGGCCTCGAGTTAGACCTAAATTGGCCCCGAGTTGGCCTCGAGTTAGACCTAAGTTGGCCCCGAGTTGGCCTCGAGTTAGACCTAAATTGGCCCCGAGTTGGCCTCGAGTTAGACCTAAATTGGCCCCGAGTTGGCCTCGAGTTAGCCCCCGGAGTTCAATCTCAGATTTCTCCCAAACTATTCAAGTTAACGGGGCCATCTTTTTACAGCTCCTAAAACAACATTCAATGTCCGTCAGATTTTTCAAAACAGCTTTTGAAGAATAATTCAAGTGTTTTGCAGCCAAACAATTGTACCGTGGGTCCAAAAGTCGACTATTGCCTTATACCTTATTTATCTCCTATATTTTCCTCACTGACTATGCTCTGGCCATGCTACAGCGCTCTGGTGGAAGCTTGCTATTGCAGGATGTGCACGTGTTTTCTAACTTTAGTGTCACATTGTGAATGGGGTTCATCTTGAATTAGGCATATGAACTGAAGATGATGCCTTCAGGTAACCATGTTCGTGTCCAACTAATGATGTGAACCTTTGTCTCCTTAGGTCAGACCAGGAGGCTCATTCTGCTGCATGCTTTGTCCCTCTTCCTTTGCATACAGGAGATCAACAGCTCAAGGACTTTATTCATTGTGTGATGAATCCACATAAACTTACTTTTTAAAACTATCTTGAAAAAAAAACCTAAACCCATGTAGCCACTCCCATTCTGTGCACAACCCTCAATATAATCTGCCTAATAAATGAGCATGGAAGTGTTAAGCAATGGTGTCATGTCTATATGACTCTAGTGTTATGTGTATGTGTGTGTGTGTGTGTGTGTGTGTGTGTGTGTGTGTGTGTGTGTGTGTGCGCGCGCTGTGTTGTGCTTGCATCATGTATAAGATCTTTCCAGAGGATGACATACTGCATAGAGCCTCTCACATGTCTGTACATGAGGAGCGTCCTTGTTCCTGTTGGGTTGTTGTATAGTAATGGACAGTCTGTGTGCGTGTGTGTGCGTGTGTGTGTGTGTGTGTGTGTGTGTAAGCTGACATATTGAAAGAAGACATTTTTGCAGAATTCCAATCATCAAAGCTGCTGTTGTAAAACGTCCTCACACACACTGACTGTGTGCCACAAGCTCCCTGAGTCCTTTACACACTTTGTGTCAAATATATATATACAGTACATATGATATGTGAAATAAGTGGCACAGTGCTCACAGCTTCATCTAGCTATGCATACAGGCCAGTGTCACGGGTTGAAACTAAGTGATGTGTTTATCCAAAATTATTTCTGACCATTAAAAAACCCATCAAGTAAGATTACACTGTACATTATTATTATTATTATTATTATTATTGTCATTATAATTAATATAATAACAATAATAATAATAATAATAATCAATCATTGATTTAAATGAATGAATAAATCAAAGTTTATAATAATATGAAGAATAATTTTAATATATATTATTATTCGAAACGTATTATTATCATTATAAAGTAATAAATCTATCAGACAAAGTTTATAATAAGAATGAAACTATTATTGTTATTATTATTACTGCAGATTGATTTATGATTTCGTATTTTGGGGGGGTTTGTCCCAGCTTATATCCAGGTGTGCGTTAATATTTGATATATTTGTTTCAAATGAGCGCTGCAATCCAGCCTTTTTCCACTTGATGGCGATATTACCATGACAACCAACAGTCAACTCCCATGAACCTGAAACGAACGAAATGTGGAAGAATAATAATTCACCCATTACCATTCTTTAACTCTGTATGTACCATCCATTCATTCACAAGCTGCTCTTCCCTAGCATGTAAACATGCCATGTATCTGCTGCACTTCCTGGTTCTGGAAGGTGGAAGGTTGTCTTACAGTTAAGAAAAGATTTAAGAACAAATTTGAGAACTTTGCTTTCAAGAACCCCATTTAGTCATACGTTTTTTTCTTAGGAAGCAAAATAAGAGGAAAGTTAAGAAAATACATAAGAACTATTTTGGTGAATATGACTTTTCCTAATTTTTTCTCAAGACTAAAGTTGTAAAAAAAAAATAGCACTTAAGAAGATTTTTTTTTCCTATGGGAAGTGAATGGTCACTCAACAAATCATCACCTTCACGCCATCATACAGTTTTTTTTATTAATGTTGGTAATGTTACCCAAGTGCCAAAGTCTTATATCATTATCATGTGTGCAGTGATCACCTGTTGATATTTTTAGCTGGTCACAGAATTTGTACTTTGTATATACGGGAAAGTACCTCATAATCGGGTTAAAATTTTCCACGAGCCTTGCAGTAAAATTAGAGGTTGCGATGCAGCAAAAATGGCAGGAAGTCTCCATCCTGAACTGTGACAGGGGGGTTTTGGACACTGGGCAGATTTCTGTTAACACTCTTCTAGTGTTACACGTGTGGGATCTGAGGTACTCAACATGGAACGAGGCCTGCACACACACACACACACACACACACACACACACACACACACACACACACACACACACACACACACACACACACACAACTCAAAACATCACAAAACGGGTGTAACTTGACAACCTGATGGCAGCCCTTGCAGCAGCATGGCCGTAAAAAGCGTTTGTCAGTGTGTGAGATGGAGCACTGGATCAAGTTTGTTTGTTAGCCCGTTTTCACCCACGTCTGCAAAACCCATGTCCTCGCTGCGCCTCAGCACGCAAGATAAATGGCCTAATGTCAACAGCGGGGGTTTCCTGAGGACAACCTGGACGCTTGCCAGAGTTGTGAATAAAATGTGCACGTTACACAGGGCGCGTGGGGTCGGCGTCGGCCACGTGAGCAAACTATTTCTGCTGCGCGTGTCACCGCAGAAACCGTTGGGTGTATGTTTCAGGTCAAGTAAGGTAAGTCAAATAGTTTCTGGCCTCTGGTCGCGAGGGGAAAAAAGTGTGTAAAGCCGCCAACGCAGTCATGACGCCAGTCGTGTTATTTGGTAAGGTTACTGTGACGGAGAAATTCCTGTAGTGCGTCGTGTTACGGACATTACATTACATTACGGTATGAATTATCTCTGTTGAGAAGTTTATTCACTTTTAATCTTTCAATAAACCTGCAGCTTTTCCCCCCCCACAACACGTGTAGGTGCATTTTATGAACCAATTTAAAGCAACAATACTCGAAGATGTGCAGAGTAAGACAGCACATCCTCTTGTTCTCGTTCTACCATTTAATGAAAACACTTGCAGGCTGTTGAGTGAATGCAGCTGATTTATCAAAAGTGAAAGAGACTGTAGAGTTTGTATCGCACAAGCCTTGACTGTCAAGGCAAATTCCAGTTGTGTACGCAATATCGCCATATGCAATATGGGAGTTTATTACTGTGAGGGGGAATCTGGGTATTGGGAACACAACTGGCTCTTATCTGCTGAGTTGCTTTGTCAATATTTTTCTCTTTCCCTGCACAGTGGCCTTAAAGTTGCAACTACGTATCAGTAGGAGCTCCATAAGGGGCTGGTTTATATGTCGGATACCAGCACAGGACAGTGAAAAGAGACATTTAGTTTATTTTCAAACACTAAAAATCAAAGTCTCTTTTTCATCATAAATGAAACGGCTCCATGCACTTTCAATTAGAGCTTTACTGTAGCTGGTCTTAGTGATTTCATTCATATACCTCATTAGAGGATCTACAGCATCACTGCAGAAGCAAAACTAGGTCAGAGAGAATGACATATCTAAGTTAGAAGAGGTGCTATAATTAGCAGTCTAATTTAATCCCCTTTTTGTAGCTACTGGTCCATCTGGGGGGGGGGGGGTATCTAAATGGCACTAAAAACTTCCACCACAATAAATTATCAGTCATCTTGGAAATTGTGCAAAACCATCAAATATTTTCCTGCTGTCGACTCAGACTACAGTCCACGTGAAAAGGGTAAGTATTTTAGTTGACATCTTGATATGACTTATTATTTTTCATTTTAACCGTTAGAGTTTTGTATTCAAAACTCTTCCACACTCACACAAGTCAGAGTGGCAGCATTATTATTGATTTTGAGGTTCAACATCATAATACATTGTGACAAAACCCTTAAAAAACAATATATGAGACCATTCACATCATATATGTGTGTCAGTTTATACACTATATACTGTATAGTGTCAGTAAGAGAGTCACAAACAAGAACTTAAACATTGTTACTGTTAATTGATAGTTACAATAATTGAAGAATATTTTTTTTATTATTATTATTATTATTATCATCATTATTATCATTATTATTATTATTATTATTATTATTACAGTTAGCATGTGTGACAGACTCAGTTCAGGGGTTTCTGCTGCTAAAGAGAAAGATACTGAAATTAACAATTTGTCTTTTTATAGCAACTTACATAAGAAGCTGCAGTCCCAGCCTGGCAGCAAGTCAAGTCAAGTTTCTTTGCACAGCCCTTAATCACAGTTACAGTCTGAAAAGGCGTCGCAACGGCACTTTATGAAAACAATAAATGAAAATGACACCCCGGACCTTAAACTCTCATGAAATCCTCATCAGAGAAAAAATGAAACAAAGAAACCTTGGGAAGACGTTTAATGTAACAAATAATATAATATAGATAATATAGATTGGTAATATAGAATATAAGCAAAATACACAGAATAATCAGAATAACACTTAACAGTTCTTGTTGCCATCAAGCATCAAGAACGACACCGTGGACAACAACTACCACCGGTGGCGAGGAGGGAGGAAGAGTCAAGTATCACCAAGGATGCTGATAGGATGCAGCCTCAACCTGGAAGCATCCGAACACACAGCAGACCAACTCCATCACTAACAACCAATCACACAAACAAACCAACATGAGTGACGGACACACAGACGGAGAAACAAGACACACAAACTCAATTTCCATCAGCAGAAACCTGAACTAGCCTGACCTTATACTCTATAAAGACACTGAGTCACTCTCAGCACAAAGCTCAGGCTGACCAAATCATAGTGAAAGTAAATAGGTTTAAGCCTGGATTTAAAGACATCAGTGGGATTAGCCTCTCCAGCCACAGCAGGGAAACGGCTCCACAGAAAGCAGGTGCTTTTACACGAGCGATAATACGATGATGTCATTAGAAACAGGAGGGACTGGAGCTATACTGGACAGTACTGTGCAGTCGTCTTAGGCATGTGTAAAAGAAATAAAAGAGCCATAAACATCTAAAACCAAATTTATATGAAAGAAATCTCGTGTGCCTGATACTTTTGCACAGTGCTGCATGTGGAGTTGAACAGGCCTGCAGGCTGTCTATAGATTCCTGAGGTCAGGCTCCAGTCTGACAAGCCCCTCGGGGGTTAAATTTAAAGAGATACAAGTGGTATTTTTTTGCGCCTCGCCATAATACGGATGGCCCTGACATTTCCCAGGGGAGATGTTTGTGTGCAGCGAGGAACGGCCCAGAAAGGCCAGTTTGTACAGAGCTGCCGCGACCACGTGTCTCTTTGTTACTATGGTGAAACAAGGCAGAAAGAGCAACAGGGAGGAGGGAGCGAGGGCAGAGGACTCAAGGACAACACATATTTAGTCTGGGCTGGTCCGCCGTCCCGCACAACAAATCAGAGCAAAGGGCCTGAGAACGATTTCATAAACCTTCACAGCTGATGCTAACTAAGGAGTGTTGATTCATCTAACTTGTGTGCACACGCGAGTCCAACTAGTGTCTCCAAGTCTTTCAGGGTACTCCTTTAAAAGTCAGGGAACATTTTATTTCGTGTTCATCCTTCCCGGGTGCCACCTGTCCGTCACCCCTCAGCGTGGAGGACAGCAACACCTTTATTGAGTTTTTAAACCCCGTCAATCACGCCACCGGCCCTGACTGCCCTGGCCTTCGCGTGACTTACTGCTGACTCGTGGATAACGGTTTTGGATCAAATATTAGCACCCCTGGGCGTCCCGGTGGCCTGTGGTCTGTCCTGTTTCTCTCTACTGCGAAACTATCACGATGAAAAATCACACAAAAATAATCTTACACCCCTGCAGAGAGGAAACCAAAGGGTGGCGGATGGTGTACACTTCCTGTATGATGTAATATCATCGTGGCGATCTAATTCTTAACTGGTCGTAAACTGTTTTATTCCTCTGACAGTATGATGAGAGCGAGATGATACCAAGGCAACATGAGCCTCTTCTTCTCTTATCTCAAACACATTTCCTGTTCAGGCTCTGACAGCAAGATTTTAGTAGTGGTAGTGGTAGTAGTAGTAGTAGTAGTAGTAGTAGTGATAGTGTCATGGATCCTGGCAGCGGTTCTTCCTCATAGCCTGTCTCCCTGTCTCCCTGTCTCCGCCCACCGACCTGGTTTTCCCCTCCTGCTTGTCACCTGTTCCTGCCCAGCCTATCAGAGGATTCACTCAATTCCAGCCTCCACACCTGAATGCTATTCTAATCAGCATTTAGTATAAATAGAGACCCGTTCCTGCAGTTCCCTGCCACAATGTTTTAGTTTGCCTAGATGGAATAGCCTGAGTATCAGACCTGGGGCCTGTTCCAAGAAGCAGGTTCAGCAAACTAAGTCTAACCCTGAGTTGACTCATTCCGAGATGGCCAAGTCTGAGTTTTCGGTTCCAGAACGGCTGATTTGAGTTAGTTCAATCAACTTTGAGTATGTTCACCCTGAGTTAAGCGCGTGCGCGACGACAATAAAAAGCCATCAGCAATGGAGGTCCGATACTACGATTCACCATGGCAACCAGCAAGCAGAAGGGTCGTAAGGAGAGGGAATTGGCGTGGGAGAGAATCGCTGCCCAAGTCAATGCGTACGTTTGAATGCAGTAGTGTATTAATTTAACATTTAACCACACTTTCTTATAATATTACCTACATGTGAGAAAGTGGTGGAATAGTATTGGGGAAAAAATATTTTCATTTAGGTGCAATCCCATGGGCGCAAAGCGCACTTGGCAGCAGCTGAAAATGATCATGATGATCAATCATTTAGCAGACGCTTTTATCCAAAGAGACTTACAAAGGTGACAGTTAACACTATGTGGGGATTGAACCCACAACACTGGCGCAGGAATAGGGGAGACACCGAGGCTTTTTGTCCCCCCACTTTCAGGTATTGGGGGGGGGGGAAAGAAGGTTTTTTTTGCCCCCCACACAGCTCTGTTACTACCAGGTATTACGGTAATAGAATGTTGGTGATCGTCTCTAGTCTATAGCGGCTAGAGTAGCGACAGTACCGAATGCCGCGGTTCCCACCGGCCGCGGGCGCACGGCAGGCAGGCGGACGTGTGTCCGCGCACGCACCTCATAGAAATACATTGTCTATGCACAATATCTGCATCATATCACCACATATAAATGTTTTTCAACCTACTAATAGTTTTACTAGTGTTATTAATTATTTTAGTACATATTTTATTTTAATATAGGCCATAATGAAAAAGGGAACAGAGACAATCACCATTATGGGATGAATGAAGTTAAATCAAGTCATACTTTTTGCATATAACCAGTTATTCCCGTTTTTATAATGCTTTTCTTTATTATAGTATACAAATATATATATATATATTTTTTCAATTAATTAAGACTATGCTTACTTCTGTTTTCATAATGTGCTCTGAAAAAGCAGTTACGCGTCTGTGCACGTGCGCGTCCGGTGGGTACGGGGCGTAACCACTACGTGTCCCTCCACTACATGGTACAATCCGGCGCCGTTGGGCTGACCCCCGTTGTGTTTCATGCCTCCAGGTGTCTGCATGGACGGGATGGATCACGTGACCCCTTTTAACATAACGTCTGACGGATTCCTGAGTATTATTTCATTCGATCCAGTTCGTCTGGTCCTGCGTTGAGGTTTTCCACTTCTAAGCATTAAGTAAATAAACTATTTAATGTACGAGTGATGTAGCTGGCGTCCTATAGGATGTGCGTCAACTCCCTAAGCCACACCAGTCAGTTCTGGACACTCTTGACTTCTTCTCGGTGCAATAAATCGAAGCCTTACGACAATTCCAGGAAAGTTCTGGTCCCTGCTGTGATTAACGTTTGCTCTGCTGCTCTGCTGCAGGCTTTATGTCCTCTAGTGAGCAGTCGGAGGGGCTGCCCAGACGCTGCAGCTACAGAACAGGCTTCGAAAACAAGCTTGGTTCCTATCAGGTGAAAGAATCAGTCAGACCATCATTACCATACACGCCAATCACGTGGGTGCTCTGGTGCTTGAGCACCCACGGGGAAGGCCGATTAAAAAATAAATTAATAAATACATTTAAAAAACTGCATCTTTTTAAAAAAAAACGCATCTATTTATTCTATTATTACTTATTATTATCGGTGAACGTTTTAACTACAAATCGCATTATCCCATTAAACTTGTTACAGCTCTGTGTGTGTGTAGGCTACGTTAAGGGGCGTGGTCACGCAGCCAACTGCCAATGTAACGTTAGAGTCGGCTAAACCAACGTTCCATCGTTGCTACTAGCAACAGCATGTGTGAAACACGGTGATGATCGGGAAAAAACGTACAAATTTGTAATTAAAAAACGGAGAGAGATACCGAGTGTAAAGACAGTCAAAGTGAGGATCCACCACCAGTGATGAATTTGTAGCAGAGCAGTGTTGCATTTGGTTTGGGTGTGTGTCTACGTTGACAGATGACAGCAGCCTGCACCACGGTAATTACTAAAGCAAGCGCAATAAAAGTGATTTTGTGACAATATTCACCTTGGTGGTATTCACTTCATTTGAGCACCCAGTGGCAAAAACATAAATCGGTGCCTATGATCATTACTACTACTACTACTACTACTACTACTACCAACACCTGTCAGGCAAACAGGCTGGGACTCACACGCAGAGAAGAACAGACACGCTTGTAAAAGTTCAACACCAATTTATTAGTGTGAGATCCAAGACAGTCCAGGTCAATACCGAACAGGTAACAGGGCGATATTCAAGACGAAGTAATTCGCATAGTCGGGAGAGGATTTTGAGACCCCGATTAGATGTTCTATGTCCAGGATGGAAAAGCTGTCCAAGATATAATATGCCGTTTACAGTTCACGGAGTACGCTACCACCACCCCGAGCAGTCAAATAAAGACACCTTTCATTTGGTCTTCTTTATTTCCTACAAAAACAAAAGCAACAGTTAATATTTTATATTGTTCCAACAACACATTTCACCTGTGACCATGCACCCACCTCTAACTTATGTTCCAGTAATTACATTTCTAGATCTGCCTTTCCAATTTGCCACCCCAAGTACACCACTTGAAGTATCTCTGGCTCATACAGCTCAGTTGGTAGAGCATGAGACTCTCAGTCTCAGGGTTGTGGGTCAACGGCGCCGGATTGTACCACGTAGTGGGGGGACACGTAGTGGTTACGCCCCGTACCCACCGGACGCGCACTGACGCGTAATTGCGCGCGCACTTTTGCACGGAACTGAACCTACCAGACGCGCAAGAACACAGACGCGTAACTGCTTTTTCAGAGCATATTATGAAAACAGAAGTAAGCATAGTCTTAATTAATTGAACAAATATATGTATACTATAATAAAGAAAAGCATTATAAAAACGGGAATAACTGGTTATATGCAAAAAGTATGACTTGATTTAACTTCATTCATCCCATAATGGTGATTATCTCTGTTCCCTTTTTCATTATGGCCTATATTAAAATAAAATATGTATTAAAATAATTAATAACACTAGTAAAGCTATTAGTAGGTTTAAAAACATTTATATGTGGTGATATGATGCAGATATTGTGCATAGACAATGTATTTCTATGAGGTGCGCGCGTGGACACACGCGGGCGGGCAGTATTTTTTCCGTCCCGAGTGGAAAAATCAGCTCCACGTGGGATCCGCGGCATTCGGTACTGTCGCTACTCTAGCCGCTAGAGTCTAGACTAGAGACGATCGCCAACATTCTATTACCGTAATACCTGGTAGTAACAGAGCTGTGTGGGGGGCAAAAACTTTTTTTCCCCCCCAATACCTGAAAGTGGGGGGACAAAAAGTCGCGGTGTCCCCCCTATTCCGGCGCCAGTGGGTTAGCCTGGTGTTGATGCTGTACGTCACATCAGGCGTCTTATGCCGGGATCAGACTACACAATATTTTTGTCTGTTACGATGGTCACTGTGTCAGATTAGGCGATATAGAGTGATTAAATTTGTGCCGCGACTTGGCCGAGAGACATGACAGACTACACGTTGGTCACGACCAATAATCGCTTGCCTACGTGCGTGATGTCATCAGAAAGCAGGTGCTAGGCAACGAGAATGTAAACCAATAATGGCGTCCGAAGCGGTATGCATGATATTAGCTATTAGATATTAGTCGTGTGTTCCGAAAAGCCAAAAAATAGAAAAAACCAAGAACCCGTTCTTGGGTCGCATGAAGAGAACAGTATGGGTTGTCAATCCTTCAAAGAGAACTTGAGGTAAAAATAACGAATGTTGTAGCCTGTAGTGAAACCTAAATGTAGCTAGCTAGCTAGCATCCACAGGGGTGTTGTTGCCAGAGCTCGACAAACCTTTCCTCTGTTTCATAGTTCCACCTAGCGGCACCAACAACTTCGTTCCTCTTTCGCTTCGACATGTTTGTTTATAGCGCTCCGTGCTCCTATTGGTCAACGCACAGAACAAAAAAGTAGAAAATTCCATTACAGGGCTGTTGCCACTGGTTCTGGCTGTCCAGGGTCAGTCTAAACCAGCTCTTAGCCACTGTTACCGTCAGAAACCGCTGACCCAGGAGCAGAAACCACTGAAGACAACACGACCTTGTTATTATTATTGCTATATTTCTATTGTTTCCCTTGTTTTTTTCACTTCCTTGTACCGTATACCTTGTGTATTCTGTGCATCTGACAACTAAAGCTGAGCTGATGCATGAGGCCGAGCGGATGGAGGGCTTTGACGAGACATCCATGTCGATTGTGTCCTCGGCTTCTGGCTAACTGCTGGCATTCTGTCTGACACTTATTCAGATGAGTGGGAAGCGTTTTTTGTTTCCCAGAGCCGAGCCCTTAAATAAGAGCCAAGGTCAGAGGGAAGATGCTTGGCGACTCACCAGGGTGAAAACATGTTTCCCGTAAATAGAAACACGTGGCTGGACCGTGAACAGGAATTGCTGCGAACGTCAATCAATGAAGCTGACAGAAATGTTAGGACGCAAACCGCCGTGTCTGTGTCATGTCAGGCATCACTAACTTTTATCCCCCCCCAAATCAACCACCGATAACGATACAGGAAGAAAGTTTAGATTACGACCCTCACTGGAAATGCTGAAGGAAACCACAGAGCGCTGTCGACGACGATCACAGCTCTTTTGACCATCGATTTTGGTTCTATCATTCATAAATAAATAAACAGTCACGACCTATTACACAGAGATCATATGATTACATAGAATAAAATAAATAGCTCAACATAGAAGTTGGTAAATTCGTCGTCCTCGTGACTTTGAGGTGTCTTCAAGAGGTGTCTTCAAAAGGCCACCAGATATGGCGTCATTACTTACAGTTGTTACTGAAAGTAGCACAGAGGTAAATTATTGTTAGGATGTCGACAATTCCCACTGGATTTGAAGCCACCAAACCTCCCGTCCCCTGAGGCTTCTGTGTGTTTTGTTTATTGACTTCATAAAAGGTCATAATTTATGTGATCAGCACATCGACAACACTTTGATCTGATTGGCCTTTGGAACTTTACACAAACCTCAGACAGGCTTACACTTATCTTACACCTCCGCTATTAGAGAAATCATATTTGAAATAGTTAAATGTTCACTCTTTCAGGAATAGTCAAACCTTGCAAAACCTTAAACGAGAGAGAGAGAGAGACAGAGACAGAGACAGAGAGAGAGAGAGACAGTGAAGGAGGGAGAGAGAGGCAAGGAATGTGAGTTACATAACTGTGTTGAAATTTATCTGGAGTCACATGTTCAAAATAAATGCCTGCAGTAAAACGAAGACAGCATGCGCACACACACACACACACACGGACATTAAAGATTCAGTGGTCTGGCGGTCCATGTGAAGCGTGTGGAAAGAAGAGCAGGGAGCTCAACATGTGACTCCATGACAGGGAGGAGGGGGAGGAGCCACACCCTGATGACCTGTAGTCTACACTGAAATACTACTACTACTACTGTTACTACTACTAGTACTACTACTACTGCTGCTACTACTACTACTACTGTTACTACTACTAGTACTACTGTTATTGTACTACTACTACTACTACTACTACTACTGTTACTACTAGTAGTACTACTACTACTATTACTGTACTACTACTACTACTACTGTTACTACTACTACTACTGTACTACTACTGCTACTACTGTACTACTACTGCTACTACTGTACTACTACTGCTATTGTTACTACTACTAGTACTACTACTACTATTACTGTACTACTACTACTACTGCTACTACTACTACTACTGCTACTACTACTACTGTACTACTACTACTGTTACTACTACTACTCTACTACTACTACTACTACTACTACTGTACTACTACTATTACTACTACTACTAGTACTACTGCTACTACTACTACTACTGTACTACTAGTACTACTACTACTGTTACTACTGTACTACTACTACTAATTCTGTACTACTACTACTCTACTACTACTACTACTACTGTACTACTACTACTACTACTGTTACTACAACATGAAAACCTCCTAACTCCAATTTTGGTGACTGTTCTGTTTTAGCTTCAGTTGAAGGATTACATGTCTTTGTGTCTGGTGGTCAAACTAAAAACAAGACTGTTCTTGAAAAGTTCTTCTTCTAACTCGAGTCGTCGCTGCTCAGGTAATATTTCAGTTTCTCGGCGGCGTCCAGACGTCGATCAGAAACACTCCACCACTGGTTCAGAGAACGTGGCGTGCGATCGACTCTCCTCCGCCGCGTTTAGGTTTTCTCCTGCATCAGTTCATCAGCGGGCCGCCGACCTCCTTTTGTTTCCACCGTTTAAAATCCTTCTCAAAGAATCCTCTCGTGTTACTTTGATCACGTCACACACACACACACACACACACACACACATACAGGTAGAGCCAACCAAACCTGCAGGGCCAGACCTCAGAGCAGCAGAGGCACATGCACGCTAACATGTGTTCATGTTTGCACCTCGGGGTGAAACGCACTTAGCGCGCATCATTAGACCCGACACACCATCGATCAGCAGCTTTTGATCTCCCAGACGCTGCAGGAGGCCGGCGACCCCAAATCCCTTTTAATTACGGATGAATGGGATTATGTGGCTTGAGCATTTCAGCCCCTCAACACACACACACACACACACACACACACACACACACACACACACAAAGGCTGACTCATATACTTGACTATGGAGAGACAGATGTATCAGTTTGCCCCCATATCTACTGATATTAGCCTTTAATTAAATATCAGCCAGTCCTGTGGTGTGTTCCTCCACCTGACCAAAGGCGGTCATGTATCCCAGAGGGGGGGGTCACCCTGCTGACACTAAAACCATCAGTCTGGTTTCAATGGAGAGTTCTAGTGTCCATGATGGTCTAAGATGTTGTTTCAGAGGCTTTTTCACCCTGTTGAGAAGAGAATTCTGGGAGGAACACTGAATATTTGTCATTTTTTGGCAGCTTCAATACAAACATCTCAGTATCGGCCTTCAAAGATCAATGTACTGTATATACACAGATTAGTGGTGAAATGTAAATCACCGATACGCTTTATGAAAGACAGTAAAAGTGAGACGACTCAGCAGCACGGGGACAAGCGTTAAGACGGACAGCAGGATGAAAGGCTTCGACTCGCTGAGAAATCCTCTTGACACGCCGCTCGCTCGTGAGACCCCATATGTTTCTATTTCCACCCACGGCGTGCAGCGGGTGGACAGATGTCTCGTTGCCTGTTTGAGTACAGATCCCCCAAAAATAGCCCCCATAAAAACCCCAACCCATTGTTCATTATTCCTCAATGAACGGCTCAATGTGAAGGCCCATTGTTAGAAAAATATGTGCAAAAGGATCAAGATTTCCTTTATTCCCGTCTTATCCAGTGTAACGTTATCGCTAACAGGATATGACACGCTTGAACAATTGTGGTGTCTGTGGTCCTAAGCCGAGTGGAAGTGCAAGTCATTGCCGGGGCAGAGGGAGCGCGCTGGGTGGCGGGGAGATGGAGCTCAGGGCAACGAGAGTTGGGATAGCAACGGAGGGCAAGGTCAGACACAGTGATGAAATTCATGTCAACTGTCTCGTCCTGCTTCTTAACCTTTCCTGTGTTTCTGATGATAAATACTTTGTCCTGTGTCACCTGTTTTAGTTGTGATATCTGAGAAGCTGAAAACCTCGTAAGTCCAATGCTGGTGATTTTCATGTTTTCACTGAAGGGTTTCGTGGTCTTCAGTGGGTTGAGAAAATTCTACCATCCTCAGGTTTATGAAACCATTTCAAACTCCTGTGGATGAACTCAAAAATGCATGGAGGTGAAGCTAAAAACGATGCTGCTTAGCTCCTCAAACGTTGACATTTTGGAGATAAGAGGTTTTTTTTATTTTACAACTCAATTAAGAACAAATTATCATTGACAATGACGACCTGTCGAGAGGCAAAAGGTTTCTTGATGGGGACTTGGGGGGAAATGGATTCAAGCAGAGGTCCAGTCAGCACACCGCAGTCTCCTCATATGCCTCTTTTATTGCAAAATCAGATGTTTGGATCCATGTTGGATCTTCGTCAGGTCGGTTTTAAAAACACTGCTTCAATCTCCCATATACAAATATATATATATATATATATATATATATAGACAGAGAACATGGCAGTGGTGGCATTCAGGATGAACAAAACATAACCTCCTCAAGACAATATCCATTAAAATGAACAAAATCCATCAATTTGCACAGAAAGGACTCTCAGATAGACAAGACCTTCATGTCTATAAACATGCAAACAACTTGCGAAACATAAGATGAAGCTACCTAAGAACACCATTGCTAACATTATTGGATTTTGATAAAGAAAAACAACAGTTCTATAGGTTTGTTTTCATGATTAACACAGAATTTTACAAAAAAACCCCAGAGATAAGTAAAGAAGGCTTTACAGGCTTTACTTTGCAGAAGGAAATTTCCACCTCAGATCCTCTTCCACTGTTGGAACTCATCAGTCTGTGATCAACACATTCCAGGAGGTCTTTTTTGATGAAGTGTTGTGATTTACTTTATTGTTTAACCCACTTTCCCTCAACCCGCCCTACTAGAATAAGAGCGAGCCTGAACTTGTGGCGTTCAGCTGTGGGTTATACGTGTAGGTGGACAGAGAGATAGTGATAGTAAGAGCAAGAGAGATTGTTGATCGTTGGTCTAGAAAGAAGCCCTTGCTCTCTGATTCTGATTGGCTGACACCAAAACCTGACGGTTACCGTTGATGGTTTAGATCCATTTTCTGATATCAGACTTTCTGAGATTTTCCTTTAACGTTAGCTTGTTAGCCATTGTTTTGTCTGTTTGACATCACTGTGCACGTTAACTGTTGCACGAACCAAGTCACGTTTTATGTTCATGCAGTTGACTAGCAACAGAAACACAAAGATATGTGTGACATATCAATGACAACGTTGCGTGTTTCAGTGAAATGAAATGACAGATTGACTCCGAGATTTCTTCATAGTCACATAGTCCCTCCGCTCTGTTTCTGTGTTTGAGCCTGCTGTGGTATGAACAGTATCTACATGACACTAGCAGACATGTTTCAATTAACATTCCTATGAGCATGTTATGATAGAGACACAGCACATTTCACATGTCACTATTGAGAGTTATTATGCTGCTCGGCCATTTATCCTTTCTTTGAAATGAAATATGTCATGTATATGTCATGGAAATGCTTACCTAATGAAAAATGACTACTATATATATATCCTTGGTCCTGTGGTACTCACTAGTGAGTTTATAGTGACTGCATTGTATTTTATGTATTTCTTCAAGTTTTCTATCTTATCACTATATCCATATAATATTTATATATTACTTATAGGTATCGCTATAATATTGCTATAGTATTCCTAAAATAATGATATAGAGACTTGTAGGTATCACTATTTACTATAATAATCAATAGGGACTTATATGGATTTTTTGTATTGCTATAGTATTCTTATGTATGATGTGATAGAGATTTACTATAATATCCCTATAATGTTCCTATCATAATCCTGTTACAGTTTTGCTGTGATATTTGCACAGCATCCTTCTAAAATGTAATACAGACAAACTATAGTACAGCCTACTTGTATGAGCACGTCTGGGAACAAACGATCACATTCCGTCGCCATTAAACCCCTCTTGTCACTACCGTGAGGATAACTCTGTCAGAGGGCCACTTAAGAACCACGTTATCCCTTTATCTGAAACGGAAAATTCCCGATAATCCTATAGCGCGGCATAATGAGACGTTCCGCTTATCATGTGCCCAAATGTGAGTCAGAAGTAACGGCGACGGGCGGTAACGTAACGCGCTGTTGTTTCACGGAGCTCTTCCGCGTGACCACGTGTTTTTATAATTTCCATTTGATCTAAATATGTAAGCCTTTCTTCCCGGCTTGCCTATCGCCTCACGCCGGCCCCTATCGCACTGTCTATTTGTCAGATATGGTAGTGAGAGCACAAATCGGAGAGGCCAGTGTGTTGTGTTCCACCCGCCCCTCTCAGACACGTTGCCCTAGGAGAGGCTGCACGGGCTGGCCGCCTGGCTGCGGGGCTGCGCGGCTGCACGCTCCCACGGTCTCAGCTCCAGCAGTCGGTTCAGACCGTCGGCGGACACGGCTGGGTGTCCTCAGCTCACCGGACCGGACGGGAAACGCGTTATTATTCACTTGTGGTAAGAGCTGACGGGTTTGTTGTGGCATTTCTTTTCATCTCGCCTGGGTGATTGTGAGCGAGCGGACCGGAGCGGGCTACAAGCGGCGGTAGGATTTTAGGAGATGATGGTGTAATTGATTAACGTAGGATCGGGTCAGGTAATGGGTTGTGTTTGATGGGTGTAATACTGCACGCGGCCTTTTCTTGATAGTATCGGCTCGTTACAGTGTAGCAATTCAGTTCCTGTAGCTCGTATTTTATTTTTTATTTTTTTTACTGTCTGACTTCCAGCCTCC
This sequence comes from Hoplostethus mediterraneus, assembly GCA_034670385.1. NCBI lineage: Eukaryota > Metazoa > Chordata > Actinopteri > Trachichthyiformes > Trachichthyidae > Hoplostethus > Hoplostethus mediterraneus. The sequence continues at coordinate 5,773,375 of JAXDDW010000004.1, read as the reverse complement.
ACTACCCGGGAATAAACATCTCTCCGTTTTGTTTTCGCTAGATTGAAATCAAGTTGAATAAACGTAAATAATAAATGTAAATGTATCGGCCTCCTCACTCGTATCGGCACTCTGGCTGCATGTGAACTGGCAGGCGAAGGGAACCGGTCCATGTGTTTGGATTTTTTTTGTTATTACATAATGTTGGACGACCTGCCCGTTTGGACCGGAGGTTATTTAATCCGTTGGACTGTATTTTACATCGTGTTAGCTGGCCTCACTTTAATGTGTCTAAGTGTGTAGAACAGACACTGGACGTGATATGGTGGAGCTGTACCCACAGTAAAATACTACTAGATGTTACACGCTAGCCTTACATTACACCTAGAAATAAATGAAGCGATTGTGTGTCATGGTGTTCATTTCTCAACCTTGAAAGCTTGATTTAGTTCTTGTCAAATCTTTGCTAATCCATCTGCAAATACCTCGAGCCTTGATGATTGAAACCCATGATGCTCAAACACACTTACTGGCAGAGCACGACTGTAATGTGTTTATCCACGGGCCAGTTAGTCTCTGTCCAGATGGGGGCAATGGATTCTTAATGCACGTTGGTTGAAATGTGGTTTGTGGTTTAAAAAAAAAAAAAAGAAATTACAAATCCAACAAGACAAGCACGTGTGTTTTTTCCCCTCCATGTGACTATTCAAATACTATTCAAACTCAAATGTGTGACTATTCAAAACATTCAGATATCCAAACTATATTACACAACAGTGCAGAAGGGCAATAGTTTTTCTTCATTTCATTTCTGGCAAGCTCTTTAAAACAAGGTGTGTTTGGTCTCCAGGTCCGCGATGCTCTCTGCTGGCTAGGAGTCTAGTTTGCACCATGTCGACCTCGGACTCGGATTACTCCATTGACTGGCTTGCCAGTGACGAGGAGGACTACGATAGTCCAAACAGATTAAGTCCTCAACACACAGAGGCTCAGCCGCCGCCATCGTCTACCACATCCTCGAGGGGATCTCCCGGAAACCGCAACCCCTGTGGACCTACCCGGAGGACGGATGGCGACTGTGACTCTAAAGATGGAGATGTTGACCCCCCGGCCACCCTGGAGACGCCCTCAGCCACTCCAGTTCAGGGATTTACCTGCGTCGGCCAGCAGATACCTTCTTGGACCTTCTGGACTGCTTCAGAGGCTGCAGTTACCGCAAAGCATCATCAGATGAGGAAGAGAGCCGGCAGCCCTGGTTTGGAAGGACGCTGTGAAAAGCCCAAACCTGAAGACACTGAAAAAGAACTATTTTCGCAAAAGGTGAGGTGTTTTCTCTCACAGTGCCTCCTTTTGCCCTCATTTTCTCTGCCATTAACCGTGGACACATGCCAACACACACACACATAACCAGTTATAACCATTATAACCATTGTGTTAGGAACGGAAAAGCGAAAAATCCACCCCAAAACACTAGCATCCTTAAAAAAAAACAGCTATTGGTGATGTACGTTGCATTTCTGGGTCCATTTTATTTGTTGTATTTTTCATAACTGGCCCAACAGACATAGTGATATCACATCTAGATATTTCCAGCAGCTACGATTGAGTTTCATAGGAGAAAATGTTCCAGCAATCTAAAACATCAGCGGTAAACGTGTAACGCACAGCTGAATGCCACAAGTTCAGGCTCTTCTTCTGGGAAAATCCCCAAGTGAAGTAGAAGCAGGCGAGGCAGGTTGAGGGGAAACCGAAAACGTACATCACAAACTGATGATTGATGATGACTTTGATGATATGTAAATGTAAGACTATCTGAGGGTGGCATTTTCCTTTTTAAACCTCGAGAGAGTTTCATGCTACCGGGGGGTCTCATGTAACACTTGGAAAGAGTCTTGCAAAGTCAGGCCACGGTGCAACAGCTTGGCCAGCCATGTGTGACGTTGTTGATTGCTATCAGTTTCTCCATTAGCTTCTGTCAGCTGTTAATGGGAACCTCTTAAGGGCCCGAGGACATTCACTGTCAGTGGGGCTAACATGTGGGGCTAATGGCATCAGGCGAGAGTCGGCGTCGATGGGCAATCAGTCACTTTGACATAAATCGGTGGCAAATTGAAATTCAACATACATTTTTCAGCTGAAATTGATTTGGAGCAGTGTGTATTTTTGGGCTTTTCAAGGCTTCTCTCTCACACACACACACACACACACACACACACACACACACACACACTTGTTCAATTAACTGAGATCTGGATGATTATGTGCAGCAAAAAGAACTCTGTAAATGATGAAATAAAAGGTTTTCTAAATATAAAAAAAATTCTATAAAGAGCAGTAATGTCAAACACTAATGCAGAAAACAAAAAATAAACATCTAAGACCAAATTTATACAAAAAAATCTAGGGTGCCTAGGAGTTTTGCAATCAGGCACCCAGTTCTAGGACTGGAATAAGCATGGGGTGGATGGATGGTCTACTTAAGTGGCACTTTAGCATCCTGTAGTACTGATACCATGAATGACTAAACCCCGATCATCTGTTCCACGCAGTGCATGGAGCTGCAGTGCTACGTCCAGCCGCTGTCGTCCATCCTGCGAGGCCTGAGGTCGGGGAGGTACTCTGGACGTAAGTGTGTGTCTTCTAATCCCTTCCTCTACTGTTCCAACCCCCGAGTAATAGCACACAGACCGGTTTCTGGATGGAGTTGCGCCACCAACCAGATCACGCTAAAGAAAGGTGTCAAACAAGTTATGTTGGGATGGTCTCGTGAATAGGACTTAGGACTCACGATAGGACTTAAAACATATTTTAATTGAAGTTACAAGGAAATTAATGATTTTTGCTAGCTAATTTTCCATATCAAAATATTATACACATATTGAACAATACATGGCAAAAAAAATTACAATACGTTTATTTTCTCATTTTATTTTTGATATCAAAATCCCATTACTTTTACTTCCTGGAAGACGGTGTATTTTTAGCGGCTACTTCATGGTGTTCCAGTAGGCGTGAAATTACAGAAGCAAGATGCTCTCAAAATGCCACCATTTTAATCTAGAAAATATTCATTCAAATGTTTTCTCTCAATGAATTAAAATTTCTTTAGAAATGATTGCATCTCAGAAGGTGCACGGTGCAAACTGCAAATTACAGTGGCACAACCTGAAAGAGACAGACGAGGATCAAAGGCCTGAGGAGTCATTTGGCATCCTTTTAACCGAAGACTGGTTCAGAGATGAAAGGCCTGATCAAAGACACATCTGCTGGCCCACTGTTTGTCAGATAGGGGCTTAAAAGTGGTTGTTTCTCTCCTTCATGTACGCTGGTGGAGCCGAGCCAGACGTCAGAGAGGGAAATATGTGGTAAAAGAAACTGTAAATAGACTTTGGCGCACCAAGCGTCCATTGTTCAGTCTCAACCGTCCACAAGTTAAAGGACGACACCGACCTTTTGGTCCGCGATATCTGACGAGAGGATCGGCACCGAAACCATCTCTGTGTCTGGTAGATAGCTCTGTCTGGCATGCTAACGCTTTAGCATCCAGTAGGTTAAGTAATAGGCACTTAGCATTATCCAAGGCATGAAGATATATTATTAATCCAACGTTGGTAATGGTTTTTCATTCTATGGATTGTAGATTTTGTAGAAACACAATTTTTATGTTCATCATATTTTGTAAAACCTTTAGCTGTCTAGTTAACTTCGCTCACTTCCTGTGTTGCGCTCCAAATCTCGCAGGAGGAGAATCTTGCGCCATAGGAAGCCGAGGTGGAATTTGACCTAGAGCACTCGTTCGTTTGGCAGCTAGGTGGCTAGCACGATTATACATTAAAATTACTAGACGTTTCACGTTTTTATAATGTTTATGACTGTGTACTTATGAGTGCAGTTTACAGAACTACATTTCCCATCAAATGGCCTCTCTTCAACATGGTACGCTTTCTTTTCTGGTGGGTGACACCGTTCACTAGCTAAAGACCACAGCTATCTCTCGCTATGAAACAAAAACATTAGCTAGTAGCTTCACTAGCAAGCTAAGTGATGTGTTGTTTCACTTCTACACCAAGTCAACATGTTAGCTTAATGGAAAGTTTCACCCACTACGTATTTGGAACAGTCCAAACTAGGAAGTTGTCCGTATCGAATGGATGCTGGGTAGTGTAGTGTGGTGTGGTAAACATGTAAATATGTTTAATCATTCTATCAACTGGATTCCACCAAAATCAGGCCGAAGAATAAATATCAGTCAGGAATGTATTTCATAATGCTAACCACCCATGGTTTCTTAACATGCTAAAGCATTAGCATGCGACCAGACAGCGTTATCTACCGTAGACACAGATTATTTTGGTGCCAATCCTTATCAGATACTGAGTAAGGCGATCGGTCCGTTAAACTGCCGGGTCGCTGCTGAAGAGTTGGTGTGGTGTGGAGTGAAGGCATCAAATAATACAGCCGATGATCTGGAAGGTTAGGGGAGCTCGTCATGGCTGCTGCCTTCAGGTTCAGAATTGTTGGGTGATCTCGTTCCTCCTCCTCACCACAGATCTGTCTTCCCCCACAGGCCTCAGCAGCTTCCAGGAGAGTGTTGCGATGGACCGTATCCAGAGAATCATGGGGGTCCTCCAGAACCCAAACATGGGGTAAATACCTCCACTTCTTCTTCTTCTAACCCCTGGCTTCTGTGAACACCCTGGCAACACGCCAAAACCTCTTCCCTCATCCTCTACCTCCTCTATTTTCTCTGACCACATTATGCTGTTTTCTTTATCCACGTCTGCTTGATTAGATAGTCACATATCATAGCCATAAGAGATAAGCAGCTGTAACACTAGTTTAGGGCTGATTGAGCACGGACGGGATGTTTAGAAGCTCCTAGTTTCCTATCGATAAGGGAAACACAAAAACTATTGAAAGAAAGATTAACGCACAGCGAGTGAGGGGCAATAGAAAAGGAAAGAATACCACACACTCAAAAAAATGATGTAACCCAACGTTTGGGCCATGTTGTTTTTGTCAAGACGAAATTAAAATTGAATTAAAATTTAAAAAATCCACCCTGGTTATTTTTGCGGGCACACTCAAAATGTCCTGCCGTCACTAGCGTCTCACTTGGTTTCTGTTGACAGGTTTTGCCGTGGGAAACTAAACTTAACTAATTTAACTGTAAATTTTAACTGTAAATGAAACATTTTCATATGATTGTATTTAGCATCGTTAGAAAGACCGGCCTCAACCTCATTTGTTCGTTCCTCTTGGACTCTGTGTGACCTCTCCTACGCTCCTACCACTTCAAACCAGTATGACGGAGGCCATATATCCAAGTGTTATGGAAACTGGGCCATACTTTATAGGGCTTGTTTTACGCCACTTTGATGCCAGGTGGGTGGGGTTTGTCGTGCAGAACAATACTACGAGTACCATAAAGCGTGACAATCACAGGAAAACATTTGAAGGTCATTTGAGTGCATTCTGTGATTTACCACTTAGCTGACTCTATCTGAATGGCCCAGATGTGGTAAACCCCACCCACCTGGTACACCACGCACATGAAAACAAATGCCAGGAATTATTTGCGAGCACTATTAGGGGGTCCTTGGGGGATCATTTAACCAACGTCGAGCGCTTGTGAAGGTCTGCGGGACTTTTTTGCTCAAGAATTTTGAGTGGTTGCGATTGTGTTTCCTAGCTAAACAAGTAGTCAGTGTGAAAATACAATTCTTCTCTGTCTCCGTTCATTGAAATTCCCTGAAGATTCCCAACAGCTTGGCCAGTATCCGGAACGTTTCATTTTTCTAAATACCGTTGCTGTCGGGCAGAGCCGGCCCTACGCCATTAAGCGATATAAGCAGTTGCTTCAGGCCCCCTAGAAAATAATTTTTTAATGAACTGAGACAATAATGAAATAAAAATTGAAATAAAACTTCGTAAACAAAAACTGACAACATTTTGTGCACACAAATAGTGACAGAGATGGGCGAAATGGACAATTTAGGTAGGCTAAGTAATTTACTTAGCTTTAAACAAGCACTCCCAGGATTCTGTGGCTTAAAAATTCTATTCTTCGACAGTTTGCCAGCACTTAGGGGGTAATAGACAAATACTGTGTAAATGTAGTCTACTTAAAGATAGTGTCTCACTTTAGTCTTTACATGCTTATTTGTACATTATGTGTCCTTAAACTAATATTTACAATACACAAGTTGGTTCAGTGCCATGTGAAGTGGCAACACGTTACAATGAGGGAGCCCCCCAAACCAAATCCTGCTTAGGGCCCCCAAAAGTCTGGGGCCGGCCCTGCTGTTGCGGGTGAAAACCTTCTAGCAACTTCTAGTATCTCCCAACATGTCAGCTTTTCAGGAGCTAAGAAAAGCAGCCTTGTTTTCAGCTCGAACACCAGGAGTTTATCCAGCGGGGACTTGTGACGCCTCACGCAATCAATTATTGAAAAAACACGAGAGCATAAATATGTCTTGAACCACTTCTACGTGACGTCATGCTTACGGGTAGTAAAAGCGTCTGTACGCAAAGCGAGTCGGCTCCGGCTATAAACAGTAATTATTTGTCTTCGTTTATGTCGTCGCGCTTTATCTCTAGACGAGCTTGGCAGTCATTTCTATTGACTCCAGTCAACCCGAACGGTAGCGGCGGTTCTGCTCCTGATCTGTTCCTGGCAGCCGGGCGGGATCCGTCCGTCCGAGTCTCGTCTCCTATTGATCAAGTCTCCGAGCAACGTGACTGAAAGTGCAAGCGCCCGGTGGAATTACAGCTCTGTTTTTAAGAGCCGTCTGCTGGAGGAACGATGCAATATTTACTCAAGTTACATGAGTTACAACGGTTATATTTTATGTTTTACCTTTTTTTTTTTTTTTTGTAAATGTGGAAGTTAAGCGGCTCGGCAAAAGCGAGGAGAAACACTGTCACGTTTAAATTGAAATATCTGGATGACTCTCTCTCTCTCACAACCAGAGCACATCAATTTCCACCGTTTCTTTTAGTACGTCACATAAAGTTGAAATGTTTGTCTAGGAAGTGAAAGCAGGTTGGACGTGTGCGTCTGGGCTGGACCACACATCTCTCCTCACGAGGCTGGGACTAAACCCCCACCGATGGAGGGGGAGTAAATGGAAAAGGCATGACATCTTTTTTTTTAATTAATTGAATTCAACATTCAACTTAGAAATTAAAAAAGTGAGTTGAAGAAAACAGAAAAATGAGAGAATAGGACTCAAATCAAAGTACTTTTTTGAAACTGGGTTTATCTTTAAACATAAATCTAGTAAACTTAGATGTGTTTTTCCTAATAAAATCATAAGGTTTAAGATTTTCTTCAACAAAATATCATTATAATCAATGTAATTAGTTTGACTTTAATAGAACTCCTCCAGAGCTCGATGGAGTAATGAATCGATTTTTCAGGTTCACTTGTCAGCAACGTCTAAGAAACGCCATGAGATAAAAACAGGAGTGGTATGTCAGCGAGGGCATCGGCTTGGCTACAGTAGTGCTTGAAAATCCTCCTCGTAGCCGAGCGGTGGTGGTGGGGGGGGGGGCGGGGCCACTACGGGCCGCTCCAGGGCTTACTGGGCTATTTATAACCGGTGAATGGAACGAGGGCCTTCCCCCGCTGCCACGTGTGGCCCCGCAGCATGCGTGTAGAGCAGCTCACCGCGGTCACATTTCTCATGTGGAACCGAACATGCTCTACTTGTCCTCTTCGGCAGACGTCATCTGCTCCATATGTGTGTGTGTTGTGTGTGTGTTGTGTGTGTGTGTGTGTGTGTGTGTGTGGACGGACGGCATCGCGCAGGCGGCGAGGAATGAAAAGCCCTCGTTTCCCCTCCGAGGGTTTTATTTATTCAGTCATTGTGCTATCTCATGTCGTCCGCCAATCAGATAAAGCCCGAGGGCCGAATGTGTTGGCAGTGGCTTTATGGGGCTTATGTAATGGCCACTGGCTAGACACCCCTAAGCCATCTGAGCTGCTGGTGCGGTTTGTCTCTGGATGCCATTTGGTCTCTGTAATCTGCCACTGAAAAGTCCCCGGTCCCGTTAAAGACGTCGGCGGTCGTCGGCAGCGTCGCTCGCTCACCTCGTTTTTCTTTCTCCTCTCTCTCTTTTTAGCGAACGCTTTCTCAGCATTATACTGAAAATAGAAGAGATGCTCCAGAGCTGGTTCCCCCACGTGACCCCACACCTGACCGCCGCCCAGACAGACGGCACGACTCCGGCTAAGAAGCAAAAGGTGCAGAAACCATGAAAAGTGATTTAGTGGTTTTGATGGTTGTTGCTGCTCACATCGAAAACAAATTCAACCACAAAAGTATCCTGAACATTTAACTGATGTATTGATGTTCCCTGTTTCTCCAGCAGCATCACAGCAGCGCCACCCCACCTCCGACCTCCCTGTGCTGCTGTGGCGCTGACCGGGACCCCAGAGCAGCCGCCGCCGCCGCCGCCGCCGCCGCCGGTCCGCTACCCGGCTGCTACTCTTCCTCCACCCGGCTCAAGTGGCTTCACACCTCCCCCGTCTGCTCCCTGCCGACGCCCGGCTGGCCCGCCGCCGCTCCGGCGTCGCCTCGTCCCCCGCGCCGCGACCCGGAGGCCACCCAGGATAACGCCGTCTCCTCCAGCACCGACTCACAGACCGGGCCCCTCCGCCGCCCCCGACCCCTCCGCCGGGGGCCCCCGCCCTTCAAGATCAGCTCCCCTTGTCTGGAGAGACTGCTGCAGGCTAAGGAGAGCATCATCGCCCCCAGGACTATGGGAGACGGTAGCACAAGCGAGGCGAGCGGGTTGTTATAGCCGCAGGACTCCGGAGCGGCGGGCGTGGACTTGGTACGTGCTAGAACTACTACGGTGAAAATCAGCAGCTGATCTGGGGTCAGTGAGGACCGACCTGGGCCACGCAGGCCCTGAAAGGCCCCCCACAGAGCCGAGCTCAAAAGGTGGTTTGGCCTTAAAAAAAAGCATGTTTTGAAGTTGTCTCAATCCGATCTGTGTTATCAGCGAACGCGTGCACGGCGCTGACATCAGGTCAGCCTGGGCGGGTGGAGTTTCCACTCCTGGGCTGGTGGGTGGGTCTTAAAAAAATAAAAAATTGGCGACTTGTTTTGACGACAGCTGTTTTTTTGGACGCGACTGTTTAATAACGAGCAAACACGGATCTATCTTGACTGACTTCACGGGTTGTTTGAGTTGGACGGACGTCGTCTCACCAGAGTCCAAAGATCGAAAAACAATGTTGGCAGGCGGCGTTTACTCCGATGAATTCCCTAAATGAGCGAACAAAAAGGGAATAATGTGATCTGGGTCCAAGTTCTTCTGTTCATGATTTCCACGAGTCTGAATGCACATCACTCTGTACGGGGAAGCTTTACCAGCTCAACACTTTGACTGTTACTTTGTTGATCGGCTCCTTAGGCTTTGACAGATTCCTCTACCTCATGCTGGCACCACGCCACAGTTGGACCACATAACGGAGACATCTTGGCACGTTAATGCCAGATGTCAATCAGAATATCTACAATACTCCTATTAATCAGTTCCAGGCATCTATGTGATTCAGACTGGTCATTGTGCAGACTTCCAAATTACAATGAGAACAAATACATTCGGTCTCTGCGGCGCCAGTGCCCGCAAATTACTTTTGTTAATATTTTGAACTGGAACAATTACAGGGACCCAGGAGGGACAAAAGACCAGAACCATCTCCTGCCACATCCAGTTGAAGTCAACCAATACCTGTTGCCAACATCGTCCCCAGTATAAGAGTGTGAACAACACCTGTCGTTTTCCTCCACAGATTATTTACCCCCCAAAACATGGCCTTTTGTGATATTTTATACTTATGAAATAAATGTGATGTCTGCTTTCTGAAAGGAAGTGTTTTCCGCTTACTTTGCATCATTCCTTCTTTTAAGGACGGGTTTTGGTTTTCCAGTAAAACTCGCACGGAAGAAACAAATCGATTTTGAAGCATTTATTGTGTTTTTTTTTTTGTATGCTTTAGGAAACTCGGCATAGGCAATTTAGAAATTAAAACAAAATAAATATGGATATTATGTAAAACATTTTCCTAATGAAGCATTTTACACAATGTACAATATTCTTTTTCCCACCACTGGCTTGAATATTCTATACACATTTCCAAACAAAATAAACAAAAACTCCATGCAAAAACCCTGAAAATGGGATGTGGAGTAATGGAAAAAAAAAATCAATGACACTAAATGCACTTCTCGTGTGGATTGTTGTCTTAAAAACTGCTAATAAACCACAAGGTGAAAATGAAAACACTCTGAATCCGTGATGTTTTGAGTACACAGAATGGATTTAAAAACGCGCCCGTCTGCTGAGGAGTTCCTATTGGTGAAGTGAAGTCGACGCATCTCCGGGTTTTTGCTGTGTGTGTGTGTGTGTGTGTGTGTGTGTGTGTGTGTGTGAGTGTTTGTGCGGTATTCTGACAACACAGTCCATAACCATGCCCAGTTACTCCTGGGTGTGTGTGTGTGTGTGTGTGTGGAGGTGGGCGTGTCAGTAGTCCGTGTCGGAGCCCTCGGCGTTGTCCACGTTGCGGGAGAGCATGTAGTTGTCCATGTCGATGGAGCGGCAGTTGTTGATGGCGTAGCGCAGCCGCTCGGCCATGACGGCCTGGCTGGAGTAGGGCGGCAGACGCAGCTGGAAGAAGCAGGTCTGGGAGGTGGGGAGGCTGTCGTACGGCTGGAGACGAGAGAGAGAGAGAGAGACCACGTGACCGGTCGGCACGACTACACTTCAGTCGTATACAGAAAGCTGTCTACGCGACGTGAACCCGACCCCCCCCCCACCCTCCGACTCACCCTGTCCACCTTCATGATCTGAAACCTCTGGGAGATGTCGGCCGTGTTGGCGGGCAGCCGCGAGCGTCCCGAGACGAAGCGCATGAAGAGGACGCGCTCCTCGTTGGAGAACTCGTCCAGAGTCTGCCAGAACCACTGCACCAGCGAGTGCTGCTCGTCCACCTCGCGGTAGCGCACCACCTTCTTCAGCACGTCGCAGCAGATCTCCGGCATGCCGCACACCATCTGCTCCAGCTGCTTGGCCGTCAGCAGGGAGAGCAGCGGCACCGGCACGATCCACGACATGCCTTCGCGCACCGCGGCCACCTGGGAGGGGGGAGGGGGGGGGGGGTTAGCAGACATCTTTGTTTGCATTCAGGGTTAATGCCAACTTTTCGGTTTGATGATGCCAGCCAAACGTCTGAAGATGAAACGGCCGCCGTGTTATCTGTCCCATCTAAATCTTACGAGAGGAAGATATGAAACTGAAGAGCGAGGCTTGAGTTTCACTCATCGCTGGGTAACCCGCGCTGCTGCTTCAGCCTGCCAGGAAGCGCAAGAGGATCCGGTCGGGTGGTTGTAAGATGAGGACTGAATAATGCCGTTTTCTGAAGAATACGGTTTTCATGAGGCTTGATGACTCAGACAACCAGCATTTAATCAAGGACTTAAAGACTTAAAGACCCCTGAGTGGCTGGAGTGGTGAAACCTGGATGAAAAGTGAGCTGCTGGAGGAATGTGATTATAGGACCATAATGGAAACCCTCCTGTCAATCAGAATCAGTATGAATACATCATCAATACTATTTTTAACAGAATAAGTGACCTTGAGACATTCTTGGAACAGGAGTCTAGTTATTCTGAGTCATTCCTCTACGACGCCGTCTGGTCTCACCTGTCGATCGATCTCATGCAGCCTGTACTCGATCGCTCGGTCCACATATTCCTTCCTGTTGGAAAACGTGAGAGGGATACTGTTTCCTCCCGGGATGATGGGCACCATCTTGCCGTCGGCACTCTGCCCAACGAAGGAATCCAGAGGAATCATCTGAAGACACACACACACACACACACACACACACACACACACACACACACACACACAACACAATAATCAATACAGCATTGAGATACAGTCAGCGGATGTTATATGTTATATTTCAAGGATGATTTCTACTGACTGAAATCTGGTTTGGTTTTCTGAGTTACATTTTGTCTCTTATGGACACTACAGAAAGCTTTCCTTTGTATGGGGCGACAAGACGCCTGCTGCCAGCTCTTCATCAGTGCAACGCGGGATCGTAATATCGCGGCGATACATTCGCCAGATACAATTCGCATCCCATTTTCTCCAAACCGCCCATATCCAACCGAAGCCGGCAGCCAAACAGAAAAGGCGTACAAGGAGAGTCTCTTCCTCTCGTCCTCCCACACTCCCTCCTTTCATGCCAAGGCAGCAGATGCAGCCCCTTCCTCCTCCTCCTCCTCCTCCTCCTCCTCCTCCCCCCCCCCCTCCTCCCGGCGGAGAGAGCTGGCCGTGGCAGTGTTGTGGCTCGGCCTCCCAGCCCCCTTCTCCCCTCCACAAGGCTGGGAGCCCGGCCAAGTCTCCGCTAGGCAGGATATGCTGCATCAACAGTGTCCCTGGCATTCCAGGCAGCCGGGGGGCTTTACAGTGCAGGGGTTGTGCGAGGATGTTTGGACAGAAGAGGGGCTCGCGTCGGCCTCCCCTCTGTGGCGTCGGGCGGGAGGGCTGTGTGGTCTGGGCTGGGGCGATGGTATCGGTCGCCACCGCAGCCACGGATGAGGCTTTATCAGCTGGGGGAGGAACAGTGTGTACCGGGGCTGGGAGTAGTAGCCTCTTATCCACAGCCGGGTTCAAGCGGTGAGAGCTGGAGTGAACTGGTGTTTAATGCTTATCCATACCCCCCCCCCCCCCCCCCGACCTCCCTCCCCTCCCTCCCCTTAACCGCAAGGCTTACATCAGGCTTTCGCAATGCTTACAGTAAAACCGGTTCTGGCCACATTACTCCCCTGATCTGTTTTCAGCCAGTGATGATGTTTTGCTTTGTTTAGTTTACAACTCTTGTCGGTCGGAGAAGCGTCGAGTTCGCGTCGTCTCCACGTGATGTTCGACGCCGCTTCAGTGGGCCGTGGCATCTGAGCCCTGTTTTGGGTTTGAGGGTGAAGTCAGGCGATGGGAATAAAAACAGGCTCTTGCTCATGAGGCGCTGAGCTCTTGGCCCCAACTGGCTGCTTATTAGCCTTCCAGGAGGCGTGTGATTCTGGTGAGTCAAGCTTTCACATGGCATGAGAGGTAAACATGCTGCCCACCCTGTCAAAATAGTCATGAGTCATCTCGATGAGCCTATAGTGTTGACGCTGGTGACTCTACTGCAGCGATGGAGCGTGAGCTTAAGCTTAAGTGGAGGTACAGTGTGGCGTAGGTCTGCTCGGTGCCAAGAGAGGATATAGGAGGGTGTTGGTTCTGGGTAACTGGTATTTACTGCTGAGCCTGCTGGAGGTGGGAGGGGCCAAATTCAACCACACATTTGCAACGGAAGCTTCCAGCATGATAAACCCAATAACAAACATCATTCACCCCCAAAACATCCAAGCCGGGTTCCTCTGTACACGCTCAGCCAGCTGGACTGTCCAAGGGTGCGATATTCTACCATTCCCATCACAAACATTTGGCCTGTAAGCTGCACAATGAGCACCAAGGCCCTCGGTTATAACAGAAGAGATGTTTTACTTGTTATGTTCTACTTCTTACACGCAAACAGGAATTTATTTCTCCATTTCTGTAAAAAACTGACAGATTTCCTCATCAGATTCCCGTCCCCTACTCTCCTCTTCATGAACCCACCTCCTATAAAAAAGATAAGCACATTTTAACTTCATCCTAACCGATTAAATCATCTCCTTCAACAAACCATTTCCCACCTCATGGAAATTGTCCTCGGTGATGCCGCTGTCTTCAATGTGAAGAATGCTGTTGAGCGTCTGGACGTAGAGGAGGTCCACTTCCTCCAGATCCTCCAACAACAGGGGGATGCAGCACAGCTGCTTCCACACCAGGGACGCCAGGTGCAGGTCCAGGGGCTTCTTGGTGCGGATGGCCACGCCCATCAGGATGCCCAGAAACTTAAACTGGAGGAGGTGTTCATCCATGCATGCCGACGGATTGAGGAGGAACCTGGGGGAATGGAAGCAGAGAGAAATGTTGTCAAACTGAGTTGAAGGTGTCATTTATTTCTTGTAGGTAAATTGACCACCTTGAGTATTCGTCAAAAAAACCCTTTCCATTTAAATTGCAGTTCAGAATGAGAGGTTTGCTTCCTTTGACTTTTCTTCTCCAGGTCGGTTAGGAAGAGTTTTGGAAAGGGGAGGGGCTGTGATGGAGCAACTGACCTTGAAAATGCTACAGTACTTGGACAGGTATGTAAGATGGCTGCTCATGGCTGCACTGTAAATATTGTGCTGGTTGTTTAATGTTAAATATTTTGTAATATGCCCTTTTGCACATTCCCGTGAGCATTGCCACTTTGCATTTCACTGCATGTACATGTATGTGACAAATAAAACTCTTGAACTCTTGAACTTGAACTTGAACTCATGAAGCTTACTTCACTTTCAGATTTGGAACAAATGAAAGGATGTCTAGTTGGGGAGTTTGGTCATGTTTTTAGATGAGTCAGTTAGAGGAAACAGTCAACCTCCCAGTGTAATAGAAAGTTTTCTCTGCTCCCATCAATAATACAGCCAGCCTTAGATATTTAATGTGACGCAGCAATACTTTTTTGCTCAAACAGTGTAGTGTGATAGTAAGTGACCCTCCTCACCGGTCTCTGTTGTAGCCGACCTCGGCTGTGGCGTTGGGGGAGGGGATGAGCAGGTCCACCACTCCCGTCTCCAACTCCTAAACAAAGATGTCATTAGTGTCACAAGATATCTGCTAACTGTCTGACTCATTTAGAACAATATTAACAAACAAGTCCAGACTGTGTACATGTGACGCATCCATGGCGATGACATATGGATCTAGCAGTTCATCTGAATGTGATCTCAGCTGTCTGGCAACATAAACCTACTTGGCTTGCTGGTTAACATATTGCATAAATCCATAGAAGTAAACTTTCATAATAAAATGCCAGAGGATGTGTTGTCTTACGTATAGACACAGATCTTTGAGCTGTTTAATAGCCAATACACCAATTTCTCCACCGACAGTAGCAAAGATAGACCAGAATGCCGTACAGCCAGAAGACATCGTTCTGTTTTAAGTAAGGAACGCGACTCTTGCTTTTTCTTGATTGGAAACACTCTTTACTATACTGCCGAAATGACAGTCATATTCTCTCTATGACCGGTTTTTCCCTACCTGGCACATCTCAGTGATGGTGTCGTCAAAGACCCCCCCGGCGTCGTCGGCCCCCTCCCCCACCAGCTTCACCTTCCAGGCCCTGGAGGGCAGCCGCAGGTCCGAGGCGTTCAGCTTCACAACCTGACGGGCGATCTGCACGAAGATGGGCTTACATTTACGCCCCCTGGACAGAGGTGGAGAGCAAAGAGAACAAAGGGCTCGCTCATGTTGATGACACGATATTCAGCAGGGACAATTTGTCTGTCATCTGCTAATACTGTCGCTAGGCCACTATGGAGCGCAGCACAAAGATGCAGGAAGCCTGGCTTAATATTTTGAAACGGTACTAGCCACGTGGTACTGGCTAGCAAGCTGCCTCTTAACAATAGTGGATGTAGCCAATTATCTATACCATACTGTACAGAGGAGGGGTTTATTATTAAAAGTGAAACTGTCCCTTTAACTTATTTCTGTTTCTCTTATATCTCATAAATAGTTTTCTACTGGGCCAGATTAGATTTACAAATGCTCACATGGTTCATATTATCAGCCACACCTGTCAGAGCACCTGGCACTGCTGAGATAAGCTGAATGCATTGATTGTGCCCTGTGAGGTAACTCCACTCCCACAGCGTTGGAGACCTTTGTTCAGCTAGGCCTGCATGTGTACTGTGGGAACGGGTAAGATAAGAGGCTCCATATGCATAAGAGCCCCCCCCCCCACACACACACACACACACACACACACACACACCAGTACTAACCGTGTGGAGATCCGCTTGACAGTGATCTGGGGCCCGTAGTTCTTGCCCTGCACCATGGTCTTGCCGATGGAGCGCACCATGGGCAGAGTGTAGACCCTGGGGGCCAGCAGGGGCCTCAACTGGCCCTGGACAATCCCCCAAGTACCAGCGTTGTAGTGGGAGGTACAGCTCTGGACAGTCAGAGTTATATTTACCATCAATACATTAGACGTACATTAAAACAAATAACCATGATGCAGGCGCTCATCGGGCCAAAGAGTACCAGGATGAATCATCAATCCAAGTGTCGTCAAAATGGGATCAGTGGTGTAACAGTTACGTTCTTTCAAAGTTAATATTTAATTTTATATTTAAAAGTTAAGAAAGTTAATAAGTAAATATTGTGTTTTTAATTGTAAATTTTTTATTTTAAATTTTATTGTAAATACTGTGAACTGTTGCCCTTTTGCACATTCCCGTCGAGCATTGCCACTTTTTCATTTCACTACACACCCCATGTGTGTATGTGACAAATGAAGTTCTTGAATCTTGAATCTTGAATCTTGAGTTAGAACATTTTGACCTTTCATTATTGCGCCCCCATCAGGCCAATTAGTGTAATTCATGCCGGCACACACTGACAAAATGAAACATCCCTCAAAGTTTCATCAAAACTGTACCAGTAGTGTCTAACTCATGTTTTAAGTTAAAAAACCTTTAGGCCTTTAGCCCACCAACATCAAAAGCCCTGTGCTACAGTGTGTGTGTGTGTGTGTAGGTTCTCTGCCTACCTGGTTGTTGGGGCTGAGGTTCAGCAGCCTCCACGAGGAGTACATCAGGTCGGAGAAGTGGTAGAGGAGGCGGAGGCGGGCCCTCACCGCGTCGATGCTCACCTCCTTCAGACCGCTGTACTGGGGAGGCACCGCCACGGGCAGACCGAGCTGGAGAGGAACCGAGGAACCTGAGGAGGAGGTCAGGAGACAGGGGAGGAAGAGAGAGAAGCAGGAAGAGGAAGGGAGAAGAGGGTTGAGGGCAAGGTCAAGAAATCTGACTGATGAAATGATATAAAATTAGTAGAAATTAAGGGATTGGGACTATGTTTGGGGTAGTATAGAAAGAAAACAGTATATGAGTCTAAGTGGTATATAAAAAAGGAAAGTATAAAGTAAAAAATAGAAATATTGTGTGCTGAAATAAAGTGATTCTGTTTGGGTCACCAGAGACAACACTAACACAAACCCCAACTAACAGGCAGCAGCAGTTCAGAGCCACCTCTTCGTTTACTGGCATATTTTCTGCTTGACTGTTCCATGAAAAAAAAAAATGTTTGGGTCCATAATCTCAGCCGCTGAAACGAGGACTGGGCCTCAAAAAGCACGGGCAGCTCTTTGTCGTGTCAATACATGAAATTCCTCAGCTTTTGTCCGCCCCAACAATGGCGGTATCTCATCTCACAACAATGTGCTGTGCCTTGCCTTGGTATTTACTACATGTCTCGGCAGCACCGTAGGAAATCTGAGCCCGAGGATAAAGTATCTACCCGTCAGACAGCAGCAGCATCATGGTCTGAGTCTGTGTGTGTGTGTGTCTGTGTCTGTGTGTGTGTGTGTGTGTGTGTGTGTTACCTGGAGCTCTGGGCGGCACACAGGGAGCGGTCCATGCAGTGCTGTGGCAGCGGCCGGCGGAGATCTGGTGGATGTTCTTGCCCTGCAGGGCCGTCGCCAGCGTCGGTTCTCTCACGTGGTTGGTGTGGCCCAGACCCAGCTGCACAACAGACGGTTACAAGTCACCCCGTTGTTTCCACATTAGCGAGAGAGAAAAACTAATTCACCGAGAGTTAATAATTTAAAGTCAGTCGGTTTGTGGACGACTAGGGTCAAAACCTGCTGAGACGGTTGAGACTTAAATTCAACCAGACTGAAATCTCAAGCACATTTATTTGAAATTCATCCAGTTCATTTACGTTTATTTATTGTTTACACTTTGTTTAACATTGTTTAACACTTTTATACTGACTTGCTGAAGATTCAAAGTCATTTCCGCCATATTTATTCTGATTCATTAACGGGTCTCATTTCACAAGACGCCCAACCTTGCTTCAGGTGTCAGGGCATGCAAAGACATTTATCTTAACAGTCACCATTTCTGATTCCCTTTAACAATTCTTAAAGCTACCAAGATTTTTCAACTTTTTTACCCTTTTTTGTACTTCATCTTACCATACAGTATTATTGATATGTAATCTGGCTTTTGTCACTTTGTGCATCAAAAGGCAGTGGAGTATATGTAGGCTACATTTACTATTAGATGGTCTTGGTTATCTACAGCATGGAAATATAGATCATCAAAGTTCAAATGTGTTGAATTCAGTTCTGATTGGAGCAACACAATCCCTGACATCATCTGTAAGTGGGTTATAATTCTGGGATGAATCAGCAGACCTCCCCAGGTGATGCTGGTGCTGATGATGCCATGCACGCTGATTGACACCCTTGCAGGGGGTTCCCAGTGTGTGTGTGTGTGTGTGTGTGTGTGTGTGTGTGTGTGCATACGTTACCTGTCCCTCTGAGTTACTACCCCAGGTGTAAACGTCCCCCGTGGAGGAAAGCACCAGGGTGTGTTCAGCCCCGACAGCGATATCCTGGATAAAGATCCCCGACAGAGCGGGAACCTGCTGGGGACGGTTGTGGTTCCGGGCCCGGCCCTCCGGCAAGCCGATCAGCCGGTCTGAAAATAGGAGAGGGGAAAAAAGCGATTGATCAATGAGTCAAGAAAACAGGATTCGTGTTACTAGAAACTCTACTGTGCTATAGTATAGTAGTCATGTCCACTCAACACCCCAGACGAACTGCACTACTTGGTTCTGAACATGCCGAGTGTACCTTGGCCGAACGTGAACACATTGCCATCTTTGGTCAGAGCCACGGAGAACTGTGTCCCACAAGCCACTTTTTTGATGCCGATTCCACAAAGCACGTCGACTTTCTGGGAAGTTAAAAAGTAAAAAAAAAACGTCACTGGATGCATTCAAACACAAACTCGCCCATAACAAGTTTAACGTGAGGGTGTCAAGTCTTTGCGGCTCAAATGAAGCGTATACCTGAGGTGAGGACTTGGCTGTGGAGTTGCCGAGTCCCAGTTTTCCATAGTCTCCGTCACCAAAAGCCCAAACCATCATTCCATCAGCAGAGACGACCAGGGTGTGGTTCAAACCACAAGCCACCTGAGGAAGGGAAAACAAGTCAACGAAGCCCCTGACCAACGTTCAATCCACTACCAAAGCTACGAAACCACCTTGCTGCTCGTATCAGAGAATCCCATTTGCAAGACGGTATCAAACACTGCCGTCTTAATGTGAACGCTCACACTAACGGTTGGGAAATCGGTGTGCTGCCGTTCTAGACGACGTTTGCGGTCCTACCTGTCCGACCTGGTAGCCCTCCAGAGCGGTGACCTTCTCCGGCAGCTTCTTGTTGGAGGTGTTCCCCTAGGCCCAGTCTGCCGTAGTCCCCGTTACCAAAGGTGAAAAGCTTCCCGTCAGCAGTCACCACCGCCGAATGCTTGAACCCACAGGACATCTGGAGGGGAAGAAGAGCAGCAGTTGGCAGGAATTCGTAGGGATGGGAGGTTTAGGTGTGATCGTTGTGATGAGTACTCCGCTGAAACAACTGATTAGATCCTGACCTGCACCACCTCCTCTCCTTGCAGGGCCTCGATCTGTCTGGGCCGGCGCTGGCGGTCACTGTTCCCGTGGCCCAGCTTGCCGTAGTCGCCGTCCCCCCAGCTGAACACCTCGCCGCTCTCCGTCAGAGCCATGGTGTGGCCGTCGCTGCCGCAGGACGTCACCAGCTGGGTGACCACGAAACCTGAGGGACAGGAGAGGGCAGCCGGTTGGTGAGGGGGTGTAACGCCGGATAACGGAACAACTTGTCATAATGTTTTTTTTAACATTTATATTACATTATCCGGTTTTATAACATTTTAAATAAAAAATGATGACAAGTTAGGAGTAGGATATTCGGTATACTTCACACCCCTGCCAGTTAAAGACACAAATGACCTAAAATCAAAAGTATATATAGCAATAAAAAAAACATGCAATAATAAAATGTGACAACCTTGAAGGGCTGAGATGACGGTGAGCACATGCAGGTCGTCAGAGTTGCCTTGGCCCAGGCGGCCATAGCTGCCCTCCCCGCAGGCCAACACCGTCCCGTTGGGCTGGATCACAAAGGTACAGTTCTGACCACACACCACCTAGAGGGGGGGTGAAAAAGGGAGATGAATTATTAGGAGGCAAAGAGGAAACAGATGGACGAGAAGAAGAAAGATAATGCCAGTAGTGCATCGGTAAGCAAGGGGAGGGATATACTGCCTTCCAAATTTCCAAACCTGCTGGCTTGGCCTCTCGTCAGATGAGGTACTGCAGATAGCTTGATGCTATAATGAAACGGGTTGACGCCGTTACCAGACACATGTTGTTAATGTGGTATTTGTATACCTGTTGTGCCTGAGAGAAGGACGGGGCGGTGGTTGGCACCAGGATGTTTCTGCCAGCCTCTGCCAACTGGCCATGCCGCCCGGCGCCCCACAGGTACACATCACATTTCCCTCCTAGGTGCCAGTCCTGCAACCGTCCAATACACAAGTATTCAGAAAACCCGAAAAGTAAACTAACTGACAAACTATTGATCATCACTAAGCACAAACCAGGTATAACGCCGATTACCTCTGGTCTAGAGGTGGCCCAGGACATGATCTGCTCATCCATACCGGACACCCATTTACTGTTATCCTGGACAGAGGGGGGTGCAAAGGTCGCTCAGTAAACACCACAAAGCTGTTCATTGCACACTACGTTACAGTTTCCACAGTGAATACGCACGCTAACATCCTCCCTCACCATGAGCAGAGCCATTTCGTCTTTGGGCACGGGCTCCAGGTCGGGCACGGAGAAGGAGTCTGGGAAGGTGGCGCCCCGTGCCAGGGCCTCCGCCGCCTTGACCGTGGTAGAGAAGCAGTCCAGCCAAGCCCACTCGCTGGCGCTCCAGATGGCCGTGCCAGACTCCGGCGGGCAGTGTCGGAGGTGAGGTGGTGCGGGGGCGCGGCACAGGAGCTGGTCCAGGTGGAGCCCCACGGCCAGGGAGGCCAGGCACTGCATGTAGGGGCTGTGGACGAGCTGCTCGCCGCACACTACGTGGGGCTGGGCGGTGAGAGAAGAGGGGATCATCAGCTAGGTAAGTGACTCTTCTACGATATTTATATACAAGTTACTGTTTTGGTGGCACCATAAATATCCATGACAGGAGCAAATGAAGTATCCCTGTACCTTCTCATAGGCGTACTGCTCCTGCAGCATGACAGGCAGTCTCTCCAGGAAGGCCCTCATGCAGGGCGCCATGTTGAGGCCGACCACACCCTGCTTCTTCAGAGCTGTGCGGCAAGTGGCCAGAACGTGGTTGGACGCCATGAACTCGGTGGAGCAGTTCACTACCAGCACGTCCTGGGGAGCGGGACACACACACACACAAATGAAGCAGACTGCCCAGTGGTTAAATAAATATGAATTAGACTGTGATTGGACAGGGGGCAGTCTCACCTTTGACCTGTTGGAAGAGACGGCAACGCCCACATCTGGGATCCAGACGATGTTCTGGATGGCCCCTGACCCGGCTACCACTGTCTGGAGTACGGAGCCGTCCTGTTGGACACACACACACACACACACACACACACACACACACACACACACACACACACACACACACACACACACACACACACACACACACACACACACACACACACACACACACTTGAGTGGAAAGGTATTCAACGTCACTGTCAGCAGCAGTGTGTTCTGGTCATTTAGCTGTGTAATGACTCTTTGCTGTTCTTTTCACCTCTATGGCTGTTGGTCATACATGTAGTTGTGTGTCTATCCACAGTATGAACATATATCCTCTGTGTGTTGCTTCATATCTGTCCTCCGTGTGTGTGTGTGTGTGTGTGTGTGTGTGTTACCCGCAGGGACCAGATGTTCAGGAGGCCGCCAACTCCTCCAGACGCCAGGGCCAGGCCGTCGGGGCTGAAGGCCACCGTCCTCACTGGGGTGACGTGGCCCTTTAGCTGGAAGACACAAAATGCTCCCTGCTCCGACCACCGGGAGCACTGCTGGCCGAGCACGCACACGCACACGCACACGCACACGCACGCACACACGCACACACGCACACACGCACACACGCACACACGCACACACGCACACACGCACACACAGCGTCAGGTTGTGAGTGAAGACTGAACTATGTTTTCTGAAATACATTTCTGATCAGGTCCAAGGTGTTCCTAGCATGCCTACTAGAATATATCAATGTATGTATAGAGAATAATAAATGCAATAAATGGTTGTAATAAATCAGTATATGTGTCAATGTATATAACAGGTGACTTTTATGAGGGGCAACGTGGTAGATCATCCCTCTTTTGCCCCTTAAGGCCTATGCACAGGGTGTCAGTAAGCTTGATCAACTTCAATCTAAAGACTTTTTAATGGCAGTTAGAATGAAATATAAGACCAATTTTTAACTTTTGAAAAAACATTTTTAATTTTTAGGTCCTCTAAAACTGAAGGTAAGACTTTCTATGCTATATTTAACTGTATTCAAGACCATTTAGATCATACATACATTTTTATTTTTAAGACTTTTGCAGGACCTGTCCTTGACTATGAGTGTATGAATGCATGTACTTGTGTCTGAGACAAAGTCAAGACCAGGAAAGTGATCAATGAAAGGAGTAAAATAACATCACACTTCACATCGGAGCAGCATTTCATCCAAACTGGTCTGTCGGGCATCAAGAGTATTGTTTGGGGTGTAAGTACCTTGAATTTAGGTTTGGGTTCATGCTCCCACCATCCCTCAGAGCCAGAAGAGCTGGATTCTGGGAAGCTGGAGACATCTTGAGGAACGGTCCAGACTGAGACCAGACCATTCTGGCAGCATCTGACACACACACACACACACACACACACACACACACACACACACACACACACACATTATTCCTTTTTGTGTGAATGAATTCTCCTTGTTTTCTTGAGACTGCAGCAGATCAAAAGGTTGTATTTGAGTTTTTCCTGTATTTCTGCAGAGCAAGAAAAAAATCCCACTAGAGGGGCTATGAATACCACATGCAGGATATCCAGGAGATTGTGGAGATCAGGTGAGAAACTGAGAGCTGCCAGACATCTATAGTTAATGCTATGATACTGAAAATACTATGCAGCCCTTACTGTAATGTTGTGGAATTATTACCCAGCTTCTATTCTAGTACATTTTATTATGCTGCCATTCATCTTAATCTGCAGAAACATAGAAAGCTTGTGGCTGATGCAACCAAAAAGCATGATCATAGTAACCAGGGGAGACAAACCAGTACACGGAATATACCAACATATGACTTCAGCAGTCTGTCCTCATATATAGTCCAGTCAACATACGTGGCTAGCATGCTGAAGGGTTTGGCGCCATGTCCAGGCTGGCTGCACCAGGCCACGGCGTTGACCTGGGAAGGGTGGCTGAGGCTCTGCAGGTAGCGCCAGCCAGAGTTGGACTCGGAGCGAGGGCTGGCCCACAACTTCACCGTCTCCTCTTTGGCACAGGTCAGCAGGATCTGACCGCTAGGGTTCCACTTCATACTGACGATCGACTCCTGGGAAGACATCGTGAACAGTGGGTTTCCTTATATTGTCTGTGATAATGTTAGGCTTGTTACACTTGTCATGTTGTAATAGTGATTTACCTTGTGTGCGTCAATGACCACAATGGCTCCTTTTTCTAAGGGCTCTTTGGATCCTATCAGCAGCTTGCCATCTGCATAGCCCACAGCAAAGGGCTTGTCCTCACTGTACCAAGCTATGTGCATCACCGCCACTAGGAGAGGATAAAACATCACACCGGCGGTCACATGCATGCTTACTGTATACTCAGGATTCAGTACAATACAAACTGGGACAAATAATCAAAACCCACAGACACACAGAATAATCGTCACATGCTCCCAACAAAAACCTCTTCGTACCATCTTTCCTGTAACAGTGCTCCAGCTCAGTGCGGTGCATGCTGGAGGCATCCAGCACCTCGATGAGGCCCAGGGATCCGTCCATGCGTCCCACCAGCAGGAGGTCCTTGGGCTCCCCGCACCACAGGGACCCAGCCTCCCCTTCCGGCCAAGCCAGCGCCGACACCCAGTGAGGCTGCACGTCCAAAAGGCCCTTGCCACCTTAGAGGAGAGGAAAGGAGCACAGTGAGTGTAGGGTGGAACATTATGGAGTGTAGTTTGAACCAATCCAACTAAAATACCCAAAGAATAAATCACATAAGTCACTGAATACACCACATAAAGGTTTATGGCTATCAGAGGAGCTGTGGATTTCATTTACTCATGCAGTAACGGACACCCTCACATGGCAAAGGCACAATAGGGCATGTGCTCTTGAAAGCTAATAGGAATGTGACTGGTGACTTCCATCCTAGGGGCTTTTAAAAGTGGCCGAGGACAGATGGTGTATGCTGCAGGCTGTGTGGGAGGAGGCAGGAAATGATGATTGGATCACATCCAGTCCCGAGGCCTATCCATTTTTAATGGGAGCTATAAAATCTTAATACCCTCATTCACGGTTTTGTGGGCCGCACACACCTCCAACACAAGTCGAACAACACAAACACATTTTTATTGACAACATTTTTCAAAACAACATCGAATGTAGCTCGTCTCGAACATACTGTATATTACAATAAATAAGTAGAAAGAACAAAAACAAGTTTACCATTAACTTGCCAGATGTTAACCATTTTCTCCATGGCAGACGCCAGGTATTTGCCGGTGACGCTCCAGGCCATAGGAGACAGGCAGGGATCGCCAGGGGAGCCCAAGCAGGCCTCCTCTGAAGAACCATCACTATTGAAATGGAAAAAAAAAAACGACAACAAATATAACACACAGGCACCGGACACCATATCCATATAGCAGACACATAGCTATAGGACAATAACATCAAACACAATGTCCTAGAGCCACGTTTTGTGAGAACATGAGACATGAGAAACATGAGAAACATGAGAAAGCCTTTCACTGCGATATGAAATACTGCAGGTTTCTGAAGGCAGAACAAAGGACACGTGGTCTTTTTGCTGTTTTAGAAATCCTTACATCTTATTGAAGATGCAGGTCTGCTGGAGGGTGTACTGGCTCTTGGTTACGTTCCACACCCTGACTGTCCCGTCACTGCCGCTAGTGGCCAGCAGACCTTTCTTACTGCACCAGCCGCATGTGATGACCTAAAAAAAACCAAAAAACAGTCAGGGTAAGCATTCGTTAAATAACAGGCAGAAAGAATAGCATACAGCATATTAGACAGATGCACTTTAGAATTTCATTCCATACAGACGGATTCATAAAGTTTTATCAGTTGCCATTATGGTTCAGACTCAGGAGGGCAAAGAGACGAGTGGGAGGGTGTCTGGACACAAATTGTTTCACCTTCCTGTAAAATGATGAATTGAGTCTGAACGTTTAGAGGTTAGGAGACTATTTGCAGTAAAAAGGATATGATGGATCAGACACAGAGCTGTGAAATAACCTTGCAAGTGCTAGAAAGATATTTCTTTCTCCAAGTTCCCTGCTAAAACAGTCTAGATCCCGGAAACATACAAAACTTTATAGGCTCACTGAGCAAACTGAACCATCACATTCATCTAGAGGTGGTGGACTGCACCAAAACAATTTCAGTTGTGAGTCAGGCAGTGACTCACCCTGCTCTGGTGGGCCTCCAGCTTGATGAAGGAGCACTTTCGCAGGTCCCCCGCCATGTCGGCGAAGGTCTGCGGCCGGCTCTGGTTGTTGTCGCGGTCGTGAGCGGCCAGTGTGCGGACCAGCTGCTGGGCGGCCCACTGGCGGTGTTGAGACGAGAGCCTGGAGGACAGGCAACAGGCCGCCAGAGCATTGGCCAGCTCCAGAGGGCCTACAGCGGAGGGATTATGGGAAGGGTGGGCATACAAATGCGCAATTAGACCTGCTCGACATGGAACACAAGGTGACAAGGCTGCTCGGTGAGTGAGAGAAGGGAAACACAAAAAAACAAATCAAACAAGAAAACAAAAAAAGGACAGAAAAAACAAATGGTGAAGAAAATTATTAACATAGCAACAACCCTAGGCCAATCACAACAGGGCTTGACATCAAAGTTGTGATATTGTTAGATATGGTTGCCACTGTGTTTAAGGTCAAATTACAACTATGCAGAAATTAAAATACATTCATGACAACTGAAAAGTGGTTTTCTTCAAATAGGAAAACATGCAGGACGATCATGCAAGACCACAGCTGATCTTACTGAAGCTTCGATGGCGGTGACCTGCATGTTTCCTTCCAGCTCTCGTTTTCACAAGCACAACCACAATCACTATTAAAGGCTAGGCTATGAACAGCATACAGCCACGGTAGCCAATGGCTAGTTGATATGAGCTTCAAGATTGTCATGGTAGGGTTTTAACTTTGTTCGTAATGCTCTTCTTTCTACAAGGCACAATCTGATAAATATTGGGAGTTGACAAATGTAACCCTAAATATAGTTTAGGCAGAGCAATACATTTTAGATTTAATTCTATTTGGACAAGGTGGATCTATTTTTGGATCTAATTCAGTCTCACTTAAAATGTCACTATATTTACACACAATCCAAGATCTACTGATTTATCAAACAAACTAGCATTAAACTGTATGAAGTAATCTATGATTCTGACATATTGATGACCAATGGGATGAAAAACACACAGAAAAAAAAGACAAATGGATGAAATAACAAGTGCAGCCTGACACCAGTCACCAGTCGTCATGCCTTCCTCTCCTAGTTCTACAAACCTCTTTTCTCTATGTCAGCCTTGTCATAAGCAGGCCTGAGTCGAGCCCCTTTGTCCGCCAGCAGGGCCACCAGTGCCTGTGTGACCACAAAGTTGGGAGACGTGACCAGCTTGTTTTCCTCAGCCACGCCGCGCAGGAAGCTGGGCAGGAACTTCCTCTGGATGGGGTCGTCCACCGTGGTCAGGTTCATGCCTGTAGCTGCCGAGATCAGGTTCTGGGAACAGCAGGGGAAACAAAGGCCCTGGTCAGAGACCGGGTATGGACTGTTCGTATGTGCAGTAGATGTACAGCTAGAGGTTGTGACCCACACCTGGTGAAAGTAAGCCATAGCCAAGAACATTGAAAACAACCAAAAAAAAGTTCTTGATTCCATTCAAAATAGTTTTGTTTTGTTATATTGTGATATTTGTTATATTTAGATGAAGCGCCGTATTCCAGAGTGTGTTGAACCGGAATAGTAGGGGCAATGTGTAAATCTCTCTTATCGCTCTCATGTTCACTTTATAAGAGGAAAGCTGCTTTGGAACTGGCACAGCGCTAAAACATGGGAGATAGGTCTGTAGGTCTAGATAGGTCCAGGTGAATACTGACTGTATGACTGTCATGCTCTGGTAAGAGTACTAGGCTGAAGACTAAAAGGATCTACCTGAGTGCAGAGCTGCACCAGCAGCTTGGCAGCATTGGGGCTGTTGGAAGCCAGGCAGCCCACCGCTGTGCTGAGGTACGCCAGACAGGAGATGGGTTTGCTAGCCTTGGTGGCCCCACGGGGCCTCTCAGCGGGGCCGGAGCCTGCTGTAGGACTGGTGGAAAGGCCTGCTCGGCCTGCTGCCGCCAGACACATCAGCCTGACCAGAGTCCTGATGTCAGTCAAACCTAGAGACTCCAGACCTGCTGCTAGACTGCAGCTAGAGCCACTGGGAGGGAGGAAGGAGGGAGGGAGGAAGGAAGGAGTAGGGGAGGGGGGAGGAGGGAGGAAGGGAAGAAAAGGATGGAGGATTTCAAGAATTGCTAAGTATTGGGTAAGTTGTTATTGTTTCATCGTGTCAGCTAATGCAGAAACTAACCCAAAGGGCACCGCATAGCCTACATAGAAGACACAGCGTGTACGACATTTCTGGAAGGCTGTAACCTTTTTATAAGCTTGTATAAAGTTGTATGTATGTTATATATTTTAGTCTTTCACAATATCTAAGGCCAACTGTTGTTCAATGAAATTGAAGTAAACATACATAAATATCTATTCAACAAACGATAAGCCAAATACAAACCCACTGAAAGCCCATACTACATAAGAGACAGAGCGTATAGTCACACAGAGGCGGTGTGTAGCCATGTTCCTGTCTTGGCTGTGGTGAGGCCTACCTGACAGACAGCAGGGAGAGGGCTCTCATGACCATGGTCCTGGCCAGGAGCACCTGGGCTGCAGCCGTCACCCTCCTCAGGGCCATCACTCGGTCATGAGGGTTCTGGAGGGCCGCTGCCTGCTCGCCTAAGGTCACCCTGCCCGACGAACTCTTATCCACCGAGCTCTGACATCCTTAAGACACACACACACACACACTGCTAGTACACATGCCAGACTGAAAATAAGGTCATCTATTTAAATGTGACGCTGTTTAGTGTTACTGTGTGTTCACACTGCAAGCAACTGGGTTGATGAGGCTGGATTGCATCTATGTAGCGGTCTTGTGCAGATTTTGAATGAGCAAATCATTTTGTGCTGATTTGGTATTATATTCTCATTATATTCTATGTAATACCACATTATATATGGTATTACATAGCTAGCTAACTAGCGAGCGCTAATTGGGTAGCATTAATTAAAAAAAACAAAAACCCACAACAACATTGCTTCAGAGCTTAACATCGACCCCAACAATCGATGCAACCATTCCCCAAGCATCATTTTTGAGACATTTAGTCCTGTAGTCTTTCAAAATAAAAGCTTTGAACGGCTGTAGTCAAGTTGCATTTTGCATTTGCCAGGCGAAACGATTGTTCATGAAATTAAATCACATCGGTAGGGAAACAAGGAAGCGTGAAAGCATGGAAATCTGATTGGATATTGACAGCCAATGACCATGTCCAGCTCTTCTCTGCCATCCAAGGCTGTTGAGCGTCCACACATCGGCCGAGTTTCCCTGGTCGCAGTGTGACACCACGGTTATATTTCTGAAACATGTAGCCCCCCCCCCCCCCCCCACACACCTATCTGCAGCAGCGTCTCCTCCATGCTGTTGGTGGCCGTCACCATGGCTACGGAGGCTCCCAGTGGGTCGCTGTCAGGGAACTGGACGGCCTCGGGAACGACTCGGCGCTCACTCAGACCCAGGGGGCCGGCCAAGAGCTCAAACTCCTCCTCCCCCGTCAGCTTCTCATCTTCATCAACATCTAGCATATCCCAGTCCTCTGCAGAGGTGAGGACACCACACACACACACACACGCATGCATGCAATTTGAAATCTAACAAAATACATATTTGCGGGTATAATTGCAGCAAGAACAGACATGCTACATGATGCGCCTTACCTTCATAGACGCTGTCCTGCTTCCCCAGGAGGTCGGGAGCCTGCCCTTTGTATCTGAATACACACCACAGAATAAAATAACATGAGCTCATGTCATCACCTTCCTTTGAATAATAACCTAATAACCTCAAGGCCAACGGTTGGGCTTACCGAATGCATGACAGGACTTAAAGGGCAATTCCGTGATTTTTCAACCTGGCCTCTATATCCACAAAATCGCCTATCATACTGCAAAGTAGATCCCAAATCCCTTTGTCAGAGTTGAGAGTTGTTGGAAATGTGACAAAGGTGGTCTATGAAAGCAAGAGGGTTCACGTGTTGCAAGAAGAGGATGGTAAACATAAAACTTTCAACGGTCCTCTTCCTGCAACAAGTGAACCCTCTCTCTATAGACTACCTTTGTCCACCGTCCATTTCAGAGCAGGGACTTCTCCTTGAGCTAGGACTTTAGTTTACTGGTTAAAAAAGGTCTATTTCTGTAGCGATCCTTTCAGTAATGTTGTCAGACACACAAATAACAATCTGAGCCTGTCAGTGGCAAAATCAAGCACTTTTAGTGGACGTACTTTGACCGCGTTTATATGCCCGTCCAGCCATTGAGCCCCCGTTTCACGACTGCCGACTGAGACGATCTACCGGAGCAACTCTGAAACTTTTGGGATCTACTTTGCGGTATGATAGGCGATTTTGTGGATATAGAGGCCAGGTTGAAAAATCCCGGAATTGCCCTTTAACATGTCAAGCTCATGTAAGCTTACGCAACCCACGCCTACCAGCGGCTCTGAAACTGGTACAGTGTAATACATCTAGAGCCAGGTGGCAAAAACTGCAGGTTAGAAAGTCATTTTGGCTTACCAGTGGTCAACCCTTCTAGTCAACCCATTCTGTTTCATTTTTCTATTCTATAATCAGCTTTTGGTATCAATCGTATACCAAAAGCTGATTATAGAATAGAAAAATGAAACAGAATGGGTAGAAATGTTAGCTAGTAGTAAGATATGCACAAAATTGCCTATTTTGACTGTATTTCGTTAGGAGGTCATTGTGGCTTGAGTCATAATGGGGCAAAGACAATCATAACACTGCCCGTCCTAGTTTACGGTCTTGTTTCTCAGTAGTGCATACCTCTCCACAATGGGGACTTTGGCCTTGCTTTTGATGGCCAGGTATTTCTCTCTGCAGCCGCCACAGAGCAGGTAGTAGGGGTTCCCGCTGCCGCACTCCCCTCCGAACCAGCCGTCGACGTACGAGCCGTTGCTGCGGTAGCCCTGCCGGTTGGCGCTGCGCCCGCAGCCCGGGTGGCTCTTCTTCATGTGCTGGTTGAAGTTGGCCACGCTGGCCTCGCACAACTCGCACACCACCACCTCGTCGCGCTCCTCGGTCTCACACACATGCTGCGGGGTGTGGCGCACACGAGGGGGGGGGGGGGGGACACACACATTCACATACAGGGAGACACACACGTATTCACACCAGGAGACACACAGCCGTGGAAATGCAAAACACAAACACAAGACAGGACTTGTTAGGGTTCAATACAGTGAAGCATCCATGCAATGAAATCAAACAGAAGAGTGAAACAGCGTTAATGATTAATGAGTTAAAAGCAACAGCCAGTTGTCAACATCCATTATCACCAACTTATCCAACATATTGGAAACGTTTAGTCAATCTCACTTGAATGTTATTCATTTCATGCCAGTTAGAGGGGCAGCGTGCTTGAGCAGGTGAGTGTCTCATATAGATGACTTATTAGTTAGCTTGTCAGCGTGCATGTATGAACATATCTGCGAGGGAGAAGTAAAAGCAGGGCAGGTGAAGAGCAGGACGGTGATGGCAGCCCGTAGCGTAAAATCACACACACCCATGTTGGCCAGTCCAGTACCTCCGGGATCCACATTCCCAGAATGTCGGTGTCACTGGCCAGGTCCTGGCCGAACATGGCCTCCATGGTCTCCTCGTCCAGGTCCATCTCCAGCTCCTCGTCCAGGTTGAAGTCGTACAGGGCGCCCGGGTCTTGCTGCTGCTGGAGGGCCGAGACCTCGCGGCGAGACTGGCTGTGGTGGGCCTGCACTGACCGGTACAGACCAGCTTGTAAGGAAGGGGAAAGTTAAAGAAGAAGCGGGAGATAAGTACATTAGTCGACGTTCGAGTCTTTGTGTAGGCTAGGTGCAGATGTTTTTGTGTCATGTTCTCACCAGCACGGGCCAGCAGTGTACGTGCAGCCAAGTCAAAGCGGTGTTTCCTACTGACAGTGGAGCGGCCTTTGGGAGGATGGCCGCTGGAGGCTGAGGCACTTTCCTGCTCCAGACCCTCAGGGCTACCAAACACACAGATAGTTATCACCACTGATAAACAATTTTCTGGCTCTCAGAATAGTGACATGGCATTTGACCTATGGTGTGACACATAAACTAAAAAAATAACTATTATTTGATTTTTTGGAAATGATGAGCAAAATCTAGCTCTTCCTTCTGAAAATATAATTTCTACATACCTAAACTATGACTTAACTATTGAACATAGCCTGCTAAAAGCTAATGCTAGCCTATACTGAATACAATTTTCACATCTTTGTGTTTAATTGATTTTTAATTGATTTTTTTAAATAGATTTTTATTAAATATATGGTAGAAAAAAACACATGAGCATATTAATTAGTCTTTACTTTGCTCAATTGTAACAAAAGTGAATTAAAGTCACTGTGTTCAGTTTTGAAGAAAGAATACTTTTCCATTACTATCTAAAGCAAAAATAAACAATGTAAAGATTTAGCTGTAGATTCACCTTTTAACTAGCCAAAGATACACCTAACAAACACTAATACGCTCCAAAGTAGTTTACTCAGTGATAGTGATTTATAGAGTCCCTGCTGTACCTCTCGCTGAAGCCCTCCTCCATTTCGGCAACGTCTGAGTTGGCTATGTCTCCAGGTGAGCACAGGTAGGAGCTCCTCTCCAGCGATTTGCCTCCTCCACCAGAAGCTGTGGCCCCAGGACAGGAGTCAGACCCGCCGCCGCCGCCGCCCTGGCCTCCAGACTGGGGCTCGTCATGCTCATCCTCTGTTCCTGGATGCTCTATCATCCACATGGCCAGCACAGTGATGTTCTGGGCGTCTGCCTCTCCTCGAGCACCTGGGGGTAGCGGGCATACATCAACCGCTCTGTACACTAAACACTACTCAATTCAAGCATTTTTCTTGTAGGGTGGCATATGAACTGAGCTGAGCTGAAGGGAGGGTGGGAGACTGACCGGTGGCCTCCAGAGCTTTTGTGATCTGGCGCAGGGAGAAGCCCATCTCCAGCAGGGGCACAGCAATGGCAGGAGGAGGGGGAGATGTAGACAGTCTGCTGCTAGGGTCCGACAGGGCTGGAAATCATCAGGACATTTAGCATGCAGCTTTGAACATGGCAATGAGAACGTGCAAAGGAAAGAGTTTCATGTTTGTGCATATCGCCCTTGTCGTGTGAAACCCTTGTTAACATAAAACTGCGGGAGTACTCGAAAGTTAAATGCCAAATTTGACAAAAAAACAGCGACGACATTTGTGTGCATATGCGTGGCAAGCTGGTCTACTTACAGGTACCAGTTCTGTTCTGCGGTCTGCTGGGCTGGGAGTCAGGAGAGGTGAGGCTCTGTCGGCGGCCCACCTCATCTGAGGGGGAGGTGGGCAGAGACGACACCGGAGGAGTCTGGGCTCGACGGGTCGGAAGCAGGGTGGTGGTCGGGTAGCTGGAGAACATTTGCCTGTCGAGACATTACATTACATTTAAGTCATTTAGCAGATGCTTTCATCCAAAGCGACTTACAAAAGGTACTTGACACTATGTGGGGATCGAACCCATGGCCCTGAGACTGCAAGTTGCTACCGACTGAGCTGTCCGGGCCGGATGAAGACGAAGAAGCCTGGATTTCATCACACTTAAAAAAACAAGACACCATTAGCACTAGCTGTCTGACAATGGCCGTGGTTACACCTGTCTTTTCAATGCGATCTCGGTCATCTGATCTAGCTTGCTTTGTGTTCGCAACTCTGAATAGTCTAGACGCAATCAGGCACCTCAAAACACGCCCATTTCCCTCCAGTTCTGCCACAAATTTTGTTATTTACCGGGAGGAAAAGCCACGACGACGATGCAGGGCCTGGACGAAACCGAAAAATATTTACTCGACTAGACAGCTTCAGTTTGGCGCCGCTGCTGTTGTCTCCGCAATAGCAAACTCCTTGTACGGGCCCTACCGCGACTACACACAATTCTTAAGATAAAGTAAAGGAGCATAATCTCCCGCACACCCAGCACCATTTTCAGGGATTGTTGTTATGGTTATTTAAATACTGCACGGGAACCGGAAATCCAAACACATATCTGGCCAAAGAGCTCGCATTTAACTGTCCAGTGTAGATGCACCACTTGTGTGTTCCGATTAGCAGATTCCGATTACCGAGATCGCGTGAAACGACAGGTGTAACCACGGCCAGTATGTGCATCCGTCGGTTCTGACCTGAGGAGGCTGAGGGGCATGACCCCTGGAGACTCGGAGGCAGGGACGGTCTCGGTGTCTGTGACGGGTGTAGTGGCGGTGGTGGTGTCCTCCAGGGAGGAGCTCATGAAGGAGGTGGTGCTGGAGGCCGAGGGGCTGGTGGTGACTGGGGTCTGTGCGAGCTGCTCACCCTCCACTCCTTCCCCCTCCCCCTCCGGCTCACTTCTCACTCCTAGAGGAGATGGAAATAGGAGGGTAAGAGAGATAAAGTGAACACAACGGCTGTCATCCATCTCCATTCTGACAGGATATCTCTGCAGTGAAATAAACAAACATCAAGCTGTTGTCTGTAGATATTCTCACCAGGCTTGGCCTTTCCCCCGCTGGGCTCCTCCAACAGTCCGCTGACGACTAGCTTGTAGATCATGGCTTGCGCCCGTTCCAGGTCTGCCAGGCCCAAGGCACGCTTGATGGGTGAGCGCATCACTGCCCGCTTCACCATATGGCGCATCAGAAACTGCAGCGCTGCCCGCATCTCCACCTCCTCTTGGCACACTGGCGAGGAAGCGACTGTGCCGCCTGCGGGGCCGGCATTCAGGTCAGCGTTGTGTCCGCTGGGCGCCGCCTCCGGTTGTACCTTGATGGAAGAAGAGAACAGAAATCAGACAATATTTGGACTGGATCACATCAGAGAACATTTACAATGTTTCTGGTATTCAAGAGTGTACTGGACTCAGACCAGCCAGTTAAATCTATATGTTTGATCCATCTTCAACTGTTTCACCGTATAAAC
This sequence comes from Hoplostethus mediterraneus, assembly GCA_034670385.1. Classification (NCBI taxonomy): domain Eukaryota; kingdom Metazoa; phylum Chordata; class Actinopteri; order Trachichthyiformes; family Trachichthyidae; genus Hoplostethus; species Hoplostethus mediterraneus. The sequence goes on along the minus strand of JAXDDW010000004.1, from coordinate 5,738,737 downwards.
ATCCTAATACTCAAAAAGAGGAAAGGAAGGAGACAAGCACTCTTTCTCTGAATCCTTGTTAGGCAAGACAACTGAAGGGATTGCTGTTGTTAATTAGCATTGTTAATTCTAGCTAGTTGTGGTTGTGTGATTAAGCCCAGCAGGCCACGGTACCTTTGGTATGAGCAGCAGCTCAGCGTACTTGCTGCAGCTAAGCAGGGTGCTGAGGGCCTTCATGGCCCCCAGGTAGAGGTAGGACAGCTGCACAGCATGTATCTCTGACTGGGTGGCGGCAGAAGAGGAGGGAGAGGCCTCGTGGCTGCGGGTGCCGTGCTCGTGGCCCTTCTTCCTGTTCCCCTCAGCAGGGGTATGAGGAGCCGCAGTGAAGAGGGCCTCGTTCCCCCCTACTGCAGCGACAGAAGAGATCTCATTTTCTGACTTCGAGTTGGGCGCCACGTGTGCTTTGACCTCGTCCAGGCTGTGCGACACGCGCAGATCGGAGGCCGGTGCGTTCGGGACGGTGCCAGATGAGGCTCCGCCGTTGTCTTTGTGTTCGTTGCGGTGGTGCCCCTCGTTGTCGGCCTTATCTTCGCCGCTCGTCGCCTCGTGCCCCACGGAAGCTGCGTTGCGGTGCTTCTTGTCGTGGCGCCGCGCGCTGAGCTTGGCGGCAGTGTCCTCGTGGATGCTGGTAAGGTAGGTGAGATCCAACAGCAAGGAGGCGGTGAGGCCGCGGAAGCGCGCCACATCAAAGGGCAGCGGCTCGCATGGTTCCAGGTTGTACAGTGGAGTGTCACTAGGCGACCAAAAAGTTGGGAAGCTTTAATAGAAGGGAGTGAGAGAGTGAAAAGAGACAAGGGAAGGAAACACAAAGTGAGGGAAAGGACAGGAGAGAAAGAGCATAGCATGCATGACAACGACAAATTAAATTATGATGTGTGATTAGGGCACAGAACCATGCAGTATGAACCATGCAAAGAGGGGAATGGATAATCATGCAGAAGGGTAAATTAATAGCTGATGGGATGATGAAATAGTAAATCTGAGGGTGATAACTGTAATTAAAAAGCAGCATCGAGGATGTGGGGAAAATGTTTCAACAAAAGGCCAGAGCAGAGTGAAGAACGGTTTAGAAAGAACATTCTACTCCATCTGTGTTTAGAAACACATTTCTCCAGGCATGTGGACACTGCTGATAACCGCATGCCTACACCCCAGCAGGTTTCACATGAGTAGCCATCAATACAGGAACTCATGCATAGCGCTGCTGTTGGACTAAAACCACATATCGATTTTTCAGGAATTAAGGCGGCTTATTTTCTTATTGAAAATAATAATCTTATCTCAATGTATTTTAACAATTAAAGTGTGAGTTTTAATCAGGTGTCATCGGACTAAGGGTATATATAGGACCATGTAAATTCTATTCATGTGTAACAAAGTAACACCTAAATTGTCACACAGTTTTGACCCAACAGCAGTGATACCCAGTATCTTTACATGGGGATGGGTAAATTCAAAACAGAGACAAATTCACATTGAGCTGACTCTTTGGAATACATAGAAAACATCTAAAATAAAATGTACAAGAAGACATGTCCGCTGAAAAAGGACTGAAATGTGGCCACAGCCTATTTTCTTCACCCGGTACCTGATGGTGATCTCCGCCTCGTCCCACTGCACCTTTGCCGAGGTGCTGCCTTCCTTCACCACGCCCAGCAGGGTGGCGTGCCGCCCTGTCTGCTTGTGCACGCAGCGCCCTCCGACACGAGGCCGGCGTCTGCCCCGCCGATCACCGCCAGCACTGGCCACACCTCTGTGCAGAGCGTTCTCAAGTGGTGCTCCGACATCTCCCCCAGGCCGTGCTGCCGTCCGTGGCGACCCCTCTCCTCCTCTGTCCTGGCGGGCGTGTCGTGGCTCTCTCTCTGGGCGTCGTGCTCCTCGCGGCTCTGCACCGAGCGGCTCTTCTTCAGCCTCTGACCGCCGCCTGCCGCCGCCCGCTGCACTGGCTGACTCTCTGAAGCAGGGCTTGATTTTGTGGAGCCGTTCGATCATGGTCTTGTTGATGCCGTGGGTCCAGTGGTCACTGCGGTGTAAGATGCGGATGAGCTGAGTGGTGGCCTCGGCCAGCACTGTGGCCACGGGGCTGCAGACTGGGTCACCGGGCAGGAGGTCTCTGGGAGTGCCCCGCATCTGCATGTCACAGATCTTAACCTGGAGACATTCATGGGTAAGTGGAGTGTTAAAATGCCAATCAGTTGGGGATTTTTGCTCCAGTCAGAGAATATTAGGCTTTTCACACTTGAATATGTTAGCCCAGGGTTTAACCCTTACCGTTACCAGGTAACTAACCCTGTTACATTCTAACCCATTACATTCTAACCCCTGTTACATTCTAACCCCACAACGTTTCACATTATTGTTCTTAGCACCGCATTTCAGGGATAGCACCACAAAAATGGTGCTAACCCTTGCTTCGTAGCAGGGTTTGTTAACCCAGGGTTAAAAGTGGTGTTAAGCCCTGCTTCATAGCAGGGTTTGTTAACCCAGGGTTAAAAGTGGTGTTAACCCTCTTTCAAAAATGCAAGTGTGAAACGCTGCTTAACCCGGGGTTAAATGCATCCTTAACCCAGGATTAAGAAAGACGTCAGCCCGGGGTTAAGTGTAGTGTGAAAAGCATATATGGGCCACAAAAGTTTCAACGTCCAGAAATCTTGTGAAGTACTGAATCACTGAGTCATTAATATTGATCAACAACCGATCAAACCCCAACAGATATACTACGGTCATTTTGTGCTATGGGGCAGAAATCGTACTTATTGTAGCTATAATGAAGCGAATCCCACAACAGAGCTAAAATGACTCCTCACGCTGCTTTTAACATCGAGTCTGAAGCAGTTGGGTCATTTCAAGTCTAAATGGATCACTATGTTGTTGTATCGTTCTCTTACCTTCTCGCCTGGGTTACTGCTGTAGAACATCACACAGGGATAGAGCTCTGTGGCGTCCACGTCCTCAAAGGCTAACTTGGGCTCCTGTGGAAACAGAAATCCTAGACCTCAGGGTGTGTGTGTGTGTGTGCGTCCATGGACACACCTTTGAGCATGCATGTATATGAGATGTGTGTTACGTTTTTGGATCTCAAAATTTCGTTCCACAATACATCGTTCCACCCCTACATTTAATAAAATTTTAGGATTTTGATGCGATTTTGAAGATCAATTTGAAACATAGATCACTACGTTTTTCAGAGCTTTGATCAATTTGGGACTTTCTAAGGTCTATGTCAAACACCGTCTTTATATCGGTACAGTTAAGAATTAGAGTCTGATATTTGATATTGAGCTAGTAATACCCTCCGATCACCTCGCTCCATCTCTCACCTCTCCATTCTTGCCGAAGGAGATGGTTCGGGCCTCCATGTCCAGGACGCAGGTGATGAAGTCTCCCTGAGTGAAGCTGCTTAGGGTCAGCGTTTGCTCCCCATTGTGGTAGAGGTTGCCGCTGTAGGCCCGGTACAGCCACATATCCGATGTGGTGCGGTGGTTAAAGTCGTGCACAGGCCATCGCGACACACCCACACACGTGCCCTCGTTGCCACGGTTCTCCTTCACAATGTAAAACTATGAGGATGAGAAAAATGAAATGAATCAAAGGAGGCAAAGAGGCATCAAAAACCTTTATGGAAAATTAATGCTCTCTATTGCAATCATCATCTAAGTGAATTCCAGTGAATTCAGTTTTCCAATGTATACACTCAACTGACCTCATATGTAAGGCCTTCTCCTAAAATGGTAACAAATCTGTGGGAATCACATGGAACTGTAGACTGGAAAGGCAATGATAATTGCCTAGCTTATCCAATTCACCGCTTACGAAGAGAGCTGCACGTCTTGACATGGCAATACTGTACCTTCCACTGGTAGCATCCAGAGGAGATACCGGTAGAGGCCAGGCCATAGCCTTTGCCCCCACTTCCGTGGGTCAGCCCCTGGCCATTCTCCACCACACAACACTGGGCCTTCTCCGGGTCAAAGGACACTTCCTGGATGGGCAAGTTCTCATCCTCCTCCTCGGCTTCTCCCTATAGATTAATACAACTGCAAGTGACTAAAACAGCTAATTCAGACATTCAGACAATTCAGACATCAGACATTCGGGAAAAGAGGGTGTATGGTTGCGCACCTGTACTTTGAGCTCCTGCACTTTCTCTTTGATCTGGATGGTGTGTTTGGCTTGAGCGATGGGAGCTTCCCACATGCAGTCAGACAGCAGGGAGAACAGACGCTCCACCACCTAGAGAGAACACACATATTAGTTCGCCGACTAAAAATAGTCTCTTATTGTGGACTTAGCATAGAGAAAACTGGGTGGTGTACGGTACCTGTGTCATTTGGTCATCCTCCACATTGGCCTCACAGGCAGGCAGGACAGCCTCCAAGACATGGAGAGCCAGAAGTCGAGTTCTCAAGTTCCCCACCAGAGGGACCCCTAACAACAAGTGTGAGAGGCTTATCTATCTAGTATTGAACATAGGGCTTTATTTTATGTTGGGTTACAAAAGTTGTTTGTACCTGAGCAGCATTTCTGGGCTGCAATATTGAGTAGCACTTCAGTCCATTTGGGGGAGGCCATCTTGGACTGGATGGCCTTGGAGGACACCACTCTCCTTAGGAAGACAAGGAAGTCTCCGAGGTGCAGCTCCGCTGTGTGCTGCTTGCGCAGCAGAGCTAAAAGACACAACAAATATTATTATTGGCAGCACATTTATTGGTATGATAAATAAAACTTCACGTCATTGAGTTGTTTAACATGGTTCACTAAATTGACAAATCCAGAGCATCTAAACACATGAATGTGCCAATGTTCACAAACATCTTAGGGCTTACAATATGGCTTACATAATAGGTCACTAAAATCAACATCAAACAACTGTGATCTTTGTCAACAAACAAATAAATTGTACTTTTGACCCTTAAAGGGTAATTCTGGTATTTTTAAACCTGGGCTCTATTTGTACAAATTAGTAATTTGTACTGCAAAATAGGTACAAAACGTTTTGGAATTGCGCCGGTAGATTGCCTCAGCCGGCAGCCATGAAACGGGCTGCAATGGCTGCAACGTAATCCGCAGGGGCAAGTGTGCCGATCAAAGTACGTCCCCTAAAAGTGCTTGTTTTTGCCACTGACGGGCACAGATTGTTATTTGAAGTGTCTGACAACATTACAGAAAGGATCCCTACAGAGATAGACCTTTTTTTTAAACCAGAAACAGAAGTCTTGCTCAAGGAGCAGTCTCGCTCTGAAATCTGAAAGATGAGGTGAGTTGCTGCAGGAAGAGGTTAAACAAAGGTTTCTGGTTAAACAAAGGTCTATCTCTGTAGCGATCTTTTCTGTAATGTTGTCGCGACTGCCGACTGAGGCAATCTGAGGCGGAATTCCCCTTTAAGTGTGTAATGAGATCAAATTCCTTTATCACCTCTGAAGTCTTTCTTTTCAGAGTCAGCACAGTCTTCTTGTTTGTTGTCTTCCTGGTCCTTTCCAGGAGAGAGCAGGCTAACCCCTGCCTGAGAAAGCAGGTTCTTCAACTGACTGCAGAGCAGGTCCAGCAGGGACTGGACCACCTTGGGGCTCAGCTTGTCTGCATAAGTCCTGCAAAGCCAGGAGAGAGACATACTTCATGCTATCCATATTTCAGCAAGTGACTCTTGACTGTAATGAGTAGCAGAATGATTGAATGATACTCAAGACATCCAAAAAAGTCTTTGCATTGTACTCCTTTAAATACATGGGGATACAGAATCTATAAAACAACACGCAAACGCGAACAACATCAATAATAATCACTAATCTTATCACTGTACTGGTTCAGTGTCTTTCATAACATGCTACTGCCAGGCATCCTCTGCTCTTCCATCTCTTACCCGGTGCTGATGGCCAGGATCTGCAGCAGGCGCGTGGAAGCCACCTTGAGGGCCGTACTGAGCTGGGACACCCCGGGCTTCTGCAGCAGCTGGAGGGGTTGGCCCAGCATGGTCTCGGTGCCACACAGCTGGGACAGCACGTTGAGCAGCCCACTGGAGATGGCCAGGGACACGTCCACCGGCTGGTACCGCACACTCAGAGCGAAGACAGTCACCAGCAGGAGGCGCTGCTGGGCTTCTAGGATGGGGAAGGAAGCAGGAGATGAGCAGGGTCAGGCATGTTGATGGCGAAACCTAGCCCACGTAGATCAGGTCCTGAGTATTGTAGAGTTGCCAATCCACTGTGGTGAACTTGATTAAACACTTTTGCAGTTTTGAACGCTACCCTTCGTTTGTTTCTCAAAACCCCTTTCTGAATGAACTCAAGAGCTTTCAAACAAATGTTTTCTTTAATGGCAGGTGCTTCATTTAGGTCTTCTGTAACACAACTGTCCCTAACACAGTTCTCAAAATTATTACTCAAATGCTGTTTTCATTTTAATACTTAAAAGCCCTTAGAACTCATTACAATATATATTACTAGACTCACATAAATAAGCCTTCATTAAATCCTTGCTGTACCTATGTGGTGCTTGTTGGCCTGCAGTGCTCTCTCCAGCGTGACAGACAGTTGCTGGTAGATCTTATGGACAGCTGTCTGGATGTCCATCTGGAGGCTTCTCTTCGCTGATTTCACACCATCCTGCAAGAACAGAGCATCACTACTTCAAGGCATAGATGGGCACAACGTGGTCAACATGGTCATTACCCTTTTGTAAATCAAAAGCAACAAGTCAGGTTTCTCCTTCCATTAAGCCTGGCTGAAAATATGTTACAGCTCACCAAAACCCACCAATGGAAATATTCCCCCCCCCCCGCCAGTATGTGACCGGCCTCATACCTGGTAGTGGTGCAGCTGGACGCTCTCTCCCTTCAGCCCTCCGGTGCCCACTGTACCGAGGCCAAAACAGCCAGCCAAGAACTGCAGCCTGACGGAGGTGAGCAGGGAGGAGGACTGGAAGGCAGTGCTGGACCGGCTGGCACTCCCAGGCTGGCTGCCCTTCTCCTCCATGCCAGAGATCAGCACCACGATCTGGTGGAGGGCTTCCAACCGCAGCTGGAGATCCAACAAATCACACTGGTCAATTAGGAGTACTAACTATCCTAACTATCCTGCCTTATTCTTCAGTTTTGTTTTGGCTACACTACTCCCATTCATGTCTACTGGGAGATTACCATGCTCTTTTGTGTTCCTGTTTACTTATGATATAGTAGAATATCAATATATCCCCATTCTCATATGGCATTTTAGCAAGAAAAGTAGCTCATGCCTTTGTTCAGAGCAGAGAACACCAAGCCCCTGCCATCCCCAGAACAATCCCTCACCTCCGCCCTGCTCTGTTGCTGCCCCATGGCCAGGATGGTGGCCTGGGGGCTGGTGGACATGCTCTCTTCTGGCTCCTTGAAGGCTGGTGCCAGGCCCACATCACCGCTGATGAAGCTGACCATGTTGTCAATGAGAGCATGGACACCCAGTGAGCGGCTGAGGTCCAGGTCCGACTCTTCGTAGGAGAGAGCCGAGCTGTAGCTCCGCTGGCGGCTTAGCTTGGCCCGGAACCATGACTCAGCCAGAGAGTCCGGCGAGCTGTGAAGCAGGCCTGCGGGAGGGAGGACAGGGAGAAGAGCTTTTCAGAAACAGAAACCTATAGGATGTCTCTTTGAAGGTGGATGGAGTAAGTTGCTTTTAAGCACTTAACAGGTATGTAATGCAATGCATTATCACTCCTTGAGGGTTCATCCAAGAGCCAAATACTGATTCTTCATGCTGCCACAAGCCTTCATCAGCCATTAAGAATCCATCTACAATGTGTGCATTGGTTTCCAATACCAGATTGAGGAAAGAAATGCTGCAGTCGAGAAGTGAAATGGTAAGCAGGGCTAGCGTCTGCATATAATGATTGAAACCACTTACAGTATCAGTACTGATGATGTCTTTAAAAGTGCAACTGATAGCAATTCTATGAAATCTCTTCAGCAGGATGAACTACATTCTTCATAAGGGATGTGGCGTCATTGTGCAAAGTAACCACAAGCAGAAAAGAGCTGTTACTTGTACAATAGCCACACCTCTGTCCTCTATTCCCTTTTGCTCTTTATGCAATGAATGTATTGATCTAACATTGGCACAGTACAAGGAAGATAGAATATGGAGCATTTAGGCTCAAAGGTAGGCCCTCAGTGTGAGAGATGAATGGGGGTATCATGGAGGTATGGACTGGCTATAACAAGAGAAGGAAACATGCCATCGTTTACTTGCTTGGAGCTCCTCTTGTTTTTGGGGCTCAACTGCCCCAAAAGGAGCAAATAAACTATCCGCACAGAAATCAAAAGACAGAGAGACAAGAGTAATGTATGATAGACGACAACTGAAAAAACCTGCATCATCATTGCTTGCAATAACAGAAAGATTTCAAGTAAAGGATGGTTACCTCTCTTTTTATGCGAGAACGCCAAGTCCAGGTCGACATTTCTCCTTCCACTCTGGAAGAGAAACAAACCCCAATATAGCTTTCAAATCACTACACTCTTGCCAACTCTTCATAAACACAAAAAATACCTATGTGGTGAGACAGAGCATGTGTGTGTGTGTGTGTGTGTGTGTGTGTGTGTGTGTAGTCTGTGTCGAGTGTGAAAGAGTGTGTGTGCTTTACCAGAGCATAACCCTCTTCGTCTGACTCGGGCTGGGAGAGGTCCGACTCGCTCCTGGACTTCATCAGTCTGTAGCTGGGGCTGCTCTGC